>CM045763.1:164050952-164407190 GCA_025200525.1 Camellia lanceoleosa | reverse complement strand
TATTTCACAATGTTCTTAGGTTCAAATTCTGTCACAAGCAACAGAAATTTACAAAGTCCCATAAATAGCATAACAGAACATCCAGATTCCAAATTTATCGCAAGCCCCATAAAATAGAAAAAATTTTGAGTCTCTACCTATGTTACACAAACTTCGTATTGAATCAAATATTTCAGTCAAACACCCTATTGACTCCTAACAAAAGTATGATATAAAAGGATAATTTTCAACGGATACTTTTCTATAATTGGCGTTTGAAGAGGCTAAAAAGGCTATTTCATTTCCATTTTGCTAAATAGCCAAAAGTTATACTGTAGCTGAGTTTGCCTTTTTTTTTTTTTAATCAGAAATTGACGATTTTGCTGTGCAGTGTATATTTGAAATTGCGACTGTGCAGTGTATATTTGAAATTAATACGACGGTTTTTACTTTTGACTAACTCACCAATTTTAGCATTCCAACCCATGTAAAGGCACTTTTAGTCATTTCCATATCCCAACATAATCAAGCATCCAAGTTACACAGCTCCATCATCATTATGCAATTTACTTGGGAATAATTTAATTATTTTTTATGTAAATATCACTTCAACACATTTTCAATACAACAACTCAAATAAAAAATCCAAACTCCAACTTCCCAAACACAAACTAAAAATAGCCTACTAAAAATAGTCAAAAGTTTAAAAAGCCTCTAAAATAGCCATACCCTCAAACCACATTGTATATAACACTATCATTATATGTACGTATTGTTGCATAATTGCTATAAATGTCTTTTTTTGACATTGTAAGTTACATGGAGCACCATTTTATCTCTCATACTTAATTAAAAATATAAATATACATTTTTATTTAGTCCATACCCTTAAATTTATAGTTTGATGAGTACTACCTCTAGATACACATTTCACCTTTACACTCCATACCGAGTCCATGTAACACAGGTCTCTACATTAGGTGCTGTGTTTTTGCTTTTCCTTTTAGTGTAAATATATACAAGTGGCACCCCACATGTTGTTTCTAATGTGTACTTTTAATTTGTGAACAAATAGAACTGTTGTTATGCAACCCAAACTAATTCATCTAGTTTCAGCAGAATATGATAATCAAGTACAAATATATAGCTATCCAACAACAGTTTAACAACACCATATACTTGAAAGCACAAGGAAGTTGCAGGAACTAATATTTAATATTCCAAAATTTTAATAACACTCAGTAGCTTTCACACATATGAAAGTCTAGAATCAAACACTGTAAGTCTGTAACTGTTCTAAATAAGGGGAAGGGGGAAGGAGTTCCTACATCGCCCCAACCGAGAGGCTGCTAAGTAATAAAGTTTCAGCATATCTCACAGCAGTAACATTTGGAAAGTTAAATATTAGCCCAAAAGCCAGTCGAATGTGCATATTTTTCTCCAACAGAAACAACACACACATTATATTTCAGAAATACAATAAAGAACAAAATTTTAATAGCAATGTAAGAAGAAAAATTATTTTGAGCAGATCAATCTCTTGCTGAGAAGGAAAAATCATCCCATCAACAACAGAGAATTCAAAAGGAAAGCAACAACTTGTTAGATTCAAAGAAGAAACAAATGCTACACATTATAAAATTATGTACATAATTGAAAGGGACTAATATGTTGGCTTTAACAGTAAAGAATATCACCACAGTGCTCCAAACTGCAAACTAATCCCACGGGAATCACAAGCTTCATTTCATAATACAATACATGCACAAATATGTGAGTATGCACTACATCACAGGGAAAAAATTGAACTGCAGTTGAACTTGACACAGAAATAGAATAATTGAGAGAGATATTAACTATTTATCTTAGCTTCTCAGAGCTAGAGTTGAGATTCTCTGTTTAACTTACATCTGCTCCAAAAGGCAAACAAAATTATCAGTCAGTCCAGACACTAAGGAGTTGCTAATGAGGTATAAGAAATCTTTTTCCTTTTTTTTTTTTTTTTTAATATGCAATTCAATAAACCAGAATGAAAAATACCAAAGGGCACAAATAGGGGTAGAGTCCCTAAAAGAGAAGAAAAAACAAAAGCTAAAATTGTAAGTCACACAATATCTCTCCAATCTCATATTAATTTTTTTTTTTAAAAAGGCATCCCGTAAAATGATTCGATTGTATAAGGTTGTGCCCTCAAACCTTTCACTAATACAATTTTATCTTTTAGCCAATAAAAATAAAATAAAAATAAAATAAAATATCCGCTTAAAAGGAGAAGAGAAGACATTGAAGCCTCAATAATTACTACATGGCAACGTAATGCACAAAATTACCAATGGCTAAACCCTTTATCATTGTGAAGCATGGCCCAAAAGCAAATGCACCAAGAATGAAAAGGTCTCTCAATTTGGACCTTGTTATTGATTAATGAGCCCATGTCACTTTTGGGCACTTCCAGTTACCATTAGGCTAACTCTTTTCAATTCCTTAACCACCATCATATTTGAATTTGACTTATTAACTTCAACCCAAAAGCTCCACCCATATTTACAATTAAATAATAGCCATGAATCAAGACCCTCTTTGTAATCCTAATGAATTCACTACTTGACGACTGGCCAATCTAAAATAAAAAATCTTTTGTTCAATCTTGAAATCCCTATCTCTGTTCTTAGGTTACGGCTTCAACAACATGGTGTTCAAAGTGGACCAAAGAAAGGGCTAAAAAGTAAGGATACAAATACAAGACGCAAATAAGATATTGTACAAAACGCTACCAACAAGGCAATTTTCAAGAAAACGAAACAAGACTGTGGGTGAGGTATGGTCATCAAGTAAACTCCACTTGAGAAATTAAATAAATATATAGATATAGTTAGATACATAAATCCCACAATAGTCTATAGTTGCAAGTTTTCATTCCCACAATAAACATCAAGGGTTTTTAAGCCAAATAAATTATAAATGTGACAAGTACTGAGTATACAAATGAAACAACAGGGTCAAGATGCCCAGAAAAATATAAATCATTTTTCAAATCCAAATGTCCTAACATAACATAAATAATCAAGAAAGAAAGAAAGCAAAAAGGACAGATAGTAGGAGTGACTAATATTGTACCATGATAATATTGAGATCCTCCTATGCAATATTTTCCAAAGAAACCTGTTTAATTGCAACAAAGTCTCCATTCTCCAAATCCAAACCCTGTAAACTCGACCATATGCTCCTTTCCCAATCTCATCTCCAAAATCTTCAATTGAAAAAACAATAGTATTAATGTAACAACCGAGACATTCTTTCCATGACATAAACATACATTATCCATGTTTGATTGTTTGCATCTTGCATTAGTAGCCTTGATAAGAAATGCTTAGAATAAAACTTAAAAATATGGTAGTTCGGAAAGTTAGAACATGTGAGCTTCCTTATTTTGTTTTAAGAGTTAGGGGATAGTCTTCTTTTGAACTTAGTGTGTTACTATATGATCCAAAATCCTAATCATATCTCTCTTTATAGTTGGAATATGTGAGACCACCACCACTAGAAACTAGACTTCCAGAGCTTCAATTTAGATATAAATTTTGCTTGGTTTCGAGTTCGAATGAGGAAGATATACCCTTTGAAGTTAACCTCACAAATAAAGCGAGCATTCTAGAGCAAAGAGGACGACTAGCCAGTCAACCGGTCAGAGTAAAATTTGATTTTCAGCCTTCTGTTAGCGGACTCAACACCGAAACCTTGATAACACATTTTGGGACACTTGGAACTTGTTTTAAGACTTAGGAAAGACTTGATTAATATCCTAAACCTTGTACTAAAGGTAAATGAATTGGAATTGGAAGGACACTTAAATTAATCTCAAACTACTTTAGAATTTGTGCAAGTTAGAACAAAGCTTCAACGGATATTATTTCGCGGCACTTGTGTATGTTCAAACTCTTGTGGATCATCCTCATTTGTAAGAGCCATTGGTGAGTAGTATTATTTTAAAGCTATGTTCAACTCTTATATTTTTAAACTCAAATTACGTACACACTTTTGGAATACCCTGAAATATTTGTTATGAATAGATATCCTATGTTCATGTATGAAAAGTAGAAAGATGGCATCCTCGATTTAGTCAAGCTACTGAAGGATGGTAAACGTGCTAGTAGCGGTAGTTGAGATCTCTTATGCCACCTAGGGTTTGTTGTGTAAACGGCACCGGGCGGTTATACTCATGTCTTGTATTTTTTGATGGATATGCATTATAATGATTTGGAAATATAATACATTTGGAAAAGATATGATTGAGCTTGCTAGGCTTTTTATAAATGTTAATGTTTTCGGAAAACTTGTTGATATTCATTCATCTTACACCTTTAATATAATACTAATTCATTGGGCTATAGCAACCCTCTCCTGCCCTCTCCGCTAAAGAAGACTAGTTTTTGTTAAGCTTTTGTACATAATGTTTTAAGATGAAAAAGAACAAAGGGATCAAAACAGGCTTAACAAACAAGAGAAAATGTCATCCAAATCGTGAAATGCACATGAAATTGAAACAGAATTGCAAGTTATTTTTTCTAATTTTGTCCGAAAACCAAAACCCTAGAGAAATTGAAAGATCAAAACACATACAAAAAGAAGCATTCTACGTATTTGTTGTCGAGAGTCTTGGGCTTGTGGAAAGCGGACATTGCCGGCTGCCGCGACATTTTACTTACAAAATGGCTTCTCTTCTCCTCTCCTCTCTGGAAATCTTTTGTAATTATTGTTCCATTGTCAGCTGCTGGAAGAGTGAAACGTTAAATTCAGGTACGAATGATCGAAGACAAAGACGACGACGACCATAATCGAGAGAGAGAGAGAGAGCGAGCGAGGGTCAATAGTCGCAGGACGCCCGATTGTGTTTTTTCTTTTTTCTTCCTGTTAGAAATAGACGATCAGGTTTCGAAAGTACACTTTTGTTAGCCAAATTTGGTTTAAATGTTCTGAAAATTGAGTTTTTAAAACTCTACACTCAATTAAAAATTATTTTTAAAACTCATAACCAAACACATAACTCAAATTCCATACTACTTTCAACTCTACACTCAAATCAGAATCAAATACATAATAAAAAATTAAAATATTTAAAAAATATTTTTATAAAATAGAGTTTAAATTTATTTTTATAAAATATTTTAAAATTTAAAAAATTAAAATTGTAATATTTAAAAATTAAAATATTTAAAAATATTCAAAAATTTAAAAATTAAAAAATTAAATATTTAAAAATATTTTTATAAAATAGAGTTTGAATTTATTTTTTATAAAATATTTTAAAATTTAAAAATTAAAATTGTAATATTTAAAAATTAAAATATTTAAAAATATTCAAAAATTAAAAAATTAAAAAAATCGTGAATTTTAACAAAATTAAAATATTTAAAAATATTTTATAAAATAGAGTTTGAATTTATTTTATAAAATATTTTAAAATTTAAAAATTAAAATTGTAATATTTAAAAATATTCAAAAATTAAAAAAATTTAAAAAATTAAAAAATCAGAATCTTAACAAAATTAAAATATTTTTAGAATATTGATTTGAATGGAGTTTTGAAAAGAGTTTTGAATTATGTGTTTGGTTATGAGTTTTGAAAAGAATGATTATGTTTTGAAATGAGTTTTGAGAAATGAGTGTAGAATTGTGATTTGAAAACCCTAACAAACACAACACTCAAAAGTGAGTGTTGAATCAGATTTTGAAAGTTTCGCTAAAATCAGAGGCTTTTTCGTAATTTTTTATTTTTAATAAATGTTTTTAAAATTTTAAGGTTACGCCATTGCTTATATTTATAAAATTTAAAAACGAATAAAAACTTGTTTAGTAAAATTTTTAATTTATAAATCAAATTGGTCTTAGTTTATAATTTGGCTAAAAAATAAAAATACAAAAAATATGTTTCTGTTTTGAGTTTTGAATTTTTTTTTTTTTATTACCAACACTACCCAACACTAGCCACCAACCACCACCTGCTTTTCCACCACCTGCTCCGCCACCACCCTCACACCACCCACCTACCATCCACTGGCCGCCACCATCCACCCCTCGCCACCACCGCCGCCGCCACCACCACCACCACCCACCTGCCATCCACCCGCTACTACCAGCCACCACCCGCCACCTACTTGCCACCACCACTCACCACCCACCTACCTCCACCATCCACCCACCACCACTGTACCACCACACACACCCACACAACCACTATCACCCACCAAGCACTCCACCACACCACCACCACACACCCCACACCACCCGCCACTACCCACTCGCTACCACCTTCCACACACCACCGTCACCCACGCACCCACCGCCACCACCACCTGTTACCTACCCGCCACTACCCACCACCACCATCGCCCACCCACCGCCACCACCACCCACCACCCACCACTGCCACCCGGCCACCACCACCACCACCACCCACTGAACCCACTCACCCATCCATCACCACCACCGGCCACCACCCACCACCACCCGCCATCCGCTACTCCACTGCCACCACCACCACCACCCACTTGTTACCACACCGCCACTGCCACACCCACCCATCCCCACCACCCGGCCATCTACTCCGCCACCCACCACCACCCACCACTCACCATCCGCCACCCACCTGCCACCACCACTCACCACCCGCCACCACCATTACTACCACCCATTCACACCCACCACCCGCCACACCCACCCATCCAAAGACCACTCGCCACAACCACCACCACCACCCACTCAAGCACACCCACCACCTGGCCACCGCCACCCACCCACCACCACCACCACCACCCAATTCAAGTACACCCACCATCCACCCGCCACCACCCACCAAACGCCCACCACCCACCGCCACCACTTTCAACCACCGCCTTTCCGCCACCACTTACCACCACTTGCCATTTTCACTTTTTTTATATTTTAAAATTTTTAAAACATTTTGTTAATTACCAAGCCAAGCTTAGAAGTTTATGTTTTTCTAAAATAAACAAAAAATAAACAAAAATCGCTTTTATAAAATTTTTGTAAATATAAACTGAAAGCATAAACATTACCAAACACACCCTAAGTAATTTTTTTCTTTTTTTTAGATATATTTTGTTTAGAACTATTTAAAATATAAAATATTTATAAAAAAATTATTTTAAAAGATTAATAAATATATCAAAATATGAAAATGTATTGAATTTTCATTTTTTATATATATATTTTAGATATTTAGTGAATTTTTTATAGATTTGTTTATAAATATTATACTTTTTTTAGTATATTTATGTTAAATGTATTTAAAAATTTTAAAAATTGGTTAAAATATTTAAAAAATTCAGTGAAGATAAAAAAAGAGGAATTTTTTCTTATGGTCCCTAATAATAGTAATTTAAAGGATAAAGGACACCAAAAAAATGGATGATGTATCAGATCCCTCAACTGAACACGTGTATTTTTAATTCTTTCTTTGATCAAAATACCCTTCACAAATCAACCGAGAACACTCCACTCAATTCGACGCGCTTAGTTCCATTCCAAAAATCCAACCATCTTCACGAGCAAAAAAAGGAGAATTAGAGTTTCACAATCATCTTCACTATCGACATTACAGCTTTCACTATCTTCGCCAAAATCTTTCCATTCCTCCTTACAAATTTCCTCGACCTATTTTCATTGTTCATTGTCATCTCAGCTCATCTTCATCTCAAGTATCTTCATCTCAGTAAGTATATCAACAGAATTAAGGTTTCATCATCACTCGTAAGTTTCTACAATCCAACGAAGTTTTTCTAGAAACACAATTAATTGCATATTATATTAGCCTTCCATTTGTTAGATTTCAATTTCAGAATAAAAGCTACATTAATTTGAAAATGTTATTTTCTAAGTTTTGAACTTAATCTTAAAGATGTTTGTGTAATTTTTTTCTCAGAATTTCTCTGGTATTGGCTTAATCTATGTTTCTTCTTTTGAATTTTCTCGCATGTTTATTCCCCATTTTCTTTTGGTATGATTAATTTATCTCAGATTTCGTAATTTTCTTTAAATACAATTCATTCAAATTTCTCTTTTATAAATTTCTCTCGGCTTGTTATGTTTAATTTTCAAAGATATGTCATTTTCATTTTCTCGTGCTTGCTAGATTTATGTTTATTTCTTGAATTTTCTCCGCTATGTTTTACATCTATATATAATATTACTCTCTTGTCCGTGGTTCAAATTTCTTTGGCATTTATAATTTTCTAGTCACATCACTTTTCTCCTTTGTGTGTCTCTCATGTTTAGATTTCTCCGTCAGGTATGTAAATTTCTAGCATTTTAATATTATAGAATGAAAATTTTCTTTGAATGTGTAATTTTCTTTTGGAATGTGTTTGAATTTTCTTTTGGCATTTTCATTTTCTCGTGGTTACTAGATTTATGTTTTTCTTGAATTTTCTCTAACTATATTTTTACATCTATCTCGTAATTTTATCAATTTTTAAAAAATTATGTCATATTTATGTTGCTTTGTTTATTTTCTCTAGGAATGAAAATTATCTGTGGCAACATGTATTCCACACAAAAACACTAGTATTCAATTGTCTATGTCAAAATTTCTCTGGAATTTATAATTTTCTCTGGCCACATTACTTTTATCCCTTGTTGATTTCTCTAGCATGTTTATGTTGTTTTTTTTTTTATTTTTTCTAGGAATGGAAATTTTCTGTGGCTAGATGTATTCCACAAGAAAACAATTAGTCCTCTGACATTTAATTTTCAATGCATAATTTTCTCTGGCCATCTTAATTTTCTCCCTTATATGTAATTTTCTCTGACATGTTCAATTTTTTGTAGCATATTTAATTTTCTCTAAGATTTAATGTTGACATCTTTATGTTTTCGTTGTCTAGGAATGACAAAACACAAAAGCAGCAAAACACCAGAAACACTACAAAAGAAACAGAAACTCTCTGAATCTTCTTATGATCTTAGATCAAAAAGCAGCAAAACACCACAAACTCCTCACCAAAAAACACAAGTCCAAGGTGATGAAGCAACAAGCGTCAAGATGAATACCCCAACTTCAAAAGACTTAAGCTCAAGAGGAAAAAACCTATTAAACTCCAAAGAATGAGAGCTCATCAGAACATCCAACCGATCCAACCTCTCATCTATTGTCTCCTTTTTTCAAATCCTTAAATTCAATTCAAACCAACTTGAAGAGCTTCAAAAGGCTCAATTCTGGTATTTGATCCAAGCTCTAACCAATAGAATGATGGATCCAAGGAAGTCTAGAAAATCTGATGATGATGTAGTTGCAATAATCCAACGCTATAATGAAAAACTAAAGCATTCACAGCTTGGTTAAAAAACTTGACATTTATGCCCAATGACATGACCTTGATTTTTGGTTTGCAAGGTAAAGCACCATGTCATTAAGATACTCAAAGGCCAAAGACCCAGATTCCTAAGGCGAAGATTCCCAATGGATACAAGGCTCATCGTTCGTTTTAAGAATGCCTTGGTCAAAGTAATGAAAGGCAAGTAACCAACCCGACTTCAAAGATATAGTAATCATTGTTACCTTGTATTTGTGTCTCACCCTATTTTTTGCAACAAGTGGGAATTCAATAGGTGGGTTTTATCAAGTATGTGGAACCTCTTGAATCAATGAAGCAAAGATGATTGGTCGTAATAACAAAGAATATTGATCGATTTATAACAAAGATTGTACAAAACTCTAGAAAAGTTACAGGTGTGTCATTGCATTGCTAGTAAGTAGAATTTCCATTCAAATTATGCTATGATATTTACAAATTTGTGTGTTCGTAAAAATTTAATTACTTCAATTTCCATCACAAGATAGCTATATAAACATGCGAATATAATTGATTAGAAGACAAGAATACAACCGACTTCCCAAGATGTACCAAGTGGAACTCGCAGCTTGACCAAACTGCCAGTAAGACACCAATCCACTCTCTTTCACCTCGATAAGTTAGATTTCTATCGATCGCATTCTCAATGAAATTCTAAAATTTCTTTAACCATCGGGTTTGTTTCCATCATTGTGCTTTGATTGATTGAGATCAATTTTCTCTGATGCGATATCTTATATGGAATAACTTATGTCCTTGACCGATTGACATCAATTTTCTCCTAAGTTTCAATTTATGCCGCTTTTAATTACCACTAGTTTATTTCTACCCTTGTAATGAATTTTCTCCGAATTTAAACTTTTCTCGACCACAATTGTAACACATTAACTTATATGACTTGATGGATTTTCTCGATATCTAAATTATGTTGTTCGTTTATAATTTTATCCGCCCATAAAATTATTTCTCTTTGTGTATAATTTTATTTAGCCCATAACTTATGTGCCTTTGACCGATTGAGATCAATTTTCTCTCGAATTTCAATTTGTGTTGCTTCTTTGATTAATGTTGTTTATTTCTCGCCTTTTTAATGAATTTTCTCTCGAATCAAAATTTCTCGACCATAATTATAGTGACATTAACTTATCTGCATTGATTGATTTTCTCTAATATCTAAATTATGTTGCTTGTTTCATAATTTTCTCTGACCTATAAAATTATGTCTCATTGTGTATAATTTTCTCTGGCCCATACAATTTTCTCTGAAGTTTATTTCTCATTAGTATGATTTAGATGAATTTTATCTACCTTAGTTGAATTTTTCTCTCAGTGAATTTTTAGCATTTCTCTAATAAAAGAGCCTCACACGTATAGATAACAAGGAGCTAGTTAAAACTCACAAATGAGTTTTGTCTTGGTAAAAGAAGAAAAAGAATAAAAAGGCATTGGTCAAATTCAATGAGACATTAAAAGATTCATCTAAAGAAAAATGAGGGAATGAAGAAGGAGAAGGCAACACAAAAGAACAAGAAGCAAGCAATGGAGATGAAGATCAAGCAAGCAAAGACATAAGCTTAAAGCTAGAGAAGAAAATGAAGAAGTAGAAGACAAAGAAGAAAATGAACAGAAGAAGAAGAAGACAATGAAGAAGAAGATGAAGACACTAAATCTAAAGAGGAAAAGAAAACAATTAAGAAATGGATGAAGAAGAACATAATGAGTCAATGGACGAACATCATGATAGCATTTGTGGCTTAACAATGCATCAAATTTCAAGAATCGAGGAGTCAAAGGATGCTCAAATTCCTAATTTACATCAAAGACTAAAGGCACTTTCTAAATCCAAAATAGAATAAAAGAAAATTTTGAATTAATTACTTGAAAAAGGACATTGCAATAAGAACCTTGACATCATATAACCTGAACTTCAAGAAAGAGACAGATAAACCACATGAATCTAAGGATGTTGGAGGTTCAACAGAAGATAATACAAAAACAATTCAATAGTTAAGGTATTCAATTTCAAAGCTTGAAACCGAAAAATGCTAGATTGTATGAACAAATTCAAGAAATATCCGCCCAACTAGCAACACAACCTTACCAAACACTAACACAAGTTCAACCCCAAGGTCAAGTGAAAATCTTGAGCCACAAAAGTTATGTTCTTGTGTCAACATAACTCAAAGAAATTTCTATTTATTACAATTTTCTCATCAATGGTAATTTTCTCTAGAAGTTAAATTCTCTCCACCACATTAGTTTGGTCATTTAATTTCGCCGCTTATTTGATTTTCTCTGCCTATTTGATTATTTGATTTTTGGGGCTTGTTGGATTTTTATTATGTATAGTTAGAATAGAAGTGGAACAACAATCAATAACCTAGCAAGAATAGGTAAGCACACAAACAACAACCAAAACAAAAGACAAAAGACAAAAGTCTATGGTAATCGGAAAATATTGAATCAAATAAATTTACATATTGAAATATGATTTATTACTTCAGAGAAATTTAATTTTACTAATATTTTCACTGCCTCAAATGAAAAAATCCTACATCAATGATAAAGAATTTAAAGGCAAAAGAAATGAAAGAAAAGCAAGAAGATTCTCGTAATTTCAATATTCTAAAGTTGTGAAGGTGACTAAAGGTTTAAAGCAAGTTGCAAAGCAAACAGAGCAAACCACTAAAGACAAAGAAGTACTTGATGCCGATGAGTATGTCTTGCTTCAACCAACAAGCATCAGAAAATCTTGGGTTTTTCCACAAACTCTACAGGTTTCAAAATTAGTAAAAGAACATGTAAAAGACATCTTGCAGCACATATCGAATGTGTCTGGACTCGAGTAAGTACAACAAATAAAATATAAGATAACAAATAAGAATTTAATAACTTATATTGCATTAACAACTATTAAATCCCTCCTTTGTCATCTTGTAGGACTTTAATCTAGACAAGTGAGTTGAATCTCATTACCTTTGAAGCTATTGGAAACCTAATAAAGGAAAAGAAATTGCCAACAATGTAAGTCTTTCATTAAAATTTCTCGCAATGTTCCATCACCTTTATAAACCAATGTTACAATTATATGATATTTTTTCAGTCATTGATGGCTATGGAGAGATCCTATTTGTCACCAAAAAGAAAAGGACAACAACCAACTTCATTTTTTTCACATGCACGAAGCTTTGTATGTTACTACTATTTTATTTGATTTTCTCTCGAATTTACTTACTACTTTCTCTTGTTAAAATACTTCTTGAAACCAACAGTGTCACTAGTCTAATTTTCTCGTTAGTTGTGTGCATTTAAAATTTCTATGTGTGTATATTTATGAAATTTCGCCATTTCAACTTTCATAACCATTTTTTGATTTTCTTTAACCATAGAACTTCATCAAGATGACGGAAAATCAAACTTTCTCGAAGTCTCATTATTTGACAAGCATCTTGAACAAAGATGAGGAACTAAGTTCCTCTATTTCCCAATAAATAGCGGGCAATGAGAAGTCAACAGATGAAAATCATCAACTTTGCTAGTCTTGGACAAACAAGACAATTTATGGAGATACTACAACTCACTATACAACGAGGGTGTAGACACCCCATTTTTGATCGACCTTAAGACTCAGACGTCATCGATTGAGCGCTCGATGATCGCTCATGTTTGTGCTCGTTTCGAGTTTTTGGCTGAGTGCCTTGCCTCAGCCTCCAACTCTTTGTGGTTTTGGCTTGACTTGTAGGACCATACCTTGTTGCCTTGCTTGAGGGAGAGAGAGGTCCAGAGACCACTTTTTGTAGTCAGAGACTACTTTTTCTCCTCAGAGGCTAGTTTTCGATTTCCTAACCTTCGACCGAAAGACCTTGTCTCTGGACTTCTTAACGCTTCTTCTCTTGGTCTAGTTTTTGGACCATGCCTTGTTGCCTTTTGCCTAGAGGGAAACAGAGGTCTCAGAGATTCATTTTTTGTGGTCGAGACCACCTTTCCTTCTCAGAGACCACTTTTTGTACCAGAGACTAGTTTCGAGGCTCCCAGGTGCCTTGTCCCGTGGACTTTTATCTTGCTTCCTTTTTGGTTTGGTTTGAACCTAACCTTGTTTTCCTTGCTTAGAGGGTGAATAAGGGTTGTAGACCATTTTCTCTCCCTCAAGACCACTTTTTCTTCCCTCGCCACCAGCTTTCTAGTTTTAATCGGTCTTCGTGGTCTCAGGACCACCAAAGTGGTTGTAGCCATGCCACCACCTGCTTTCTTTTGTGTAGACCACTCATCCCTCTTGCCGACCACTTTCTCTTCATGCATACCACTTTTTCTGGTCACTTCGACTAACGCAGAAATGTCGACCACTTCAATTGGCTGCCAAATTTCTTGCACTTTCGCAGATATTTTCCATACCAAATACAACTGCTGGGCATAAAGACGCACGGTATGAGAGGATTGATTCAAGCTTCAAGCTTGTTGAACAAGCTTGATGCATGGATTTCTATAAAAAGGAGCCTCCTCCCTCTTGTCTCAGGTTCAAAAATTTTGCATTAGAGTTATACATATATCTCTATCTCTATTTTGCTCTTCCTCTCTATATTTGTCTCATTTTGTGCTCAAAAGTGCCATTTCTTCACACTTTTGCACACAAACACATAGTGAAACATCTTCACTCTTGAGCCGAGGGTCTTGGAGGTTTATTTGAAGCTCAAAGGCTTGGTTTTGCCTCTAAGTCAGATTTGTCGTGGTTTCTTCAAGGGTGAGGCTCTAATCCTTGTAAAGCGTTGTTTTAGTTACTTAACTTAGCCATCTTTGCATGCTTATTTTGACCTAGTTGTCAACTGTGAAAAGCTTCATTTTCAAGTGCTTAAAATGTTTGTTTAAGGCTTTGTTTGTGTTGGGGTGGTTTACTCCTTTGGTGGCTTGTTTGGCTTTGTTTTGTGTCATCACTTTAGGCCTTGGTGATCACCTTTGTTTGTTTTCCTACCAATCGAAAACTCAGAGGAATTTCAGTGGTGGAATCTTGGTTTTGATGCCCCAACTGGGTGGGGGTTGTCCCCTCCATCCTCTTCTCTTGCATGCTTGTGGTGATGGCTCATCAAAGTAGCATGTTTGTTGCTTGTTTTGGCTCCATCTCAAATTTATTTTTGGCCTTTTATTTCAAGATGGCATACCTCTCGTTTTGACTTAGTTTAGGCCGCTTTGCATGCTTTATACACTTGTAGTGTAATCCTGCAAACTAGCCTTGTATGCTTAAGGTTTTAGCATGTCTTTCTAGCATGTTTTGGCTCTATCTTAGCATGTCTTAGACCTTATTTTAGCATGTCTTAGCTCTATTTTGAGTTGGTTTGATCACTTGTTGCATGCTTCATGTACTCATAGTGCAATCCTCCTTGTTAGCCTAACATGCTTTATGCTTTAAGCCATCATTCTAGCATGTTTTTGGCTCCACTCCAGCAAGCTTTTACTCATATTTTGCCATGCTTAAGCCTGTTTTAAGTTGTTTTTGTCATACATGCCTTACTTTGTATAGCCATAGTGCATTCTTGCTCACTAGCTTTGAGTTTCCATGCCACTAGCATGCATTGCTTGGGCTATTCGCATGATTTAGCATCATTTGATACATGAATTCAGAGCATGTTTCATTGTCATACACTCACATGTGTCACTCTTTCAATACTTTGGAGAGTTGGTGCTTTATGCCTTAAACATGAGCCAATACGTATGCCATCTTGCCTAAGCTTTTGGGCTACCATATCAGTGTTTTTTTGGTCTTATCTTGGCATGATACAACTCTGATTTTTGTTGGTGAAGTCATCTCACGCTTAGTTTTTGGTAAATGTAGTGTAATCCTACTCTTTGGCCTTGTATGCTCCATGCTTCATGCCTCTAATTCTAGCATGTGTTAGCTCTAGTCCATGCATGTTTTGGCCTTGATTTGACATGCTCTAGGACTGTTTTGGATTGCCTTGGCTATATGGTTCATGTAAGTGATAGTCAGTGCAATGGACTTAGCTAGCCTTGTGTTTTAAGGACCCTAGCATGTCATACTTGTGTGTTTATGTGATTTGGCATCATTTATTCCAGGGCATATAGTATCACCATATTTTCATGCATATCCCTCTTTGATCATGTTTGAGAGTTGTGCTTTTATGCCTAGTTGATGAGCCATTACATGAGCATGTGTTCTTGGCCCTTTTGTGCTTAAGTTTTGGTGTGTTGGCCACTATTTTGGAGTCCTTGAGGTCTGTCCATAGCTGGTTTATGTCCATTGAGCATTGTATTGCATGTCTCTTGTGAGATGCTCTTTCCTAGCTTTGATGCCTCATGCTTCTACACTTGCCATGCATGCATTGTTCATATGTTGGAATCAGGTGCATGCCATTAGCATTGATAGGTTGATCATGTTGTATGATTGCATTGTGTTTGGATTCCGCGCTGATCCAAACAAGAGAAACGAGGGATGTTTCATACTTAAAGTGATGAAACGTGCCTTATTCCTCGGTCGCCGACCCTCTTGATCAAGCATGATAGAGGGTAAGGCTCTTATTTGTTATTTGTGCATTCATTGACATTGAATTGTGCAAACTTGGCTTCTCGGCCATCGTGCATTGCGATGCTCTACAGGTCTGATAGTCGAGAACCGCACTCCCTTGAGCTTAAGAAATGATAGGGAGGGTGGTTGTGCACACATACTTTGCAAATACATTGTTGTGCCCCTTCTTGTTCTCTGTTGTAGCAAATTGGAGTTGGGCAGAATTTTCTGGCCAGCAGATTAGTAAAAGTGGCTGGCTGACCACTTTTTCTGGTCTACAGCATGTGTAAGTGGTCTACAAGTGGTCTATACCACCATAAAGTGGTTCAGCCTTCCCGAGGTCTCCATGATGGAGTAGAAGCTATCTCGAGGTTTGTGCAAAGGTTCAAATCAAATGTAAACAGAGGCAAGTCAGCATAGTAATGGATTTTCTAACAAGGCGATCGAGCACGCATGCACTTCTCACCTCGAGGCTCTGCTTTATTGCTTTGCTTAGCTAGTTAGCTATTTGGTTCTATACTTAGGTAATTAATGCACTTAGATATTCATTTGTGTTTGTAATTAGTTAACTTGTTAGTTAATTAGCTTCGCTTTTGTAATAATTAGTTTAATTAGCTTAGATTAGCTAGTTAGCTTATTATTCTACTCTTCGCCGAGAGGGCACAATCAAGGTAATAAGTGATCGCGTGTGTGATGCATGTCTTCCAACTCCCATTTTTTCTCCCTTTTACTTAACCGCTTTCAATTTTTAGTTTAGGGTCATTTTCAATTAGCATCCTTATGCTATGCATGCGTGCATCATTTACCTGTCCTGCATACACCGGGCTCGGCGCATCATACAAACTACATTGTATTTCAATACCAATTTGAATACATGTTATCAAGTTGCATTCACATGACATCTTAGAATAGCCGAGCCTATCTTAGTTACATTTTGCATGTGTTGCATTAGGCATTCCTGACATAGCTAGGACCATGCATGATTACTAACTAGTTTCTGTTTTGGCTCGGAGTACACTGTGAGTGTTTACGCTTTAGCATCCTTGCATGTATGTAAGTGACTGCCATGATAGCATGTTTGCCATGATGCTATTTGCTTAACTGCTATAACTGCATGAATGCCTGTGGATGAACGCTTCATTTCTTGAATTGAAACAATTCATCAAAATGTGTGTTTTAAGCCCACTTGAAGTAGCAAATCATCATGTTTTCTTAAGCTCACTTAAGGGTGGCAAATCCGCGACTTAGCGTACTTACGAGTAGCACCTTCGAACCACTTTTTGAAAAAAAAATATTGAATTGTTTTGTTCCAATTCAAAGCATCTAGTTTATATTTGTGTGTCAGGCGATCACATAGTAAGCTAGCTAATAAATCAAAATAAGAACACATGTGTTTTCAAAACAACATATCATGTTAGTAAAGGCCGATCCTTTGATCGGCGAGTGGGGTGTTCATTTCGACCTTCCCTCTCGCACTCCAAGTTCCCCGAGCCGAGGCAATTTTGGTGATGACGGACACGCGGCCTTAGGCACGAAGTTAGGGTTTCCTAAATTTCCCAAAATAAAATATTTAGGTGGCATCAACTGCAAAGCAAATTCATGTTTGGCACTTCGATTAAATCGATTTTCCAAAACCAATTGCCTGGATTTGGACTCTTTGGTGATTTATCTTTTACATTGCACTTTGTGAGATTAGATTCGTAATCGCGATAGAAGTCCGAATCAGAAGTTGCAAGAACAACAATTGCTACGCGCGAGCGGAGTTTAAGGCTCTATAGAGGGTGATGCACAAGAAAATATATCAAAGATGCAAAACAATTGGTAACGAGTGCAAATTCTCTCGATCCATGATAATGTTTATGTGATGATAATTTTCATAAAATCCCATTAATTTGTATATAAATTTCTCGTTATTTGAAAATTATTCTTTGCAAAGAAGATTATGTGGAGAATTTTTGAAAGCTTGCCTTGAAAGAGATGCACAATCACAACTCTTTTTTCAAATTGATAGACTCACAAAACACAAATTATGACTTTGAATATGTCGACAATGCTCCACAACAAGACAAGGATTCTAAGTTTCATACAACATCTATAAATGAGATAATCTAATTTGAATGTTTTTAAAACTAACTATACCTATAATTTGTATGCAAGTGGATTGTGGCCTTTTGTATGCTACATAATGAGACAAGATAGCAACTATGAACCTATCACTTGAAATTGTCGATACATGACATAAGGTTGATGAGGCGTAAATCATAGAGAGATTTGTGACCAAAGTTGGCCATTATGGACATAATCAATTCAAATACCACCGTAAGAAGAACCAAAAGTATAATAGTGAAAGCACACTAGTGAAAGGAAGACAATGCACACAATGTAATTATGAATAATCCTTCAATTTGTTTTTTCATACATTGAAGGAATGATGATGTTTGACATATATGCATATATCTTTTCTCGACTAATGTAAATTTAATAGCTATCAATGGTTAAATATATATTTTTTATAATGCATGCTAAGTGGTGATTGTTAACACAATCCACACGTAAAAAATTGTCTCAGAAATTTCTAGTATGATGTTACCAAAAATTCACAGAGAAATTTAACTCATATCGTACAAAATGGTGCTTATATAGTCATGTAATTTGTAATGCATTGTGTTGGTACAAAACAATCATCAAATTCAAAAAACACAAAGCGACAAGAATTTTTTTCTACATTGGCAAATTTCTCGATGAATTTGAAGCTTCAAACACAATACACAAAGAATTTTCTGTATTAGTGGCAAATTTCTAGATGAATTTGATCTGTATTGTAAACACATCGCCTATAGTATGTTTCAACAAACATAATGCATATTGTAATTTTCATGCTATTGGCAAATTTCTTTGGATGAATTTGACTCACAAAACACAATGCACATTTCAACAAACACAATGCCCATAGTAAATTTCTTCATATAAATTTCTTTGATGAATTTGACCGTATAAAGTTACCGTAAATTCACAGAGAAATTTAACTCAGATCGCCAAGAGGGTGCCTATATGATCATGTAATCTATAATGCACTGTGTTGGTACAAAACAATCATCAAATTCAAAAAATAGAATGTACACAGTAATTTTCTCTGCCATTGGCAAATTTCTCTCGATGAATTTGACTAGTATTATAAACACACTGCCTATACTATGTTTCAATAAACACAATGCATACTGTAATTTTCTCTACTATTGACAAATTTCTCTGAATGAATTTGACCTCACAAAACACAATGCAAATTTCAACAAAAACAATGCCTATAGTAAATTTCTCTGCTTTTCGCAAATTTCTCTGGATGAATTTGACTGGTATTATAAAGGCACTCCCAAAGTATGTTTCTAAAACACATTACAAAAAGCAATTTTCACTGCTATTGGAAAATTTCTCTGGATGAATTTGACTGGTACTATATACACATTGTCCAAAAAATACATTTCACAAAACAAAATAGACAAAGTAATCATCAAATGTATTATTCAATCAATAAAATGTATTATCATCAACTATTTAACAAAGGTTACTTGCATGTCCACTTATTATGGCATTAATACTCTCATATCGACTACACTTCATCACCCTTTTAAATTCTCCAATAGAAGTAATTCTGTTCTTCTTTGGCCTCCCAGTTGGTCTCTTACTCAATAGAGGTAAAATCATAGCATCATCAACGCTACACACATGTTTTTCAACAGTTGGAACTTGGCCAATCGAAAACGAGTATGCTTGACGATACATATCAGCATGAAAAATTGGTTCAACAAATGAATTGAAATTTTTTCCACTCCTAAAAATTGCAGCAATAGCAAGTTGACATGGATTCCTATTTATTTCCCATTTTTGACATGAACAAGTTTTCAACCCAAGATCAACCATAACCGAAAAAAAATAATGCACTTCAAACACATTATCGGATGATAAACTCACATTCCATGTCTTCCCATCCATAAAAGCCTTCTCCAATACACTATCTATACAATGACAGAGAACTTTATTCCATTTACTAGAGAGTAGCCTTCTATTAGACCTCATATTCATGATCTGCAACCGTATCATGTTCACCAAATTTGTTATTGGCAAGTGCCGAGCTTCTCGTATCCATGAATTGAATGACTCAGCAACATTTTAATACATCTCACCATAACGTTTCCCCTCAAAATAGGCATCACTCCAATTTTCATATGGTAAACTTCTCAATAAAACACTCACAATGTCTCCTCCCTTACTTTTTAATTCATTTAACTTGAAATGGAATGATGCCTTTGTTGACGCATATGCACATTCTGAAAACTTGGACACAATCATCTCCCTAACCAAATTTATGTTTTCACATGATAACTCATCCCTCAAATTTCTCTTTAGATGTTCAAGACAAAATCCATGATAGTAATTAGAAAAAAACCTAGCAATTCCTTCCACAATACCACAATGTCGATCTGATATGAAACTTATCACCCTCTCCGATCCCAATACTTCACATAAATGTTCATGAACCAACACCAATTGTCTTTATTCTCATCATCAACAACGCAAAAGCTATAGAAAAAAACCTACAAAACAAATAAGAATAAGCATATTAGATATTTACATGCAGAAAAATTAAAATGATAAACAATCGAGAAATTTGACACCGCCAACATCCAAAGAAACTTCACACAAAGGGCCAAATCCAGAGAAAATTCACACAATGGCAACCTCCAGAGAAAATTCACTTAGTGACCAACTCCAGAGAAAATTCACACATTGGCAACATCAAGAGAAAATTCACTTAGTGACCAGCTGCAGAGAAAAGTCATACACTGGCAAATATCTGTGAGAAAATTTACTTAGTGACCAACTACAGAGAAAATTCACACAATGACAATATCCAGAGAAAATTCACTTAGTGACCAACTACGATAAAATTTACACAATGACAACATCCAGAGAAAATTCACACACTGACCAAAATCCAGAGAAAATTCACACAGTAGCCAAAACCAGAGAAAATTCAAAGTGTCAAAGAAAAATCACAAAACATAACCACAAAAATAGAAAAATTTACTCAATTCCCACATGTATAGAAAATTCACATACTTAGATAAAATTAGATATATTTACAATTACCTTCATTTCCATCTTTTCCGTCATAGCAAGTATAACTCCTTTGTATCGTCCTTTCAAAATGTTCCATTAAGAAATAACAATGACCCACAATATTTGAAACTAGCAATGCATGCATGAAAACCACAAATACTCTTTTGAAACGCTTTGTTATTTTCAAAATCTAACTCAAAACGACTACTTGATTATTCTTCAATGCCTTATCAAAATACCACCATAATTAATCGAATGACAAACAAGAATCCCCATATGTACCACATTTGGCTTTTTCAACCCCCAACCAACCACAGTTATAACTGATTAAGACCCCATACTTGTCTTTCATTTATTTGACAACATCCACTGGATGAGTTAAAGGTTTTGCACTTACTTCTTCAAGTATCAGCCCATAAACTAAGCTGGAAGTCATCCTAGCATGTTTACTAGTACGAATCACCACACCACATGTATGTTCATTGTTCAAAGTTCTTATGTAAAAGAGCCCATTTGTTTTTTCAACTGAAGCATGTACACGCCACATACATTCCCTTGATTCCTTATATGCACATCCTGCCGTAACCTTCAGCTTGTCATTTTTAACATACGTAAATTGAAAACCAACCTCAATAGCATACTTGCATAAAACAGTATAGAACTCAACCACACCACCCTCAAACTTTTGTCCAACACTCGTAATATTATTTCGCCAACCAGCTGACAATAACACCTTTTCTTGGTGAGAACAAAACTTAGAGAGTGAATTCCTTTCAATATCTACGAGCCTATCACATTCACCATGCATAACATCTACTTAATTAGACCTTACTTAATTAGACCTCACTTCATCCTCTTGATTAGAAGTACTACACCTAATAACTAAAATATCAACTATATCAACACCACGTGCACAAATAACCCTCAACATATTTAGAAAATCAATATTATCTCAAACCATACAATTCAGATGCTTATAATAGAATATGAAATACACATCGTCTTAGGTTTCAAATTCTCCCATGTTTTACACAAAATACCAACCAATTCCTCAAAATTCAATTCGCATGAAACATTAATGATAATAATATCATTCCCATATTTGCACAGCAACACTGCACTATCCATCTAAACTGAAAGAAAAAAACAAGAAAAATTACTTATTCAATATAAAAACACTTCACAAGAACAACATAAAATCTAGAGAAATTTCTAATAATTATAATTTTCTCTGGACTCAAATAAAAGTTAAAGACATATACAAACTTATATTCACCTTCAAGATAACAAAAACAAACTTAATGAATCCAGAGAGAATTATAGAGAAATTTACTGCTAATTATTAAACATAATCATAGACAAAAATCACACAGAAGATCTGTTATGAAATTATAAGCTTCTCTGTGATTTTCACTGAACTATAAGCTTACAATTTTCTCTGTGTGATTGTGCAATATTGCACTCAATTCAAAATCCAGAGAAATTTACAAAGTTATATACACCTTCAAGATAACAAAAAACATTGCACTGTCCATCTAAACTGAAAAAAAAAACACAAAAAATAACTTTTACTTAGAGAAACAAAAACTTATATTCACTTTGAACTACAAACTTATAATTTTCTCAATTACAAACGAAGTGAATAACAAACTTATAATTTTCTCGAACTACAAATAAAAGTCCCGAGAAATTTAAGAACTTATATTCATTTTCAAGATCACAAAACAAAAACACATTAACATCAAATTGACAAAATGCTAACTGCTCCACACAAACGCAGAGAAACTCATAGAGAAGATCTTATGCTCACAAAACATTTAATTGAGAAAATAAAAAATAACAAATAACAAACTTATAATAACATGTCCATAACAAATTACAATTTTCTCGTGGATTTTCACTAGACTACAAACTTATAATTTTTTCTCAGGATTTTCATTGAATTGTAAATTTACAATTTTCTCTCGTGATTCTATCTGCATTAGAAACTTATAATAATATGTCTATATTGTGATGGCCGGGTCTATTTTGTTTTCTTTTCTTCGCTGGGTTTGAAAGGTCTAAATGGTTCTCTAAATATAGTCATTGTTCTTGTTGTGTTCAAGGTTGAACTTTACTTGTTCTCGGGGAGTGTGAGGTCGGGTCCCACTACAAGAAAAAGCACTTTTGGCAACCAAAATTAGGACAAAACAAATTATTTGTTGCAGAAAGTAAATTTTGCCAACCAATATGAGTTTTGTTGTGGAAGGTGAAAGTTTTAGCAACAAAATATAATAATTGCTATTATATTTTGGCGCCAAGCTCTCATTTCCTCCAAATGGTAGGAAAATATTTAGCGACAAACAAGAAATGAATGGCAACAAAATATTTTGTTGCATAATGGTAATTCCCATCGCGATTAAATACTTTTTTGTTGCCAATTGTAAATATTTTTTATTTTGGCACACTATCAAATTTTTGGCGCCTTTTGCTAACTGTAATGGAGGCAAAATAAATTTATTGACAAATATTATTCTTATTAAAACTACATAGTTTTATTTATAAAATCTCTCCGCAACAAACCCTTGGTTGCTAAAGATGTGATATTTTCCTAGTTTCTCTACTCAACACACGACGATTATCTCTCTCTCTCTCTCCCATATTGAGTCGCCACTCTCACATCGCACATGATGCTCTCACTTCTTCACCATTTGCCTTCATCTATTGCCATTTCCATTCTTTTCGCCTCCGCCCTCTCGCAACAAATAAACCTGTGTTAGTTTCTTCTTTCTTTCTCTCTTCCTCAATTGTTGAGCCCTGTTGTTGGGGGATATTGGTGATCAAATACCCGCATAAAATCACCCATAATGCCGCAAATAGTTTGAACGCCTATAATCAATTTCTTATGATTTTAATTTCTACCCATTAATCTGCTTCATAGTTTTATAAATTGCTGGTCTTACTTTTTATGTATTGTTCGTAAAAGTTCCTCAATTGTTTTGGACTTGTAATCGTAATCTTTGATACCCTTTGACTAGAATTTTATTTTAAGATTTCTTTTTTATTGTTTTATTTATTAATCAATCCAATTGTGATTTTTTATTTTCTTTTCTTCATTGTTATCATGATTTTATTAGTCTATTAAGTGGGTTTTAATGAACTCTAGTATGCCACCAAGATGTTTGTTGAAAGACCTCAAAGGATTGTGGATTTTTGGATAGATTGAGGCCCTGCTTTAGAGACTTACCTTTTTAGCCAAAAGTCAAAAAGTTACATTTTTAGCCAAAAGCCAACAACTCATACCAAAAGTCAAAGATTCTTTTTCTCTCTACTTTTTGTATATCTTTTCGTAATTAGCCAAAAAAGTCATCCCAAACATATAAGTTTTTTACCTACCTTTTAGCCAAATAGTCAAAAAGTTACTAAATTAGCATGTTCCCAAACGAGGCCTCTAATCTTTTATACCTACATTGCAGAATACGCACTAAAATAGCTATGGATTTTGCAATAGAGTTTACTAGTTATTTCCTTCAATTTTGAGATATTTCCTGTGTCTTGTTCATTGATGCTTTGAAATCACTCCAAAAATAAGTGCAATTAGCATTCATACATGCTTGATTGATCTACCACACTCCATGCTTTTCTACCATAAATGGGATTGCCTTTTTAATTCCCTTTTTTATTTTTTATTTTTTTGGGGTGAAACCCTTTCAATTGGGCTTTTGTTAGAGAATTGTATTATGGTTAGTCTAATGTTTTGGTTTATAATGAAGGAAACATACTGTTGAACTTTGTGAATTGTCTTTGACGATAATTCCATTTGTAGTTGTATGTGAAATGTTATGAATTGATTATCCAACTTAACTCTAAACTTTCTAGTGTTGTTTTCAGAAATGGATAAGACCCAAAGCATTAACATAGATTTTATTAGGACCATGCTCTTATGATGCACTCTAAATGTAGGCTATATCAATCTTGCATTGCAATTTAGTAGTACTGGACTAGCATATGACTTTGTACACTTAATTAATAACTAAACAGAAATTTAATTCTAACCCACCTTTTGTAAATAGTTAAGTGATAAAATATAGCACAATTAATATGTTTTGCAATTCTTCATTTGTTGTGAGAAACCACATAACATTATATCCAACTAGAATAATAACTTCATAACGTCTTTGTGATGAACTACAATAACAAAAGGTTTTTTCTATTTTTGTCTCGCTTTTTTAACCCAAAACCAAACCGAGATGGTCAATTTTATCCAATTTTTTTCACCTACCAAATATTCTAGAAAAACATTTTACTTACAAGTACAAAAAGTAAAACAATTTTAAAAAAGAACCAAGGTTTACAATAACTAACATAAGCAATACCTTTTACTTACAAGTACAAAAAGTACAACAATTTTTAAAAAGAACCAAGGTTTACAATGACTAACGAAGCAATACCTAAAGACCATGTTACTATGAACCCATTTCCAAAGAGACAACTGATGTAGAAAATGGATTGCTATTAGTCATGCATGTTCCATTCTTAGTTGCCTCCATGAAACAATGACGGAACCCTATTGAAGTTGCTTTTTTGAGGCCTACATAAATGCTAAAATTTCATCTTTTTTCATATTCATGCATCACAGCTAGGCCACATCAATAGAGCTGAATTGCATAGTGAATGTTACTTCTCATTGTGCATCTTGCATAAGTGTAAATCGTAAATTTATTCTATCTACAATATGTCCTAGGTATATATAGATATATAAATCAAATGACTAACTACAGAATGCTAAATGCATTCTGAATAATCTAAAACAAGAACTGTCAATCATTAGCTTTTGTCCACAAGGTCAGTTTTATTCCCAACAACGACTATTATAACGTCATTGCCTCGCCAAGATTTAACCTCCTCAATCCATTTTGAAGTGTTCAGAATGATTGCCCGCCTAAACCCCACCAAAAATGTATCTAATGAAATAACAGAAATGTATCATACAAGATTTCTACAATTAATCAAGTAGAAATTATAGCAAGATGATTAGACAATACATTTGAAATTACAGTACTTAAAACACCGTCGTGGTGGACCGTTTATTTGGTACGTATATATATATATATATATATATCTTAGAAAACTCAGTTTATAAAAAAATATGTGAAAAAGTACTTGACAACGAATGATTTTTTTTTTTTGGGTGGGGGGGGGAATCATAAAATAGCCACCAAATAGTTGAAGGAATGGCATGAGAGAGCTAATGGTATGTTGATAGGACATATGCTTAGAGAATTAGAGCAGAAAATGTGAAAACTTAACTAAAAATGGGTTGTTCGAGGAAAAAATTATGAAACAATAAAGAATAGCCCAATGAATGGCATAAGCACCTTGCCTAAGCTTTTGTAAACTTGGGAGAGCTAACGATATTGATAGGACGATGATTACAAGAGCTAGCACAAAAATGTGAAAATGTAACCGAAAACGAGCCATTTGGGAGCAAAATTATAAACCACCACCAAACAGCCTAAGAAACTACATCGACACCTCACCTAACTATAATCAAACTTGGGAGAGTTGACGACGTGTCTATAGGATGTACGGATAGAGAATTAGCGAGAAAATATAAAAATATATTCGAAATGAGCCGCTTAGGGCAAACTTTTTAAAACAAACACCAAACAATCCAAGAAACAACCTAGACACCTCATTTAACCATAATCAAACTTATGAGACGAGGACACATCTATAGGATGTGTGGATAGAGAATTAGCATAGAAAATGTGAAAATGTAATCGAAACGAAATGTTTGGGGAAAAATTCTAAAGCAACCACCAAACAAATAAGAAGAAACATCATGGACACCTCACCTAACTATAATCAAACTTAAGTAGAGCCGACGGTAAGTCTATAGGACATATGGATGGAGAATTAGCATAGAAAATGTGAAAATGTAACCTAAAAATGAGCCGCTTGGGGGCAAAATTTTAAACCAGTAACTAAATAGCCCAAGAAACAAAGACGAGCACTTCACCTAACTATAATCAAACTTGTAAGAGCCAAGGCGGTCTATACGATATACCATTAGAGAATTAGAGCAAAAATGTGAACAATTAAACGAAAATGGATCATTTAGGGGTGAAATTATAAAACAACCACCAGAGTTAGTGTCAGATTTGTTACTTTGGTGGTATGGTCACAAAGTTAAGCATCTGGGAAAGCTAATCTGGGAAGCAATTCCACTTGCAGTCCTTTGGACTCTCTGGATTTCAAGAAATGGAAAATTTTCCAATAACAAAGAACCTGTTTTGGGCAAAGCTTGTGGAAAGTATAAAGATCAAAGTGGCAACATGGGTGAAGTTATCAATTAATGGTTTTGTTTTTGAATGGACTTATGAATATCAAGGTGAAAGTTTACATTAAATGAAGCCATCCAAACCTCCTAATCACTCCACCAAGTTATGCTCGCTTCATTTAGCTACTTATGCTTGTTGCCTTTTCTTCATTGCTATCCCGCAGTCTATACATGTGGCCTCGGTATGATGATTTTATGCTCGCTTCGAGCCTATTGTTTTTCTTCTTATTTCTACTTAGTTGTACCGGTATGAGATGTTTACTATTTTGTTTTGTTGGCATCCCACCAACCCTCGGTGTGTTTGCACATGATTGGGCATATATTTTGGTGCCAACCTAGTTGAGATTGAATTGTGTTGCTATGATGCAAATTGTATCCAACACTTTGATGTATTATCAGTATGTATTCTAGTTATCATCAATAAAATTATCTTCATTTTGCTGGAAAAAAAAAAAAAAGAAACAGCACGGTTGGTAAAGCTAATGGCTAGTCAATACGATGCCCGACTACATAATTAGTATTATACTTGTAAATTTGAAGAGTTATATAACTTATGTTATAAGTGTATTCAATAAACACTAATTGTTATTTTATTTCTTTTTTTTACAGAAGGACAGTGGAATCGCTTGTTGTTGGATTTATTAGTTGTTTTATTTGGATGTTATGAAGTTTGTGTTGACTACTTTGTCTTTATTTTTTGGTCATTGATGGATTTTATATTTACTTTTGCAGAATATGGATATGATTAGATATTTTGGGTGGATTTATGAATTGTATGAACCTATATTTTGTTTAGATAGATGAGTATTGAGTTTAGAAATGCTTGAGTTTAATTGATTGTTGTAGTATAAATTTATAATTTGTTTGGATGAATGAGTATTGCAATTACAGGTCATAGCTTGAGAATGGCAAAAATTTCAATTTTATTTCGCAATAGTAATTTAGAAAAATAAATGACTTTTGACAACAAAAATGGTTGGTCATGAAATCACCACACAAAATTCACTTTTTTGTAAAAAAATAATTTTATTACAATTCATTACTTTTGCCGATTAATTTTATTTAGTCACCCAAACAAGTTATCTTTAGCAATACAATTAATTTGTTGCAATTGATATCTTTTGGATACGAATTTAGTTGGTTGCCAAAAGTACTTGTTTGCAACAAAAATTTTTATCGCGAAAAGGCTCTTTAGGCAATCTAATATTTTGTTGGCAATAGTTTTTTTTTGACAAATCAAATAAACTAATAAAATAATATCATCTTTGGTGACCAAACTATTTTGTTGGCAAAATTAATTTTCAGAGACAACAATATTTTTGTTGCCAAAACTTTTAACGAGGAAGGATTAGCACAAACATGGCATAAAATTTATTTGTTGTCGAAGGTATTGGTGACCAACTACTAGCTTTTAGCTTAACTAATTTTTTGTTGCCAAAAGTGCAATTTCTTGTAGTGTCCAGAGTGCCAAGACTTGAGTTGGGAATTCTTTCCGTCATGAGCTTAGCCACACGCAAGGGACCACAGCCGACGCAGTGGAGAGGGCCTCACGCGGAGGCTAGGTCGCACGTATGAATGCAAGGAGGCTTGGGGTTGCATTCGCCTAATATGCACGAGCGGAGTGAGGTGCGAGAGCACCAGACGCAGGGGTGAAGGCCGACGCGGAGAAGGGGGCGCTCAGACGCAAGTGAAGGACGCCAAGACGTCCGCAATCAAGCAAATTAATCCCCATTTTTTTTTTACTCTTTTGGCCCGATTTGTAACACATTTGGGGCTCTTATTCTCACTCTAAACCTCATTTTTCTCCTCCTTCTTTAGAAACCCTCACCAAACACTAAAAGTTCTTGATTCTTGCTATCCATCGGGTCTAGATCATTATCCTTCCTCACCAATCTTGAAGATCCAAGTTAGGGCTCCTCTTGGTATTATGGAAAGTTGAAGAATCTTCCATTAAAGCTAGGGTTTCATCACCATTTCTTCATCAAACATTGTGGTAGGATTTCTTGAGTTATATATATGTTTATGCAAGTTTGTGATTGATTTGTGAGCTCTCCTTTGGTATTTTGAAAATGGATTTTGTTTCAAGAAATGGATGGTTTTGTAGGAGAAATCAATCCTTGTCTTTGTAAGTTTGAAATTTTGAAATTTAGAATCATGAGGTTGAGATTGTTGTGTTTAGAGAGGTTTTTGAAATGAGATGAGGAAAGGTTAGGGCTTTTGGTGAAAAACCTAGAAGCTTGGGGGTTTTGGGAATAATGGGGGAAATCAAGGGATTTTTCTTGAAATAAATAAAAGGGTGAGTGAGAATGTCATAATGTTGATATTATGCGATAAATTCTAGATGTATAAAGGTTGGAAACCTCACTTAATTTTTCATCGATCACCTACTATAGACACCCCATTTTTTACCGCTCTTAAGACTTGGGCACCACTGATTGCTTACTTGATGGTGTAGGCTATGCTATGCAAAGGTTCGATTTCTTTGGCAAGGAGAGTGTCAAATCCAAACCTTACCCCCATTTTTGGACCAAAAGGTTTTAGACCTTAAAACCCTCTCTTTCAAAATATTTTTTTGAAACAAAGTTCCTACGATGTTCCGACGCTTGCATTTTGTTAAATGTTGCGCTTTTCGGTAAACCGAGCAAGGACAAAGTGGAAATGAATGAAAGAGAGGTGAGCTCATTGAAAAAATCTTTAAAACATCTTTTTTAGAGGTTTGGAGTTGAAGAAAAGAAGAGGAGAGGGAAGAAACCAAGTTGGAGAAGAAGATAGGCATGAACCGTTAAGAGAGAGTCGAGCAGCCCTCGCTAAATTGGGCCTATCCATTTGTACACTTGGATTTCAGCTATGAGGCCATCACCGTTGGAAAGAAGACTTCAGGGGCTTCATTTTTCACTCAAGAATCTTCTCAAGCCGAGGCCAGATGAGGGAGATATGGTTGGTTGAAGTTGGGCATTGATCTGGTTGGACCGAAACTGAGCAGTCTTCACTAAAAGAGAGATATCTCTTAGCACACATGGAATTTTGATATGAGGCTGCTACCATTGGAAATCTTACTTTCGGGGCTTCAGTTTAGGTTGAAGAATGACCTGAAAAAGAGTCCTGGCTGAAGTCGGGGACAGGGACTAGTTTTTTTGCTTTCCTCAGGGAGTGCTACCACAATGGAGCTTGTCGCCATATGCCGGCGATCCTTATCGCCGTAAAAGTAGCTGGTCGGTTACCACAAGTGGCCGGTCGGCCACAAATGTCCGTAAAAGCTCGTAATTTGCGTATCTTTTCCTCGTCGTTTCTACACAAGCTCCAACTGTCTTGTAATCAGATATTTCGACCAAAGGCTCTCTTTTTGCTATATATGGAGGCTATATCTCATATATTGAAAGGTTAGCAATTTTGGGAGCCTCTCTCTCTCTAAAAATCCTCTCGCTCTAGAAAATTTGTGAGCAAAATCCTCCTCTCTCTAGATTTCTCTCTTTTACCCTTTTGTGCATAGAAGTAGCGATACAACTAGTTTGCCAAGACATCCTTAACCAAAATTTCTTGTCTTTGGGCTGAGATTCCTTGGGACTTTGTTTGAGTTCCAAAAGGTGGTTTTAACTTGATTTGGTGCATCATTTGTGCATAGAGTGCTCTTTGCTTCAAAGGTATAATACTTACCTTCTTTAAGCTTGCTTTTGAACACTTGTTTTGCCATCTTTTCAAACTGCTTTTGGGCTGATTTTCAATTGTAAAAACTCTATTTTTCAGTCCTAAAATGTTGGTTTAAAGCCATTTTGTGCTATGGGATTGTCTTCCCTTCTTGTTGCCTATTTGTATGTGCCTTTGCATCATCTCTTAGCATGTAAAATTCAAACCTTTTAGCCTTTAAACCACTAAAATTTAGAGTTATTTCAGTGGTAAAAGTGTGTTTTGAAGTCCAAAATAGAGGGGGTAGCCTCCTCCTTGCTTCTCTGCCATGCCTAGTTAGCATTACAAAGTAGCATGTTTTTGTGGCTTGTGTTAGCTTAGTTCAAGTATGTTTTAGGCTCTATTTCAACATGTTTTAACATTGTTCTTGGCTGGTTTGGCCACTTGTTGCTTGCATCTTGTACTTGTAGTGTAATCTTGCTTACTAGCTTAGCATGCCTAATGAGTTAGCCTATTATTCTAGCTTGTGTTAGCTTGACTCAAGCACATTTTAGCTACTGATTTGGCCTACTTTAGCTCTATTTTGGGTTGCTTTGATCATATGGCTCATGCTTTGTATAGCTATAGTGCAAATGCCTTCACTAGCTTTGTGATTTAAGGCTTCCAACATGCTTTGCTTGGGTTGTTTGCATGCCATAGCATCATTTAGCATGTAATTTCAGTGCATATATCATTGTCACACTCTCACATATATCACTCTTTCATTGCTTCTAAGAGTTGTGCTTTGTGTCTTACTTCAGCCAACATGTGCGCATGATTTTTTGCTTTCTACCTTAATTTCAAAGATGATTTAGCCACTATTTTGGCATGTTTAAGCCTGCTTTGGGCATGTTTGGTCATCTGAGCATTGTATTGCATGCCACTAGTGTTGTGTCCTTCACTAGTTTTAATGCTTTTGTCCCCTAACATGTTGTATATGAGTTGTTTGCATGTTAGAGTGTTGTTTTTCATGCCACCTTAGCACTGAAATTCTGCCACCTCCCACATTTCTTCACTTTTGATTTGTTTTTTGAGGGTTGGTTTACCTTGTGCTTGTGTTTAAACTTGATAGAGTTTGTGCTTAAATGGCTTTAACCCTCTTATGAGGGTTCCTTCTAGCCAAAGGCATGATCTCTCTCATGTCTTAAACCTTTATTTTGGTTAACCCTCCCATTAGAGGACTTTTCCCATTGGACCAAATCAATTAAGGAATGGTTTGGTAATGCAAAATGACTAAACAAGAAATGGACCAAGTAAAACTCGTGCAAGATAAGCATGTTGTTTGCATTGCATGTGTTTGGATCGGACGTTAATCCAAACATAAGAAATGTGAGACGTTTCATACTCATAGTGATGAAACGTGTCACATTTCTTGGTCGCCAACACCCTTGATCATGCATGATAGGGTGGAGGCTTTTTATGATTGTTTGTGCATTTACTAAGCTTGTACCAAATTTTGGTTTTTGGGCCATCATGCATTGAAAATGCTTGGCTAGTGGCTTGAGAGCCAAGTGCCACACTTTGAGCTTGAGACATGATGAGGAGAGTGACAAGGCATATATTTTCTTGCAAATACATTGTTGTGCCTCTGTTCTCTCTCGTTGTCAGAATATGCCCGAGGGTACCAAGGCGCTAAACAGCCGACTCGAGATCTCTTCGATCTCACGTCTCACGAGTGCAATGTGAAACGTAGATAAGAGTCCAGATTTGGCAACTTTTAGTGAAAATCCATTTTATTGCAATTTTGTTAAAAATGGATCAAGGCCATCGATCTCGTAGTCGCCACCTAATATTTTAGGAAATTAGGAAACCCATGACTCGGCGTTAAGGCCATCGCTCGTCAGAACCAAGGATGCTTGGCTCGAACCTTAGGTATGAGAGGAAGGTCAATAATGAGCACCTGCTCACCCGATCAAAAGATCTACTTACTAAACCATGATATGACTTTTATTTTCTTTTATATGTTCATGTATTGAATAAATCCTAAAATTTACTATGTGAAGCATACAAGTATAGACTAGTTTGCTCAAATTAGAATGATTCAATTTCATGTTTGTTTTTCGAAAAGGAGTTTGAATTTGCCACTTGACAAAGTGGGCTTAAAAACGTACAATCGTTGAATCATTTCAATTTAAGCAACAAGCCTTCATCCACAGGCATTCAAACAGTTTATCATTTAATTAATTAGCCTCATGGTAGGATGCTAAACATAATAAGAAAATCACACACAAATGGGATGCTAAAGCATAAAAACTCACAGATTGACCGACGTCCCTCGAACAACTACAAAACAAAGTTAGTAAAATATGTATGATCTTATATACAGAATCCTAATGCAATTCACTCGTGAGATGCACTAAAGATTCGGCTTCTAGAATACGGCATGTGAATCATCTCAAAACATACGATAGCACATAGAATCACAAAAAAATTGATTAAATCCACACATGTAAATGTAGCCGAATCTTAATGCATGAGACATAAATGTAAAGCATGGATATGCATGGCATGTCGATATATACATACACAGCTAGGGAAAACGATAAAAGAATGGGATAGAAAGAAGCGGGGTGGGGGAATTATTACAACACCTGAATTATTACATATCCAAATAAATGAGGAGGAAGAAATAATAAAATAAAATCCTCACAAACACTCAAAATAAAAATAAAATAAAGAATATCAACTTAGTAACCCATTGGCGCATTCCACTCATTTTTCCATCGAAATTGGGCACAACAAGTAAGCCCAAATTATGAAGCCCAATGTTTTAAACCCTCGACCACTCATGAAGCCATCAACTGACAAAGAACCAGTTGTCTTCAACGCCTTAGCCCATGTACTCATTTTCAATGGAGTCCTTACAGCCTCGTCAGTTTCTCCCTTGAACACAATCTTCGACTACTCAGATCCTTTCTCAACATGCACCTCTACCACTTTCTTTTCCCGGTAACCTTGTTACCTTTGCATTGTGGGCATCTATCTTTCTCATCAAGACCTCTCTTGAGTCTCTACATTCAGTATGCGATATGCTCCACCAAAAGCTCCACCACCAAAAAAACTTTGTTCGAAAGTATATCAAATGGATTATCGTAGCACCGGCCCTCTCATTCCTCTTTAAGGGCATCTTCACCATATTGATCATAAATTTCTCTTTTCTCCGGGTCATTAAGAACTTCATAAGCTTGAGCCGCCCTCGAACTTCATCTCCACCTTTGTCGATGGTTCTTATAGCACTTTTCTATATGCCTTCTTGAGCTCATCTTGATTTGCACTTTTTGAAACACCAAGAATCTCATAGTACTGGGTGTTATCACTTCTCTTTCGAGCACGCCTAAACGATATGGAAGCCTTACTAGGAATGCTAGAGAGAGAGAGAGAGAGAGAGGTTAGTCTCAACTGTATGCTTCGTGGTCTCCTCCTTCGATTTGACTCCACCACTCCTCATCACGCTGCATGGGTCCGCCTTCAAATATAGATTGAATGAGCCTCAACGACGGCCAATCACGACGGCCATGGTTGGTGGTACAAGTGAAGGCAAAGATCGCCGGAGTAGCGACGATGATGGGCGGGCCAACGCTAGTTTGGACATGTGGTGGTAGTGTTGGTTGTGGCCGGTGGCCCGAGAAGGTGCAGGGGCCGAATCTGGGAAGAGAGAGAGGAGTGTAGAGAGTGAAGAGGTTGGTGCCGTGTGTGGCGTGTATGGAGTGAGTCTGATGCTAAGTGTATGGGTGATATGTGTGTGTAGATCTATCTATGGATGCATGTGTGTTGGTCTGTACATGTGTGATGGCAGGTGGTATCGTGTGTGTATGCTGTGTTGAGTGTGCATGGGTGTGTTGGTGTGTGGTGTGCCAAGAGAAGGAGAGGGAGAGATCCGTGCCTCAGGTTCTCCATATCGCTGTTGAAGCTCTAGTGTGTGTAGGGAAGGAGAGAGAGCTGGTTTGGTCTTTCTGTGTGCTTGTGATGTGTGTGCGTGAGATGTCACTGTGAGTGCACCGTGTGTGTGCAGGATGTGGCATGTGCATGCCGTGTGTGTTGTGGTGAGTGTGTGTATGGTGAGTGTGTATGGTAATGTGCAAGTGTGGCCTCTAGAGAGAGAGAGAGTGAGGGTGTGTGGGTGTCTGCTTAGATGGGCAGGTGTGTGCATGGGTCTCTAGAGAGAGAGAGCCGTGTGCATGAGTGTGTGGGTTTGGTGTTTCAGATGTGTGTGTATGTGAATTAGTGAATAGCCGTGTGCATGGGTGTGTGGGTTTGGTGTGTGTTTGGTATTTCAAAGAGAGTGTATGGGTGTGCTCTCAAAACGGTTCTCTCAGGTGTCCTCCCATAGTGTCTATCAATGGTCCGATATATGTGTTGTGTATCGATGTGTATCGATGTCTCTCCATGGAGAACCCTCCTCCCATGTGTCAGTCTGGTGTGTATCCGAGAGAGCCCAAAGAGATCCGCCCCTCCCTCTCAAGTGTCCAAATTGTGTTCAAGCAGCATCTTATGATCATTCCACCACTCCATATTCTTTCTTTTTTTTCTTTTTTTTTTGTTTATTGCCCACCAAAACATAATCATTCCACCACTACACCACACACTCAACATCTTTTCTTTGTTTTGTTCTTCACCTAAAAACACACTCAACCAAACTTTTTGTTATTTTATTTTATTTTCTATTTTTCTATTTTTTTTGTTTTATTCTTTCTTCTTTTTTTTTTTTTATCAAATATTTATCAATTTATATAAAACACGCCTAAAACAAAGGTACACACATAAAGTTATATAAAAAAGAAATAAAATTATAAAATACTACAAATTAATAAAATATTAGTGATGACCAAAATGGGTGAAGTGCTTCAATTTGATTTTTCGGCTGAGAAATTCATAAAATGGCATATTTCAATTTTCATCAGCGGGTGGTCAAAACAAAGTGCCCAAGTCTTAGGGCTGGTCAAAATGGGGTGTTTATAGCTAAAGAAAACCAGAAGTCTCGAAAAGTGATGGTCGACCGCCACTGAGGTAGCCGACTCACCACTTTCACTAACGCCGGCCACTTGAGGTGGCTGCAAGAATCACTTTTGTGGTCGACCGCCACCACCCATTTTTGTGCGTAAATGGTCCTGCTTTTGGAGCATATGCAGGAGGTTGGTTCAATGTTCAGAAACCAAGGCGAGTGCAAACAGAGACAATTGCCGGCAAAACAATGGATTTCCGGGATGACGCCAAAGAAGCATGCATGTCTCCCTCGCCCGCGAGGCCATTTCACTACTTATGATTAGTTTGTGTAAATAATCATTCAATTTGTTTTGTAATATTCTAATTAGCTTAGCATAGCTATTGATTTCAATTTGGGTTTGTAATAATTAATTAGCTTAGCATAGTTAGCTTAGCTTAGCGTAGCTAGTTAGCTTATTTATTCGGACCCTCCTTCGAGAGGGCGCATTGTTGTATTAAGTGCGGTGTGTGCATGTCTTCCAACCCCACGTCTTTCTCCTTTTTACTTAACCGCTTTCGATGGTTAGTTTTAGGGCATTTTCAATTAGCATACCTTATGCTTGCATGCGTGCATCATTCATTTGTTTTGCATGCACCGGGCTCGGCGCATCATACAAATTGCATCGTATTTCAATATCTCTTTGAATACGTGTATCAAATTGTTGCTTCATATGCCATCTTAGATAGCCGAGCCTATTTATTTGCATTTTGCATATGTTGCATTAGACATTTTAACATAGTTAGGATCATGCATTGATTTCTAACTAGCTTTTTGTTTTCGCTTGGAGTACACTGTAAGTGTTACGCTTTAGCATACTTGCATGAGTGTGAGTGTTGCCATGATAGCATGCTTGCCATGAGGCTATTTGCTTAAGTGATTAACTGCTTGAATGCCTGTGGGTGAAGGCTTGATTGCCTGAATTGGGACAATTCGATGATTGTGAGTTTTAAGCCCACTTTGCGAGGTGGCAAAATCATGTTTTCTAAAGCTCACTTGAGGGTGGCAAATCCACGCTTTAGCCTACTTGCGAATAGCATTTTCAAACCATTTTCGAAAACAAACATGAGTTGTTTTGTTCCAATTCTCGTGATTGAGTCTATACTTGTATGTTGTACGCATCACATAGTAAGTGAGCTAAATAACCGGAATAAGAACACATGGTTTATAAAACAACATATCATGCTTAGTAGAGGTCGATCCTTTGATCGGGTGAGCGGGGTGCTCATTTCAGATCTTCCTCTCGCATCTAAGTTCCCGAGCCGAGGCAACTTTGGTGATGACGGACACGTGGCCTTAGGCACGTGTCAGGGTTTCCTAATATTCCCAAAAATAAAATATTTAGGTGGCGACTCTATAATTTGGCAAAGTAGTCCATGTTTGGCGCTTTTTATTCAAAATCGATTTTTCAAAACGATTTGCTGGATTTGGACTCTTTGGTATTTATCAATCTCACACTGCACTTTGTGAAATTAGATTCAACCGTGATGTAAGTCTCGAATCAGAAGACCAATTCGCCTTTCTCCGAAGGGGGCGAAGAAAGTCGGGTCTACACCTACATATACACATGTGATTATAAATTGTACATTGTTGTGTTCCATGATATATGAGTATTGTTGTGAAAGGAAATTATTGTTCAAACATTTGCTCTAGCTTTGGAAATATTTAGAATGTGAAAGTATATGAATCATAGGTTTATTGTTGTATAAAGATCCATGATAGCAACTTTATACCATTTTATGAAATAACATGGAGAAGGGAAAATGAGGAATGTAATTGTTATGGTAATGTTGTTGGAATAGCTTGGAATTGGAGAAATGCTATGAGACATGGATTATCATTGCATTTCACATTCTTTCAACTAATTATTATGCATTGTGTATCTAGATTGGAAACATTTACATTCAAGAAAGGAATATATATACATACATATATGGTAATGAAAACAATGATAATGTGTATGGGGTAAATACGTTGGTGAGTTCGGTTAGGGGGTGTAGACGAAATAATAAATTGGCTTGAGTGTCTGGTGTGAAAGACCGAAAACACGTGCAGAGGACGTACCACTTCCCTTCCGGTTAGCAACCGGTAAAGTGGGGTTATTGGTAGTGCTTGTTGAGTTTACTTGCAGACACCAACCTAGGGATCACCTATGTCGTATTTATCACCCCTTATGGTTAAAATTGGAAAAATTGGAATTGATGAGAGTGCAAAAATGTTATAAAAAACATGGTGATTTTTAAGAAAGGCATGACATGAGACTATTTTGAAAAGGGCATTGCATGGCATTTGCACTTGCATTTAATATTGGATATCTTACATAAATGTATATACTTTGTTACAGATTTCTCTATTGGGCTTTATGCTCACCCCTATGGGATTTTGGTGCAGGAAAAGACGTGGTGATCCCGCCAAGTTGAGGGCATGGACAATTGTGAAGAGTACATAGCTCTATTTTGTTGTGATTTAATTGCTAGCCGATGGCTATTTTTGTATGGGTCCGGGAGGCCACTTTTGTGTAACCGGGCTTAAGCCTTGGAAGTTGTAGCCCATAAGGGCATTGATTTGTTTTGAGAACTATATACTTCACATGCTATAGGTTCATGTGTTTTTCTTACCAATGAATGTAGAATTTGCATGTGAAACTTTTGTATAAACTCGTTTATTAACTATGTAAAGATGGAAGGATTATTGTCATTGTTTAGTGAACGTTAGTTAATGTTGAATTATTTTGGGGCGTTATATATATAAACTTATAATTTTCTCTATGATTTTCGTTGGATTATAATAACAAACTTATAATTTTCTCTGGACTATATCAACAAAAGTGCAGAAAAAACAGAGAACAAAACTTAGAGAACAAAAAATGATAAGAAATTTACACTTATCTCTAGTTTAAAGAAATTTCTCTGGTTTGAAAAAACAGAGAACAAAACTTGTCATTGATAAGCATGTTGATGAAAAACAGAGTATGAAAAATGAACTTAAAAATAAAAATCAATCCACCGCCAACTCTCTTTGAAATTGATCAAAAATAGAGAAGGAAAATGAACTCTAAAAATCAAAATCAACTCTATCAAGTTGGCCTCTCTAAAATTGATCAATAACAGAGAATGAAAAATCAACTCCAAAAATCATAAATAGCTTCACCGAGATAGTCTCTCTTTAAATTGATCAAAATTGAAAACAAAAACCTAATGCAAAAATACACTCGAAAAATTAATATAAAATTAGAATCCTTACAGAAAATTCAAAACAAAAATCGAAATCCATGTGGAATCTCCGTTGAAAATATACCTGATTCAACTCCACTGAAAAACCTACACCTCCAACACTATCAGAACACCTACACGATCGCTGCAATTCCATCCAAGTCCATCGCAACACTAGCAAAATCCCTACTTAAATCTTCATCGTGAAGCCTATCCCTTGAAATCTTTACAAAATAGCAATAGAATATTCAGTTTGCCAAAATCCAAACAAACTTATGTTATAAAGAATGGTAAATTAGGTATTTTATAACATAAAATAAGGTTGAGGGACCTTAGGTATCAAAAAATATTATTGTGGACCTCTCTTTCTATCAAAAGTTGGGTTGGGATCTTAGACCAATTTTTCCTAAAAAGAACCACAAAAATAAAAAAATTCAATTTTCTATTATTTAGGAATGACAATGGATGTTAGAATATATATATATATATATATAATAATAATGATAAATATTATAAGAGAGTATTTAGAATGATTTAAATAAGTATATTTTTGAGGACAAAATATTTATGATAGTATTGATTGAAACTTCAAAAATGCCTTCGTCGATGGAAGTGACCAAATAATTTGTTAAAACCTCTGTTATCTTCTCTTCTATTAGGAGGGCAATGTAATCAAGAGTATGAGCAATTAATTTATTTTTGGAAACGTTTGAGATTCTTAAAATAGGAATCATAAATTTACAATGATATGGATTGATTGGTTTAAAAATTAATAACTCTACATCATTAGATATGAATTTAGGGGGTCTCTAGCCTTCCTCACCTTTTTATTTTTTATTTTTTTTATTCAGTTATATTATATTCTGTTCAAGTTTTTTAATTAACCACTCTGACCCCCTTTTTTTGGGTCTGGACTGTCTTCGTCTAGATTCGAGACACCGACCAATTCAAATTTCATCGGGTCCATTTTTGGGCTCTTTTTCGATAATCAAAACCATTCATATTTTAGGGTTTGTTGAATATATTATTCCTATAGAAAATCATGTCGATTGGATTAGAATATTATGTATTCGGATCACTTTTGTCTGGAAAAAAATGGACGGTCAGAAAATTAATTCGCTCATAAAAAAGTTATCCGAATACATAGTGTCCGTTATCTGGTGGGCACTATTTCATTGCAATTCAAATATTGTATGAGTGGGTTTTAGGAGACATCTCCAATCTAAAAATAAATAAATAATAGGATAAATTACACTTTGTCTTTTTTATATTTGATTACTTTCTCACTTTGATGCTTAAAATTTATTTTTTCTCACTTTGACCCTTTATGTTTTAAGTTTTTCTCATCTCTAAAGTTAATGTTTGTTAAAAATTAGATAGAAAATGGCACATTAACAATCACGTGGCATAAAAATATTTTGTTATATATAACTATATCTCTAACATAAACTTAAAATCCAATACAATAATGTATTTTTTAGAGTTAATTACCTAAAAGTATTATTTACAAATGTTATGATAGCTCAGGTCCTATTTAAGATTTTTTGAACCAATAAGTCCTATTTAGTAAAACTGAGAATATTATCATTTTTTTAAAAAAATTTTAAAACTAAGAACATTATCAATTTTGCATAGTAATGTTCCAGATAATTATTTTACTAACTGATAAAAAAAGAGAGCATGAGATTAAACGTTTTTTTCCCTTATACTTATTGATTTGATTCAACTAGTTTTAAAATTGAAAATATTATTAGTTTTTTCATGTGAAAATTAGAAATTAGTATAAATTTTAAAAAATAATTACAAAAAAGTGATTAATTTTATTAATAATTATAATTATAATTTTTTTTTATAGATGTGAAATAATTTTTTAAGAATACCACATAGTGGTAATTTCCCTTTTTACCAATCAATGGCTGAAATGTCATATGCAGAACTATTATAAATAATTAGAAGTATCAAAAATAATAATTAATATATCAATAGACATATCAATTAAGGTATTAAATATACGAGTGAAATTCATCACTTAGCGTCGAACTAATAGCAGTCTAGGTAAGAGTTGAAGGATGCCTCAACCCCAAAAATTTTAAAATATGTTTTTTAATTTTAATTATTAGTGTACCAAACTAACTCAAATTTTTTTAGACACGATCTTGGTCCCTCTAAACATAATTTTGGTTCCGCCTATGTGTGAACCCATCAGACATTATGTCTAGTAAATAATGTTTATTGATATATTAATTAGTATTTTTAATATTATTAAGAAAATAATTTTAACTACTTTTGTTATTATTTTCATTTCTATCAAGTTGTAATGTAACTATTAAGTCAATAAACTTGTTTGCTAATATATTGCTTATACTTGTGAAGTTCAGTGTCATGAAATTGAGAGTGTTACTAGCATGATTGTTAATGGTACTTCACTTCAGCTCCTCTATGAGGTCTTAATTGTTGTTGAATTGAATATGTATTTTGTGACGTGTTAAATATTTATTTATTTTGTCCTTTTTATAATATTTATATAGTATTTCATGGTAACTAAGGTTTATTTTGATAATTAAAAAAAAAATAGCTTATTAACTTATTAAATTATTTAGATTATATCATTTCTTTATTTTTTTTACGTTCTTTCAAAAAATACTAAAAAAATTTAAAAATTGACATTTTTCCTACTCAAAATAGGCCTAAGAAACACGACATAGCTATGATATAATAAACTAAATAATGAATCATTTAGTACATTTGTTTTTTCTACAAATGTTACTGTCACTTTTCTGATCAGCCAATATATCTCCATTCTGTGGCCTAGGATGATAAGGTGAGGACACTGTGCTACATTGGCTACTAGACACTTTCTGCTATTGCAAAGGCTTGACTTGCCCTTCTTTCCTTGCCAAGGCTGCTTTAAGACTAAGAATCTGAAATTAGACTTCAAAATATTTAGTGAAATGAAAGAACTAAAGAAGAGTCAAATTTTTTTATGCAATCAAAGACAATGTAAGGACCTGCTCTTTGAGCTCTTTAACATCTGTACTATTTTTGTTTACACAGGCAACGCCAAGTTCAATGGTGGCAACACGCTCAGCAAATTTGAGTGTACTTATTGTTTCTCCAACAGCATCGAGCTCGGGGCTTATGTGAGCAAACATTAGTGTCTTGGCTTGGCCCCCTAAAATGAAAATACAACCACAAAACATAAATAAAAGACAATGAAACAAGAGTGAAGGTTGTGGTAAATGCATTTGTCTAGGCTTACCAAGTGAGTCTTGGAGCAATTGTATGACAACCCTCGCCACTGTTTACTGATATATCTCTAATTACTGCTAAACTGTGGTTAAGCATGTTAAGTAACTGATCTGACTGAAATTCTGAACTGATTGATAGAGTGTATTAGTTTAAATGCAAATCTATCTGTTTGACTGCTAAATGATCTATTCATGTTTTATGTTTTAAACTACAAATTGAAGGCCTTATCGGCAGCCGAATCCGAAACTGATTAGTGTTTTATGCTAATTAGAATTTATGTGATTTTATGGTATGTTTAATTGAAATGTGATTTGGAGTGATTAAATTAGATTAAATAATGTTAAATTACATTAGTTGCATTATTTACCTTTTTGCCATTTAGTGGGCCACCTCTACAATCTTGTTTGGGAGCTTAGCTTTACACCATCTTATTCATTTCATCTAGAGCAAAATCGACTAGAGAGAGGGAGAGTTAGGAGAAAACTTAGCTCATCAAGAATTGCTTGGAGAACTAGAAGAAATTGAAGAGAGATTGCATATTTGAGCTTCTAGACTTAAAATTGAGGACCTAAGGTAGGATATTTATCCTTTAGTTTATGAATTCAAGTTGGTTCTTGCATGGTTCATGAGTCATTAGAGTTCTAAGTCAAGAATTAATTTGTAAGAGTTGAATTGAGGCTTAATTCATGCATGCATGTACACATTGTTGAGTTTTGAGGTTGATTTCATGGAAATCCTCACATGCATGTCTATATTCTAGCTATGGTCCATGAATTCATCATGTTTTTGAGTGAATTGACTCATTTGATCAAGTATTGGAAGCTTTGATTTCAATTGAACACTTGCATGTCTTATGTTCATCATGTTCTTGAAGTTCTAAATGAAATTGTGTTTCATTAAACTACCTTTGGGCTTTGATTTTGCAAATTGATCTTTGAAACATGTCATATTATGAGTTTTAAAGTGTTTTCCAGAAAATTGGCCCAAAAGAATCGAATTTGATGCTTTAAATGTTGAATTTGAGCTTGGAGGGTCAATCTGAAATTCCAGATTTGGACCCACGCTCGAGCGTAAGACTTCACGCCGAAAGGCGATACTCGAAGTACATGCATCCCGCCGAAATGAAAAGTAACGCTCGAGCGTGAAATGCGTGTATCTAGTACTTTTCATATGTTTACAGTCCGCTCGAGCGAGAGATTTCGCGCTCAAGCGAGGACCTGAGTCTCACGCTCGAGCGTAGATCGGGTGCCTATCGAGCGTGATTTTTGTGCATCCAGTACTTTTGCTTGAGTTTACAGTCTGCTCGAGTGAAGGAAGTCACGCTCGAGCGGAGCTCCTTTGTCTGCATGTCCGCTTGAGCGTAGAAAGCCACGCTCGAGCGAGACCCCTGTTTTCTGAAAATTTTGAAAAGTGTTTTAAAGTATATCTTTGCATCCTCTTTCCATCCTAGGCATTCCTAGGCCATGTTTAAGGCATCTTAGGGAGGATATTGATGTAGAACCACACCGAGTCAAGATAGGGACTAAGTTGTTGATTCCCAAGTGTGTGTTCATTCTGTAACTGTGTAGGGTTGGCATCCGAGGACGCTCATTAGCTGCTTATAGCCCAAAGGTTCGCGGAGTAACAATGTTATAAAGATATGTTCAATTATTAATATTTTCTGAATGATCAACTGTTCTGTTTACTGAAACGTTATTGCTTAATGAATGAATGATTGTCCTATTTGTAAATTGTATTCGTGGTATCCATAACAATTTATCACATCGCATTTATTACCGCTATTGTTACAGATTTCGCTTGCCCCATGTTGGAACCACTATCAAGCATCGTTATGATGGCCATCAACTGACTATTCGGTTTGTTAAGACCTACTGTACTGTTTGCTATTGGATATACCACATATAACGGATATGGTTTCTAAATGACTGATATGACTGTTTAATGACTGAAAGGACATTCATTCTTAACCTCTTTACACAACTGTTATTCACTTGGCTTTAGCTCACTATTTATATTTATATGTAGGAGATCAAACACCAGATCGATGCTAGGAGCATTGGTTTAAACTCCCTTTTTGTCAAGCCAACCATTGTGCCTCACTTCGAGGTTCCGGAAAGGCCAAGGCCGCCTTCGGTGTTTTAGATTCCTCTTCGCTCGCTTTGTATAGACCGTGATGAGACCGGCATCAGATTGTTATGGTAGGGACTTGGTCCCTAACTTGAATGTCTGTATATGATGTGTGTATGTATATACTGTTATGGTTTTGAATGTGAATATGTGCAGAAAAGTCTTTTTGCATACAGACTGTCACAGCTCATTGGACATCTTTTATTACTGTTTTGGCTTTGACAACTCAGACTCAGACATCGTTTTATCATGTTGTGCCTTCTAGAATCACGGACACGGCGGTTACATGCTAAACCCATAGGGGCGGGTTTGGATCGTGACAAATTGTGTGAGTTTGTTATTCCTGTAAGGGACGTGTGAATTCTTCTGAGCACGGGAAGAGATCACATCACCCAAAACAGAAAGAGATTTGTTTATATGTTGCGCCTCTTTTAGCCTGTGTCCTATAACTTCAGATTTGTCTACCATCTCACTTCCTGCTAGATCAACTAAGTGCATACAGCCACGAAGAATAGTTCCAGATGTCAAGTCCCTTCCTTGGATGTAAACAGTCAAGCAACTGCAAATTGATTAGTAGTAAAAGTCAGCAATACCAAAAGAGATATGCTTAGAGGCATGCATAAGAGGAATAAATCCACACACACCTATGAGAGCGACTACTACGGTCATTGAGGGCTATTGCACCCACTGCACGATTCTTTTGTCCTAAGTTCATCAAATCAATAACATCAGATGTTGATGTCACTTGAACAAGGCTTGCATTTGGTACATTGAGTCCAGTTTGAGAACTGTTGCGAATTTTTAATGTGTTAATAGGTTAAGGAAATCCTATGAGGTGTAGACAATGGGGTGGAGAGACTAAAACAAAATCCGAGTCTTAAATGCTAGTTAGTTTTTTAATATCAATAGTTTATCTTAAAGGATATCTTTTGTGAAGATTCATATGTTTGAATGACAATTTGAAAATGCATGGAACAAAACCAATATTAAAGGATATCTTTTGTTAAGACCATTAGTAATGAGTAGATCTCTAACTTGCTCATTATATATCTCAATCATCTGAACATAAACATCATAGCTAACGATGTTCTTTCTTTGTTCTCGCTGTAAGAAACAAATCGCCTAATAACCCTCAGAATTTACACCTTGATATTGCTCGCAAGATCTGTGGGTCCACTCGTATTAAAAAGAAATCATCAATTATTTGTTTGGCTACACAAATATCTCATGATATAGATGTTTCGTAAATAATTGTTAGCATATCTTACCATTGTGTAGGTTTTTCCGATCCAATTTGGACATATGCAAATATAATACATTATACCCACCAAGAATAGATCAATCACCGTTGGGTATCTCAAAAACCTCTCAAATACAAGGCAAAGGGATAGAGTTAAAGAAATTCTAAAAAGTAAGGATCCATAAAAGTCCAAAGTCAGAACCTCATAAACCTTGGGTTGCAGATGGCCCAAAAACTTTGTTGAAGTTGAAGGACCTATGCCCTTTTCTGTACTTTGATGGTGTAGTTATAGTAATTGTTCCCTCTTCTATATGTTCCACAATACTTAAATACTTTGATTGCCCACCCAGGAAGGGTTTAACTCGATTTTTTATAAAAAGATATGATAAAAATAGAGAGATGATGTGCTCTAAAAAATATAAAATAAAATAAAAATACCCTAAGAGATGTCAAATAGTGCCTAAATATTTGTATTAGGTGAATAACATTATACATATTAATTATTAATATTATAAACTTTTTTATTAATGAATAATTAATTTTTTCTGTCAATGCAGCAATTCTCCCTTAACATTTTACACCTTGCTATTATTGTCTCATATCATTCACTATAAAAAAAAGCTAGACTTCGAGAATTTGGGATCCGAAAATGGTTATGTGCAGTAAACATTGAATTGATGAAGTGTGGGGTTTACATATGAAATTGTTGGCTACATATTTTGTAAAAGCCAATCACAATTCGACACGTGGCAGAATAAGAGTAATATAGGAAGACCATTTAAGTCTTCAATCCTGATCGTACACATGGCAGTTAATATTGCTTCTCACGTGATCTGAGTAACACTGGATCAATAAAGAGATGCAAAGTGACGTGGCTTCAACAGTTACTCACATTCAAATTCAAATATAGGAGGGAAGCCCAACTGCAGGTAATGGCGTGGTGGAATTACTTCTAAGGCAGCATGATCAAGCAATCATGGAGGAGCAATGACTTTGAAGTGCAACGATGGTCATCCTTGAGGAGTATAAATAGCGTGAAGCCCCTAAAAACCCCTGACTCAGATCCAACAAACCACTATTTACTTCATATTTTCTTTTCCAGCTTTTACATTTCCATTTTACATTTCAGACTTTAAATAATTCGTTTTTACATTCTGACTTTAAATTCTCGTGACCGCACTTCGCTCATAGGAGTAGTTTCAAGTAGATTGTTGTCAGAACCTCACGAGGTCGAAGTTTGGATCATTGTAAGTTTTCATCTTAATGAAATACTTCAATTGTTCATCATTTAACTATTATTTTGTTTAATTTTTCCTAAGTCAAGCCACCAGTAAAAGTCCTCTTCATTGAGGCTGAAAGAACTAAAATACAATCGTCTGATAATTGGTTGGCAATTATAATTTCTGTAAGGACTGATTGATCCTTGTTGGCATGCTCGCATTTACAAAAATACCCTTCGAAAGCCAAAAAGCCAACAGAAATATATCTGAACTATTGATGTAAAATTTTGGTAATTTCTGAATTTTTATGTCTAAATCCGTAACATTATTGTTGAACTATTATTCGATGTCACTCTACTCCTCAACTAAAAAAATTATTTAATCAAATTTTAAGAATTCACTAAAACAAATATATATATATATATATATATGTGCATATAATAAAATAAAATATTGGTATATTTTTTTGTATTTTTACTAAAAATTAAATCAAATATATTGATATATTTTTTACCAAACACTCATGTGGGTGTGGAGTCCACACTCGTGTAGGTCTCAAACCCATGTCACTTTTTAGTAGAAATTTGATAAAACTTTTTGAGTCTCTATCATTTTTCAATTTATAATTCAAAGTGATGTATTATTTATAATTGTGGAGTAAAGTGATATTGGGTAATAGTTCAATGGAGTAGCTAAAACAGTATTTTCATCATAAATATCCAAACTCAAAAAAATAAATAGTAGATGACAGGGGTTATGTGTTACAATAAGATAAATCAAGTGGGGTAAAGTGATACAGAACAATAATTAAGGGAGTAAAGTGTAGTTTATCTTATTTGTTGTGACAGGGGTAAAACATAATCTTTCCCCATTGCTAAAAAAATTTATTAATTGAAAATTCCTACTTACACAACACTTTTATTTTATTACATTTCTTTTTAATTTTTTTTTGTTACATTTTTATTTTTTTTATAAAATTACTATTAAAGATTAAAAGCCTCACGCCTTTGAAGTAAAATGTCTATATATACAAGATTTTTGTGATTAAAAGATGTTTGGGAATGATTTTTGATCATTTTGATGTAGTTTCATGTTAATTGAAAAAAGTGGATTCAAAACTTCTTCCAACTGTAGTTTACCAATTAAATTGAGATTGTTTGATTTTCAATAACAGGACAACTTAAGTTTGTTCATAGTTTTATAGCCAAGCATGTCTAATTAATCAATTTTGGCCCATTTGTTGGGACATGACTAAACAAATTGTTCGTTCTTTTCCAACTGAATAACTAAGTTTGTTCTATTGTGTCCCGCAAAATGAAAAAAATTTCTTCAACTTTGATTCGCCGAACAAAATATGAATGCTAAAAAGAAACTGCAAACTGGTAGTTGTGAGAGAGGTTACAACATGATGATTGCAGTGATGGGGGTTACAAGGTGATGGCCATAGCGATAGGGCTACGGGGTAGTGCTCGAAAGCAGCAGCGACGACTATAGTAGTTAAAGATGGAAGAGTTGGAGTTTGAAAGATTTTGGGTGTAAGGAGAATAGAGGAGGTTAGGAATGAGGGTCGTATAGGTGAAATTAAGGACTGTATAAAGAGATGAAATAAGATTTTGGGTAATTTTATTTACACACCTTTAATACTTTCAATACACAGCATCCCTAAATTTTTTTATTATAATTTTAACCCACACTAAAATTACATTTTTAGACAACTTCCTAAACGCTAATCTCTCAATACACACCATTATCATCATCACCACCAGTCACTCAACTAGCCTCTATCGTTTCCGATTGCCGTCCCAAACCACCACCATTATTGCATCCTCTTTTGGCTACCATCATTGTCTGGTCCTTACCGCTGGCTACCACTATCACTAGCAATCTTCATCGCCATCACCAATAGAGAAAGTGAGATATGAAAAACCCAAATCTAGAAAATAATAAGAAGAATAAGGAATTAGGCTATGACGGTTGTAGTGGCTACGGAGGTCGATTCCACCAGCTTTTCACCTCCGCTACTGTCCCTAAGCTACCACGACGACGAAGACAACGACTTTCCTCTTTGGCCACCATTGCAGCCCTCCATCGCCATTATAAACCACATCATGCGACAAGAGAGAGAGAAATTCGAGACGGGGTTGATGGACAAGATGATGATGATGACGGTGACAAAAAGAGAGGAAGGCTGAAGGGGAAGACGACGAGGCTGCTGGGTCGGGGGTGGTGACAGCTGGTAGATAAGATTTGGGAATGTTGGACAAGAGGAGGGTATTTTGGGGTTTTTAAAAAATTGATGGTGTGAAATGAGAAAAAATCAAATAATTGAAAAAATGTGTGGCGTGAACTAAGATATTGGTGTGTACTAAGAGTTTGTGTTGTGTGCATTTAGAATCACCCTAAGATTTTTTTAATTTTTTAAGGAAATGTCATTAGAAAATTTGTGCAATAAGGTACAATTGTTGTGTAAATAGAATGGAGAATTAGTGGAAAAACCCATTTGATTCGATAAATTATATATTTGAAAGAGGGTTGTTATTAGCACTTGCCTAGATTTTTTGGACCCTCAATTTCTTTGAGGCTCTACTATAAACCTTAGATTTCAATAAGATTTTTTTGAACACCCCATTGAATATCAAATTTATCCTCATTGATAATATTTTCACACCCAAGGTACACCCACCTAATTTTTCACACCCTCTCTCCTTCTCATTTTGATGATCGTCCATCTCCTGTTGAAAAGAATATCGACGGACATTGCATCAGTAAACACCATGGCCTCAATGAAGAGCATTGCATAGACGGTTCATCATTGAAATTCATGTCGACTCTCAACAAAATGAGGAATCAACTCAACGGTGTCCAAAGAATATCGCCGAAAACTCATTGAAAATTCTTGTCCACCATTGCAGAAAACTCAAAATTCCTCTCAAATAAATACCGACTCCCCATCTTATCAACAATATTGCCTTTTTTCCTTCCTATCACATTTTTATTTTTTGGTTTATTTCAGCGTAAAAAGAAAGTTTTAGAGGGAAAAAACCTTCATGAAAAACACAAATTGGTGTTGATACAAAAATTAAAATGTTCGGCACACTAGTACCGACTATCTACATTATTGTTCGGAATCCATATATTGAACTAAATGTTTTTGTTCAGTACTGTGTTATCGAACATAATCTTAATAGTTGGCAAACCAGTATTGAACAGCTCGAACAAAACAACAACAATTGACAATGATCGAGAATGTTAATGGAACGCCAGTCTCATTAGAATTGTTGTCATCACCCTCCATTATTCTATAAGGTGAAATAATTGATGAAGAGTAATACGTTAGACTTAAAAAGAGCTTTTTGATTCAAGGTTTCTGGTTCAGGAGGGTTTATGATGGTGATTAAGAAGATACACTTAGGGTTTAAGATGGTTATGAAGTGTAACATGTTTAGGGTTTATGTTGGTTGGTTATGAAGAGTAATAGGTTTAGGGTTTAGAAAGGTGGAATACGTATAACTAAAGGTGGAGGTGGAGGTGGAGGTCGAGGTACAATATTTATATAGTGTTAGTTCTTATTTGATAGGTGGATGTTCCATTAATTGATGTATTTTAATGTAATTTTATTTCATGGTATAATTGTAACAAAAGAAAAATTAAAATTTAGGGGGTCTAAAAAATTTATGCACGTGCTAATAGTGGTCCTCTATTTGAAGTTGTATTTTAAGAGATGTTTTTTTTTTTAATTAGTTGTTTTTTTCATGACAACTCTACCATTCTTTGGCTCAACATGCTCATATGGCCATTTTTTTTTATCATATATTTTAAAATTTAAAAAAAAAATATCATGACAACTTTACCCTTTTTTGGCTCAACATGTTCGTATGATAATTTTTTTTTTTGTTCGAAATTTTAAAATTCTATAACTTTCAAAATACATATTGTTTTTTTTTTTTTTTCTATAAAATATAGATTTTTGAAAATTACTCAATAAGATCTATCAAATAATATTTCAATTGAATATAAAATTATGTCAAATGAAAAAACCAAAAATTTAACTATTTTTTTTTTCATTATTTGAAAGTATCAAATTTTTTCACTTTTATAATTTCACATTTTTGATAAATGTTGTCATGAAACTCCTATCCGTGCATATATATATATATATATACTAGTTTAAAAAGACTCGTGCAATGCATGGACTATTATTTCAATATGTTTAAGTTTTATATTTTGATAATTTTTTAAAAATTAGAATATCAAAAATGTTAAAAACTCCAAAAATTTTACCAAATGTCTCACGTAAGTGTGAGACCCACACATGTGGGCCTCACGCCCATGTGAGACATTTGGTAAAATTTTTGGGGTCTCTAGCATTACTTTTAGACTATTGTTCTATGAAATTGAATATAACAAATTATTAGATATATAATAGAATTATGTAGTACAATATGTATTTTTTTTTTTTTTTTTGATTTGTTATACACCTAGTGATGTATTCCTTCCGAATTTATAAAAAAATAAATTATGGTGTGTAACTTTTCTCAATAGATAAATATAAAACAAATATTAAGATAATTCTACTATCTTAAAAAAAGTACTAAGATAATTCACTGAACTAATAAAGAAAAAAAAAGAAAACACACACACACACACACACACACACACACACATATACAAATGACTAATTTTATTAGTACATAAATCATACTTACATAACAAATGACCAATTTTATTAATAAGTAAATCATTAAATAATTAATAATTTTTAATGATTTGAAAAATATTTTTCAGTTAACTATTTTGTTAATAAATAAATCGTTAAATCAATTAATAATTTTTAATGATATGAGAAATATTTTTCAATAAAATTTTTTGATAATTTATTATTGCATGAGAGAATAGTTTTTTCTTTTTTTACTATGTTAAATTAAAATTTATAACAAACGATAATTGTAATTTCTAATATTATAAGGTTGATTCATATTTTAAACAAACTTTATAGGCGTATTTTTAATTTGTTAAAAAAAATCTATGTTTCATAATTGACCAAGAAAATGATTGCATAATTACGAAAAAACTTGTTTCATAATTGACCAAGAATGTTTGCATAATTACAAAAAAAATTCACCATTAGTAAATTATTCAAAATAAAAAAAAACAAAATTGGAAAAAAAAAATGACGAATCTCAAGCAAGTAAGCGATTCTTATATATATGGGTGATTCTACTTATACCACTATTTAACCTCTTCACACCCTCCATCTCATTACACTACTAAAAAAATGCAATTCTCATTACACTTCCAATATATTACCAAAACTAACCCTAAATTAACTATTTCATCTCTTTACACCAGTAATTTTGGTAACACGGTACTAAACAATTTACATTATTCCAGTGTTATGCTGCCGGAAAAAATAGATCTCTCCAGTATTTTGTTGCTATACATTTACAGCGACACTTTCTTCCAAACAATGACTTTTTAATTTGTGGTGGGCCTGTTCGATAATACAACGCAAATTAATTTGAATTACTCTAGTGCCATGTTACCGAACAATATTTTTTCCAGCATTATCTTGCCGTCCAATTAGATGATAACAAGAAATTAATTTGGGTCACTTGTGAAATGCATGTTCAGTGATACCTTGTTATACAAATGGGATTACTTTAGTGTCTGAAGAAACAATCTTCTATGTAAAATAAATAATATGAAACCAAATCAAACAAATAAAAATAAATTACCTACAAAATTTATTACCGATATAACTTTTAGATCAAGTCGAGTGTGACATCATTGGCTGTTTTATTCGCCTGCCACTGCTTATAGATAACTGGCATCTATCTCCCAAGATACAATGATCTACATAAATTGTAGTAGCACTCCAAACAATTTTTACGGCGAACAAAACCTATGTTCTATACTCTCTTAATTTTTCCTAAAAACTAGTACGAAGAGAATTTATGGAAATGAGCAAAACCGGGAGGAAACCAAGAGAATTTCAGATTTTTTTAGGATGTAGAAATCTGCTGGAAAGGCCTAGTATTTATAGTAGATTGGTGACAAAACAGATCTGTTCGAACAGATGCAGTTTTGAACCAAACAGGTATGACATTTGAATGAACACATACAATTCAAATTTGAACAGATCTGCAGTAGTTTGAATCTATATAACTACTTGCAGTTTCTGGCAATTTTAAACCTGTTAAAGATAGTTTATCTATTGGGAATTTCGAACTAGAAGAGGCATAATTATGGACTAAAAATTTGAATTCAAATTTGGTGCAAAATTTGAATTAATTTTCAACAAGAATTTTTGAAAAAATTCAAATGAATTTTGTTCAAAAAATTAACATTAGAACCGACCCGACCTATACCTACACCCATGCCCAGCACGGCTTGGTTCGGCTGGCCGGTCAGAAGGACGACAGCGACAGCGGCGTGCGCGTGTGTGTGGTGGTTTGAGCCAAAGTTCACTTTGTCTATAACTCCTCCCTTCTACAAACTTGGGGTGCCCCTTGGAGCCCAACCCAAGTGTTGCCACCTAGAGCTTATATACATACACAAGTTCTGTAAAAGTTTCAATGTGGGATAAGCCTTAGAAGGAAACTCACATTTTATTCTTTAATTTGTCTATTCCATGAACTTGAAAACGACGTTAACTTCCTATTCACTCATAAATGGTTTTGGCGAACCGTCTTCACCGTGTGACTTGTCATGTGGCAAGGAACACGTCACCTCTTCGGACCCACCCCAAAAGACGTGTGGGCCCCATCCAAATTTAGGCTTAAAGTTAGCCCAAAATAAGCCTATAAAATCATATTTTTCCAACAATCCCCCACATGAATGGAATTTGACGGAGAGAAAATGCAACAACATGATCTAGTTACAGAGAGTACAGAAATTGGGAATATTCTACAAATGATAGGTAGCTTTTGGCTTTGAACCTTTCCTTGTGAGACACTATCGGATTTACTAGCTAATCAGTGAACATGATGTCTTGAACTGCTCAAATGCTTGTGTAAACCAAGACATTAGAACTCACACAAGATATTACCAAACACAGCTTTAATTCTCATTATTGTGTTTATTTTGGCCCTAAATAACCTAGTCTTTCATGAGTGTTCTAGAGAATTGTAGCCTTCACAAATCTCATAGAACCGGGTCCAATACACTCATATAGGTGATTCTTATGAAGAGTATCTTACCATAGTCCACTAGGTATACCTAGATATAAGAATCATTAAAAGTATTACCCAACCTAAAACGCTGCAGACATCATTATTTCATCATAGAAATGGGTAGAAGTTTGACTCCCCAGTGATCTTTATGAATCATACACAACTCAGTTGTCCCTTTGAACCTAGATCTTGGGATTTCCAGTCAACTAGGTTGGATTGTCGTGGTAACTCTTATTTAATAGGGTTAAGTCCCATTCCCCTCTATGAATTCTTAACTAACTCTCTTGCTAACCCTTTGGTTAGTGGATCCGCTATGTTGTCTTTAGACTTCACATATTCAATGGAAATAATTCCATTAGAGAGTAGTTGTCTCACGGTGTTATGTCGACAATGAATGTGTCGTGACTTACAATTATACATATGACTCTTGCTCTGTCTATTGCTGATTGACTATCGCAATGTATGCATATAGCAGGCACCAGTTTTGGCTACATTGAATATTCATGAAGTGACGGCCATTCTCGCTTCTTCCCTAGCTTTATTTAAAGCCATGAATTTCGATTCCATAGCAGCACCTAACTATGCAAGTCTGTTTGGAGGATTTCCAAGATACAGCCGCCCCATCAAGAGTAAAGACATAACCACTAGTGGATTTTGAGTCTCTAGTATCTGATATCCAATTTGCATCACAATATCCTTCAAGTACTGCTGAATATGTAGTATAATTAAGCCCAATGTTACGAGTAAATTAGAGATATCTTAGAACCCTTATAATTGTTTTCTAGTGTTCTACTCCTGGATTACTCATATATCTACTTAATTTACTTATTGCATAGGATATATCTGGGCGAGTGCAGTTCAAGTACATTAAGTTTTCAATAATTTGGGCATACTCTAATTGAGGAATACTTTCCTGTACATTCTTAGAAAGAAACAAATTAACATCCACAAGTGTTCTAGTAAGATGATCATCATCTTTGCTAAATTTGTCAAGTATTTATTCAATGTAATGTGATTTTGACAAAGCATAACCTTCTGATGTTTTGGTAATTTTCATACCAAGTATTACATCAACAATCCCCATCTCCTTCATGTCAAAATTTTTATTCAACATTTTCTTGGTAGTTTTAATCATGTTATTATTACTACCTATGATGAGCATATCATCCATATAAAGACATACTATAACATAACCCTTGCTTGTGTTTTTAATATAAACACATTTATCACATTCATTAATTCTAAAATCATTTGACATCATTGCTTTGTCAAATTTCTCATGTCATTGTTTTGGTGTTTGTTTTAAACTATATAATGATTTAACCAGTTTACACACTTTCTTTTCTTTTCCTGGAACATAAAATTCTTCTAGTTGTTCCATGTAAATTTCTTCATCTAACTCACCATTTAAGAAAGCGGATTTCACATCCATTTGATGAATTTCTAGATTATATAAAGATGTAATGGCAATTAGCATTCTAATGGATGTTATTCTGGTAACTGGTGAGTATGTGTCAAAGTAATCAAGACCTTCTTTTTGTCTAAAACCTTTGACCACAAGTCTTGCTTCGTATTTGTCAATTGATCCATCCACTTTCATTTTTCTTTTGAAAATCCACTTGTACCCAAGAGGTTTACAACCTGGTGGCAAATCTACCAATTCCCAAGTGTGATTTTGCAGAATGGATTCAACTTTGTTGTTTACAGCTTCTTTCCATAAAGGAGCCTCAGGACTGGACATAATTTCTTTAAAAGTTAAAGGCTCATTTTCTAACAAAAATGTTAAATCTGGACCACAAGATTTTGAGGTTCTAGCACGTTTATTACGCCTGGGTTCCTTTTCCTCATTTTGATCTATCTCTTGCTCTTGTTCTTGATCATAACTAGTAATAGCATTATAAGATCTTTTATTAATACTAGTCTCTCGTCTAGTCTTGTTTGGAAATATATGTTCAAAGAACGATACATTCTGAGATTGAATAATAGTATTTACATGCATTTTGAAATGTTCTGATTTATGAATCAAAAACCGATATGCACTATTATTCTTGGCATAACCACTAAAAATGCAATCAACAGTTTTATGACCTATCTTAGTCTTTTTAGGACTAGGAATAGCCACTTTAGTTAAACACCCCCACACTTTTAAGTATTTGTAGATAGTACTTTACCATGCCACATTTCATAAGGTGTTTGATTCACTTTTTTTCAAGGTACTTTATTTACAATATAATTAGCAGAAAGTATTGCTTCCCCCCACAAGTTCTGAGGTAATCCAAAACTTATTAACATAGCATTCATCATTTCTTTTAAAGTCCTATTTTTCCTTTCAGCAATTCCATTTTGCTGAGGTGAGTAAGGAGCGATGGTTTGATGAATTATTCCATATTTTTTACAAAACTCACCAAAAGGTGATTCATATTTACCACCTCTATCACTTCTTAGTTTTTTGATTTTCTTACCAAGTTGATTTTCAACTTCATTCTTATATTGAATGAAAGTTTCCAAAGTTTCATTATTGGTTCGAATTAAATAAACATAATTATATCTAGTATAGTCATCTATGAAAGTGATAAAATATTTTTTCCAACCCCTAGTTTGAATTGATTTAAAATCACAAATGTCACTATGAATTAATTCAAGTGGTTTTGTACTTCTTTCAATTGAATGAAAATGAGTTTTGGATAATTTTGCTTCAACACAAATTTCACATTTATGATTTAAATCAATGTCAAATTTAGGTAAACATTCCATATTAATTAATCTACAAAAAAATCCATAATTAACATGTCCTAGTCTACCCTGCCACAAATTTAAAGACTCAAGCAAGTAAGAAGAAGATGTATTATTATTAATAACAGAGGGTACAACAGTCATTACATTCATTTTGAAAAAGCCATCAAACATATAACCTTTTCCTACATACATCCCGTTTTTGGTAAGTACAAACTTGTCACTTTCAAAAACTAGCCTAAACACATTTTTACTCAACAAAGATCCGAAACAAGGTTCTTAAGTAATGTTTGGTACATGCAACACATTGTTGAGAGTGAGTTCCTTTCCAGATGTCATCTTCAGAATAATCTTTCCTTATCCTTCAACTTTGGAAGTTGAGGAGTTGCCCGTAAAAAGTTGTTCACTGTTGTTCACTATAGAATAAGATGTGAACATCTTTTTGTCGACATAGATGTGACGAGTAGCACCAAAGGTCCACCCACCATTCTTTAGGATTTTTGACAAGGTTTGCCTTGGAAACAACTGTAGAAAGATTTATGTCATCTACACCATTGTAAATTTTGTTCACTTCGGTCATATTGGCTTGAGTAGGTTTCTTGCGTGATCTTGTTTTGCCTTTGCGTTTGCTACGGCAATCTTTGATCCGATATCCCTCTTTGTCACAGATGTAACATTTGCCATTAAACTTGTACTTCTTGCTCTCCTTTAGAGCCTTGTGAGGAACTTTCTCCGTAAAACTTCCGCTTTCCGCTTAGAGCATGTTCCACTACATTTGTCTTAGATCGCATTGATGCTTACCCGCTTCTCGATTTATGTTGTCCTCCTCAATCCTCAAACACACAATCAATTCCTCTAAAGACATTTCTTTGCACTTGTGTTTGAGGTAGTTCTTGAATTCCTTCCAGTCTTGTGGTAATTTCTCAATCAAGGCAACAACTTGGAAGGATTCACTAAGAGGCATACCTTTTGCATGAATGTCATGCAGAATGAGTTGGAGATCTTGAACTTGGCTGATCACAGTCTTAGAATCAACCATCACAAAGTCCAGAAATTTACCTACTATGAATTTCTTCGAGCCAGCATCTTCTGTCTTATATTTTTTCTCCAAAGACTCCCAAAGTTCCTTTGCCGTCTTGATAGGATTGTAGATGTAACAACCCCGACCCATGATTAACATTAATCCATGATTTCATATGTCTAATAAGTTATTAAGATCAAATTCTGAATTAATTATATGTGTGCTGCGTTATTTGTGTTTATATCTGTTTAACGTAGGAAAATCTGTTCATGTTTCTATTTTGGTTTGCGAATTGAAGGCCTTGTCAGCATCCGATTCAGAAATTGACTTGATTTATGTGTTATTTGAAATTTTTAGAACATTATGGTAGGTTTAATTAAAATTGATCTAACAATTAAATTAGGAAAATTAATGCCCAATTAAGCGTAATTAATGAATTACTTGATCCAAGCCTATATAATAAACCTTTTATACTCCCACTCATCCTTGTTGATTACATTTCAACACATTCTTGAGCCTATACACACAAGCATGAGATTAAGAGGGAATTAAAGGGGAGAATTGATTTCAAGAAGAAAATGAAGAATTGCTAGGCAACTAAAGGGCAATTGAAGAATTGAGCTAGGATTCACCAAGACTCATCTAGAATTCAAAGAATTGAGGATTTTAGGTAAGACTTGCATTCCATAAGCTTTCATTTAACTTACTCTTAGAAGAATTCAAGAGAATTTAGTTGAATTAAGCAAATCTTGAGCTAATGAGTTGGTAAGAAAACCATATCATGCATGCATGCTCTTTTTATAGCAAATTGAAGTTGTTTTCAAAGATTTCCTCTCATGCATGTTATAATCCTAGCATGGTTTGAAGAATTCATAACATTTCTTACCATTGGACCGTATTTGATCATGTTTTGGAAGCTACGAGGTCAAATGAATACATGCATGTCATGTTTTATAGCATGTTCTTACATTTTGAGTTGAATTTTTGCACAATTAACTTGCTTTTAGGCCTTGATTTCATGAAATGAACTTCAAATCATGTTTATAAGTTCTTAGATATTTTCCAGAATTTTAGCCCAAGAAGATGAGTTTTGAAGTGTGGAACTCGAGTTTGGGGGCTTGGAGGTGAATCTGGAAATTCCATTATTCAACCTCTCCGCTCGAGCGTCAGATCCTGTGCTCGAGCGGCCATCTTTTTTTTTGCATCTCTGCTTGAGCAACCAAAAGTTTGCTCGAGCATGAAATGCATGCTCCCAAAAGTTTCATGTTTTTGCAGACCGTTTGAGCGACGAAAGTTGCGTTTGAGCAGGGACATGAGTCTTATGCTTGAGCAACCATTGAGCGTGAAAAATCGTGATAACCAGTACTTTTTCAAAGCTTGTAGAATGCTTGAGCGGAGGAAGTTGTGCTCGAGCATCCTCACATTAGATGTCCGCCGAAATAAGAAAGCTACGCCGAAAGGGAACCTCTGCTGTAAATTTGACCAAGTGTTTTCCAATGCATTTTGGCATCCTCATTGCATCCTAGGCATTCCTAAGCCTAAATTAAGACATAATAATGAGGGAAAATGTAGAAACACACTAAGAACGGAACACAATGAGTTAGATATATTCCAACGTGTGTTTCAAATGTGTATTTGTTATATGTTGATATAGGTCACGTGCCGTAAACCGTTTGATTAGTTTGCTCGCTTTGTCGCAAATCCGGTTAACTGTGAGTAATAACTATGTTCAACTTTATTTATTTCCTGTATGATGAAATAAGATATGTTTTCTGAAATGTTGTGTTCTGTATAATGAATGATTGTTCAAATTCTGACATGTATTCGTGGCATCCTTAGCATTATGTGATATTTGTTAGCTGTTACCCGGTATCGAAGGTTCCATTATGGAACTTATTATGTCTGTCATCTGTTACCCGTATCGGAGGCTCTATCATGGAGCTCAGTATATTTGTTATCTGTTACCCGGATCCCGAGTTGGTTACTCATAACCACCATCTGTTCTGCATCTGTTCTGTATCTGTTCTATTACCGCTAATGGATGTACCACGTATGATTTAGCATGAACTGTAATTTCTGTGTATGATTTGGACATGATTATGAATATGGATCTGCTTCTGTTTCTGAAATAAATATGAATCTATCTTCTGGAGTTGATATGGGACATCATTCATAGAAACTCTTTACTTTGTTACTCCCTCCGTCCCAAAATAATGGTCCCTTTTGGGGAATTTAACTTTTTTTAGTAGTACAATTATTGCATTTGAAAAAAGTTGATTTTTCAAAATTATCCTTTTAATAGTACATTTTTTGGGAATATCAATGCCATAATTGTATTTTTTATATTGTTTATTAATTTAAAAGAAGGGCAAAATAGGAAATTTATATTATTTTTGTACTTGATTTTTGAAGAGGGACTAATATTTTGGGACGGAGGGAGTATTATTTATTGGGTTTTCGCTCACTATTTATATTATGTATGTAGGTGACCAGGCACGTGATCAAGGCTAGAGTTAATGGCCTGGGATTCCGTTTTGTCAGCCACCTTTTGCGTCTCCCGAGGAGGTCCTGGAACAAGTCAAGTCATGTGGCCATGTCTTTTTGAACGTTCAACACTTTGTTTTCTTGTTTTATGAATGCTTTGTTTTGGTTATTTTTATATGGGGTGACGATAATTATCGTGATTATGTGATGTCATGTGTATGCTTATAAAGTTTAAAATTATTTTATCCCATGTATGCCTACACAGCTCAATGGACGTTGTATTTTGTATATTTGCTTCCACAGCCCCTTGATTATACATTATTCTATTCAGAGGCCTTTGGTAATCCAAAGATTATCGCCTAAGCATTTATGCTAAATCTATAGCAGGTTTGTCATCGTCATGATGAGACATTGTATATTGTGTTGTCAAGTCCGCTCAAGATGTAGTTTCAAAGAAAGAAAATCAATAATTTCAAAGACCATCCACAAAAATACAATATGATCTGCATGCGGATTATAAACATGTCTCCTAATAGCCACAAAAAATATGTCTACTAATATCCACAAGAATATAATATTAACCGCATGCGGATTACCAAACACATCTCCTAATATCCACAAAAAAACATGTCTACTAATATCAACAAAAAAAAAATATCAAGTGCGGATTACCAAACATGCTCTGTAATACCAACAAAAATATAAAATTTACAACGCAACCAAAATACATGTAAGGTAATATGAACAAAAATACAAAATGAGCTAGCTTCTGCCCTCCAAATTACCAAACATGTCCATATCAAATCTCGAATCTGCAAAAAAAATGAAACACAAAAAAAAAAACTGTGCATCGACAAAGAAGAATCACTTGCCTACCGGTTTCATCCTCTTTTAGTGTAGGAGCATCCCACGGAGAAAACGCATGTGTCGAGAGTAGTAAGATAAAATAACATTTTTTGCTGCCATATTTTAAAATCAGTTCCTAAGAACTTCTCTGGCTTTTCACCATGATTTACTGGTACAGTCACAACAGGAAGAGGGGTTGGCGCAGTTGCAGCCACCATATCAGTACTTGTTTGAGCATTAGTTTCAGTAGCCATGAATTCTAAATTATAAAACAAAATTAGAATTACAATTTTATACTACACAGAAAATTTAAACCATAAACACAGAATTTTAATTCTGTAAAAATAAAAGAAACAAGAATTGTAACTTTTATTTCCAATTAATTTGAAAATAAAATAAAATTTTATTTAAACAAATTAATTCCACACAGAAAATTAAATTTCTATAACACTTCAAAAATTATTCCTGAAAACTAAAATTAATTTCTGACCAATTTCACAAATAAATATTTTGAATTGTTAATGACTACTAATATATTACTACTAGTTGTCAAAGAAAATAAACAGTATATTACTACTATTTGTTTTTCCAACCAGAATATTATTTTGTAAAACTATAAAAAATAATTTCTGTAAGAAGAAGAAAGAGAAAAGGAAACAAAAGAAAAATTATGTATAAACAGAATAATTCGAATCTGTTTTAAGATTGAAGGAACAATCTTCTCTGTAAAATAAATAATATGAAACCAAATCAAATAAATAAAAATAAATTACTTACAGAATTTATTACCGATACAACTTTTAGATCAAGTCGAGTGTGTGACACTCTATCCTTAAGATGTATTCGCCCACAAGATTTCACGATAAGTGTCGCCTATCTCCCGTATCACAATAATCTACACAAATTGTAGTAGTATTCCAAACAATTTGTACGACTAACAAAACCTATGTTCTCAGACTTTCTTAATTTTTCCTAAAAACTAGCATAAAGAAAATTTATGCAAAGGAGCAAAACCAGGAGGGAACCAAGAGAATTTAAAATTTTTTTAAGATGTAGAAATCTGCTGGAAAGGCCTGGCATTTATAGCAGATTGGTAACCAAACAGATCTGTCCGAACAGATGCAATTTTGAACCGAACAGGTATGACATTTGAATGACCAGATACAGTTCAAATTTGAACAGATCTATAGCAGTTTGAATCAGATAATCGCAAGGCCGCGCTTTTAAACTTCAAAAAAAAAGTCTATCTCATGGGGAATTTTAGACCGAAGAGACACAATTATGGATAAAAATTTGAATTCAAATTTGGTTCAAATTAATTAATTTCCGACAAGAATTTTTGAAAAAATTCAAATGAAATTTGTCCAAAAAATTAACATTAGAACCGACCCACACCCCACACTACTTACTGCTCAATGACGTCATGACACGCATGGCTTGTGTAATGGTTTGAGCCAAGGTTCACTTTGTCTCAGAATCCTTTCCTTCTACAAATTTGGGGTGCCTTGGGGTCTACCTAAGCAGTTACACCTAGAGCTTATATACATATACAAGCTCTCTAAAAGTTTCAATGTGGGACAAGCCTTGTAAGGAAACCCATATTTTATTCTTTAATTTGTCCATTTCATGAACTCAAAAACGACGTCAACTTCCCATTCACTCATAAATGGTTTTGAGGAACCCTTTTCACCGTGTGACTTGCCATGCGGTAAGGAACACGTCACCTCTTCGGACCCACCCCAAAAGACGTGTGGGCCCCATCCAAATTTAGGCACAAAGTTAGCCCAAAATAAGTCTATAAAACCATATTTTTCCAACAAAGGTCATGTTGTCAAACCACAATAGAGTTGTCTAGGCTCTGTCGCTATACATTGAAAGATTTACTCTTTTCTTGAAACATCCATAAAAAAAATTCATAAATCAAACACGATCCATAAAATCATACATAAAAAGTATCCACAAAATTATTCATAAAAACATCAAGTTTACTTAATATCCATAAAGTATCCATAAAATATGTCATTCTTGCATCCATCAATCAAACATGTTATCACAATTCTTCTTGGTAATTTGTAGGTAATTTTTCCCTTTAATAGAAATAGACATCCATACTTTTTAGAACCGTGAACCTCAATCATTCTTTCTTGATCTTCACGTTGTCTCAGAGTAACCATCTCTTTACAAGCAAGTGTAAGTCTTGATTTTCTCACATTGCCTCCCGATCCGATGTCTTTATAATAATGACAAATCTAGTCTTCTTTTCTAACGTTAGAAGCCCATTTAATTAATGTTTCACTTACTTAAAAAATCTAAAGATAATAAATACATTTATATGTCAAATTATTAATAAAACTCAATCCAAATTAAAAATAAGAAAAAATCAGATTTATAAAAAACTTAACAAACATCGCTCAGAATGAATTAATGACTAAAGTCCACTAATATTGCAAGACTTATGCTTGTTGCAATGAGTGTAAGTATAATAAAAATATAAAAAATGAAACCTAAAATACATAGTAATGAGAAGTCGAACAAATTAAAAAATTGATTTGGGGTTACCAAAAATGTATCTTTTATTCGTAGTTAATTGTTAGACTTATATTTTTGTTCAAGAATGTAATACCGACTATTTTATTTTGTTTGATTTCAACCAATCAACAAAAAGTCGAACATCAGTCCAGAAAAACGATACAAAAACCTACAAAATAAATAAAAAAAAAAAACTCACAATTTCACTTTTTTGATGTTTCTTCACCACCGTTCTTCATCCGTTGTTTTCTTTAATGATCAAACTATAATGATTCTCACTTTTTGAAAAGAGATGTATAAGAGAGAATAAAAATTAAGAAAGGAAAAAGAAGAGTAGGGATTAAAGACTAATGAGTGTAAGAAGATAACAAAATATATTTAATTTTAGTGTTTTGTCTTCAAAGGCAATTTCACACATGAATAAAATTGAGAGAAAAAAAAAACTCATACAAAGGGTGTAAAGTGGTAAAGTAATTGTGTAAGTAGAATCACCCTATATATATAGATATATTAGTGAAAATTTTCTAGTAAGTATGAAAATTATATATATATATATATATGAATATTCATACTTTCAATTGATAAAATATTAGCATAAATTTTTGAAAAGTTCAAAAGTTAGTTTGAATCTTCACTCTTCAAAAAAAATATTCACACTATCTAAAAAATTTATGTCATGTAAAACGAAAATGTAGGAGCTTGGGTAAATATTTACACTTGTTTTGGATTTCAAAATACACATCAGTTTGTCTTGATACTTTTCTATTTACTTATGACAAGTGTGGATATTTAAGTGTAACAACAAATCAACCCTAAGCAAAAATCCTTAACAATGCTTCACAAATTTTGTAAGATTTATAAACTACCCACATACCTACCTACCTTCAAGGTAGAACCACCAAATTTATTGCTAATTTGCTAAGAACCCTAGGATGCACCCTTTTCCTCCTTGCAAAACTCCAACTTACACTGTGTTTACTTTAGGAATTTGTATATAAATTTGAAAAAGAAATAGAAAAATATAAATAAAATATAATTACATTTCATCTATAATTTATATTTCTTTTCCATTTTTTTTTATAAATCCATACCAAAATACATCAACCAAACACAATCTTAATAGCTAGCTAGCTACTCAAGGAAATCCAAATAGCAAAATGCACCGAAATCATAATGGAGGCATGTCGAATCAATTCAATTTGTACACAGATAGACAACCAAATTTGTTCCCTTCAAAAAACAAAAAACAAAAAACAAAATTACTCTTCTCCATCCCAAGCCTGCAACAACAATATAGCATTACGGATAACAAGAAACCTTGAATGACAAAAACCAATCAAACTATCCAGAAAATGAAATACAGAAAGAAGAGTCTGAGAAACCAACTAAAGACAACCGCAGACTGCGGTTCAAATCAAGCGCCATCCTCCCCGAGACACATACCACCCAAAACATCTGGGAAACTTGAATTGTTTGAAAACTGAAACAGTACTCAAGACACTTCGTACCATCAATGACGATACCTGTTCCTGTCCCGATCACGGTCTCTATCCCGCCTATATTCTCGCTTCTCGATTATAATCGTAGTCTCGTTTTCGATCTTTTCCCTGTCTTCTCGACTTTTGCTCCGCGCCTATCCCTGTCATCTCGATCTCGATTCTTGCTGCTTCCCTCCGCTCTCTCCTTTCCCTGTCTCTGCTTCTTTCTCTGTCACTCACCCCTGTTGTCACTTCACAATATCACATCAACAAAGCAAACCGAACCTCAAGTAAAGTGTTCAATAAATCGAGTAACAACATCACAAAACTAACAGTAGCAAAAATGACATTAGGATGATAGTGTCATTAATAGAGACAACCAACACACATCTCACTTAGGAGTAAAGCACCATACTTGGAGGACAAGATACATAAAAGAGAGACAAAGGTCTCTTATAAAATAAAAACAAAAGAAAATAGAAAGAGAGAAATTATGCAGAGAAAAAGAGAAGAAAAGAAAGAAAAGGAAAGGGGAAAGCTTCATTCTTGACCTAGACTTGGTTCTAACTTGAAATTAACATAAAATTATGTTCTTAATATACCTCTTTATGAACTTTTAATTGGTTGATTTTTGTTGGAAAATGATTTTTGATGCAAGAATTAAAGAACTTGAGTTTTGAAACTTGTTTTCATAGAATTGAAGTATTTGGTTTGGAAAAGCTTAGAATTTACATGTAGAAATGAGAAACGAACAACTTTTCTCTGTTTTTATGGTTTTAGAATGCTTTAAATTGTGTTTTGGACTTCAAAATGTTAGTTTTGAATTGGGACAGCAAAACAGTCCAAAAATAGTTCAAAATGGTGCAGAATATAGGGGAGCAGGCCACTTGAGCAGAAATCACCCACACTTGAGCGGTTGTGGATAGCTTCCATCATTTTTCTAATTTTGCTTATTTTGAACACCTTATGATCTGCATAATCTATTTTCGTCATCAAATTTAAAAATAAGTGAGAAAATAAGATTTCCGAAAAGTGTAGATTCTCCAAAATGACTTGTTTTGAAGGAAAAGACCTTCAACATTTATAAACGTTTGATTTTGATGCATTTAGAGTAAAAATCATCAATTGTATTGTGTTTTTCATGCCTATGTAGGTTGAATTACTTTGTGGGACTAACCTATCTTTTGCAAGGAAAGAGGTGAGTAGTGATATATCATAGTTTATTTTCTGTTTTGACTTCTTTGGAATGTAAATCAATACTATATTCTTCATATATGAAATGTTTGATTATTCAAAGATATCATATGGTGATTATATTCGATGTATAAAGGTGTCATCTGTGGTTTTGGTTCTAGTTATGAACGTTTCAGGAGCAAAGTGTTGTATAGAACTAAGTGTTAGATTGCATTGTGAAAATACAATGGGCGCCACCTCTAGAATCAACATGAGTCACCTCTTGAATCCTGTATATGAGCTTTCATCCCAGCAATTATTGGGGGACGTTAATCTACTAATAGTATCAATATTGTAAATGTCACTTTAGAATGTGGTTTGACATCATTGGAATCAACCTAGTTAAGTTTTGTTTTGTATCTTCTGAATGAGTGTTATCATTATGTTTCCAGTGAAAATGTATAAGACATGTTTCAAATGCTAATCTAGCGTTCAAGCTTTTGGACTGTTTGTAATCAATTAGATTGGAGATATCCTTGTCTCTAAATAGCTTTGTTGCATCACTATTCATTGGGGCCTTGGCTTACCCCTTTTTCCTATATATGTTGGTGATGGTGATGAAGCATGATGGTTTCGTGTTTGACACGGAGTACATCTGTGAATAGGCAAGAAAGTTTGTATGCATAGTTGTTGGATAAAAGACCTGAAGTATTAAGCTTTGTACACGCTCCGTTTTGGAAGGAACACATTCTTCTTCTCTTGTAAAATATGTACTCCTTGTGTTTGATTATGGAAAGGTATAATAAAGAATAATGTATATTTCATTTCATTTACTTTTGCACTTGCTCTGAATAGATGTTGTGAAATAAACAGTTTTTATAATTTAGTGACTTCCACTATCCAAAGCAGTTTTTCCCCAATTTTTTCAGGAGTAATATGTGTTTGTTTACTTAGGCCTTTGGTAGTCTATGACAACTAGGCAGTCACTACTCTATCTCACCTTCGGTGGATGAGGTTATGACAGATATACTCCAAAACAAACTTTGGGAAGTTCCAAACTCCCTAAGAAAGGATAAACAATCATTCAGAATAATAAGAACATAGGATGATACCTAGTTCCTCAACCTCCCATCCTGCACGCCCAGCACCAGGAACTGCCTGACCAGGTTCAGCTTGTTGTGTTTTAGCACCTAAATTTCTTCTTGAGATTGCCAAACTCATCGATAGTTCACCATCATCCTGGGTTTGATAAAAATATGGTTAAATATTGAACAAATAACAAGTTCCTGTACTGTTAGTTCAAGTTGATCTTACTTCTTCAGCCTCCCGCCTCATGCCTTCTAGTTTCTATTTCCTCTTCATCAAGTTCTTGTAACCACCCCCGACCTCCTCTGTGTAAAAGGAAATAACTGTATTAGTAAATTTTATCCCTAATTATTTCAACAATATATTCAGTGAGTTTGACCTGAGGTATGTTAAACCATGATATGCACACCAAGAATTTCTACCCAAAAAAGAAAAAGAAAAACAGAGCAGAATTCAATAATTAAAAATAAATTATAACAAATTGTTACTCAAGTGAAAGTACTAAAATGAGTGCATGACCTTGAATTAGTCACAAAACTAAAATTCATAAAATCTTTATTCAATTATGCACCATCAGGTAAACTAATTATTGTCTATATATATTTTTTAACAAGTATGTTTTATATTCAAAATCCAAAAAGGCAACAAGAGGGTGCAGATTGTATACAAAGAAAAAACACAAAAAACACCTATTCATCAAACTAATCTAAATGCTCTATAAGATCCAAAATATGATCCAACGATGGCTCAACTCCACCCGAGAACCAACTACACAAAAAGGCCAAAATTCTAATCTTCTAAACAAAAATAGTGGGCTCAACTCTGTCAAGTTTGCCTATTGCACTCCCTCCAAATGCTGCACATCAACGCCAAAGGGTCCAAGCACCAAGCCCTCCTATTGAATAATTGAAATTACACATATTTATAGGCTAAAGACGCTCCTAGTACAATAAGGACTAGAACTCAAATTTAGAAATTAAAAATATTTAACAATTACTAATATTCATAGATCAACTATGACTTCCAATTCCACTTTAACCATAATAGGAAACTTTGATGACTCTAATTCTACTCCAACATCAAAATAAGTAACTCGGACCGAGATTATTCTAGACATAATAAAACCCATATTTAATGACCCATGTAATAACTTGACCCAATAAAATCCATGGATGACCCCTACAACCCAGGTCCAACAATGATTGAAATTACCTTAATACCCTTAGTGCTAAAAACAACTATAATTAGAATAAATACAAATAAAGACTCAAAATTATTCCAAAACTTCAATCTTTGATGCCCTCAACATGTTTCATATGAAATTCCAGATTTGCCCTTTTTCTTCTTTCATGATCTTCATCACATCTATCTCTAACCAACAAGCCATAAGAAGCCAGAGTACCGTAATGTATGCTGAAGATTTCAACATACACAGTGCACTATCCGTGTGGCTTATAGACTATGGTTAATGCCCTCATGTTTCATTGTCATTCAATGTGATTTAAGTTATGACATTGATTTTGCAATGCATTGAACGTTTTATATAATAAAATGTTACTTTGGGTGTAAAAACTGAAATGCTGAAGTTCTAAATATTAATTTTGGTGACAACTAATTGATGCCTTAAAATTGATATATTACATGCCAACAGGGTCCAGTTTTCCTTTTATTAACATTAACCTTTTTATTCATACAATAAGCAAAACATATCTATAGATGTCATAAATTGTTTTTAGGGTGATTAGTTAAGATCAAAATTCTCTAAACATGTGCTCATTGAGTTTTAGAGATCTTGTTGATTATTTTAAAAAAATCATGACAGCATCACTTGATTCCAGATATGTACACCTCGCTACTCCCGATATGGTTACACTATGGCCGTTACCATTACATGTCCTGATACCCCAATTTAAAATAATGCCCCTACCTCTTGCCTTAGGTATATAGGAAAGATGTGGTACAATGACCATGTTAGTGAGATGAACTTGGCAAGGTACACAACTGTGACAATAAATGAGATTACTTGTCTTTGTCATGTATTGGGGCTCGCATTTGACTAACGTGGTACTTCAAGCATGCGCATAAACTTCCATTGCATGACTTAAGCACATAGAAGATGCCAGCCTATAGTTCTTAGTATAGGGGTTAGGTAGGGAACATTCTTTCCTATCTTTGTTATCCACCACCGTCACCCCCTATTCTATACTCTTAGATCAGTCATCCCAGATGAAACAGTTACATACGCAATGCACACTGATGATGTCATCAAAATACATGTCCTTTGAAGGCCAACATGTGTGGGTCATTAGGGCGACATATGTAAGGCATGCATCATCAACCACCTGTAGAGTAAAAAGCATGGATACAAGCACGCATACGTGACATGAGGATTTCTAAAAAATATGGATAAGGGACACGCTAAGATACAACAAAGAAAAATTATGGCCTTGTTTGGTTTGTTTTTCGTAAAATTTTTGAGAAAAATTCTCTACAAACAAATTTTCAAGAGTAATCAAACCAAACAAATTTTTTCAAAAAATCTCAAAATTTTGTTTGGTTACCTACATTCCAAAATTACTCTCTCATACACATCAAATCAATCACTTTTTTAAAACTCTCCCCAAAACAATTTTTCAAAACCATTTCAAAAAAGGCAAACTAAACAAGTTTTCAGATTTTTATCTCAAAAACTACTCTACAAACACAAACCAAACACACCCTATATATTTTTATTTGCTATGCATATGAATATTACGCCCACAAATAGCTAAAAGTAATGAAAACTAACACTAGTCAACATTATAAAAATAAAAATAAAACTACTCAATCTGTCTGAATTTAAACTTTTTTCAATATAAAAAAATATTATTTTATTAATCACAAACCATTAAACAATAGTTGTTTGCTTTCGTCAACATCACAAATTGTGATTTACTAGCACAAGTAGAAGACAAGTTTTCCTATAACCATTACAAACAAATAAGGGGAAACAAGAATCAACAATTGAACATTAATTTAGAATGGCAACTCAACAATTTCAAAAACACTAATATAGAAATTAAGGTTTAAGGGTAACAGAGAATGATACAAAGCAATACTTAACACAGACAACAAGTTTACACAGTGACGATTTTGAATTTATGACTCTTACAGCTCATGGCAAGATAGCCATGTATTACAAGACATCCTATTCTCATCTAAAGCTCAGCCCGAAATTACACAGGTTAACTACATGTAAAAAAAATACAATGCTCAAATGGTACACATTAATGTAAGAAAATAAATAATTTGACAACCCTTCCTAAAACATACAAGGAAATAGATAGTGAAGGTCAGAAATTATTTTTTGTCGAATGAGATTCCAAGTTCAGATAGCTAAAAGCTTAAGAGGCCTTAACCATTTATATACCCTTTCTCATTGCCCCCAAAATAATGAAAAATCACTGCACATACTTGAATGAAATAGAGGGGGGGGGGGGGGGGGGGGGGGGAATCATGCAATAACATGGCGAAAAATCACGATGACTGTTAGCCAATCAGTGTTTTATTTTCTAGTTACATACTGACATGTCAATAAAGCCAGGAAGCAGTACCTCACACCGCCTTCATTGTGACCAGGTTTGTTAGTGTTACATATGTTGCATTTTGTGCGCTTTGCCCAGTTAATATTGCCACACCTGCAGTGACAAGTTGAAGGGATAAGGAAGAATAAACATTAACAGTAAGTTAATAATGTATTGTATGTGGTTTGTCTTATGTACCCAGTGCTTGTCAGAACCAGCAAGACCATAAGATTCATCTCAACACAACATGAAAAAGCCTTTTGCTGCTACACTCTTTTAATATACAAGCTAGAGAGAATTTAATAGATGAAAACTCAATTTTATTATCTGCTATGACTTCATTGCAATATGTCAACCATATAATAGCCTACTCCAACTACATTAACAAGAATATGTGGTAAAACAAGTATGATCTAAAAACAATGATCATACTAGGCATATATCAACCCATAAAAATACCAAAACAAAATTGGATGAGAATGGTTTTGAATGAAGAAACCAGTTTCAAAATAAGTAATATTTCAAAAGGAAAAGATAATGCAAAACTTGTATCTAAAAGGCATAAGAAAATTGAGCTTAATTTGGGACAATATACATATCCCTTAATTTTGATGTGCGGCAACTGACCATTCAGTTCTATTTATTTCCCGATCAGCATTATCCTCTCTCCAGAGTTCAACTTCTGAAGCCAATTAGCTTATTGGTTTGTAGGCCGAAGTCGGAAGTGTTTTGACAATAAAGCAAGCTGACAGGAGACAGCTCAGCAAAGTCATTAGTTAACAACAAATTGAAGAATATACGAATTTTATTCTATTTTCCTTACGTTTCCTTATTTGGTTTATTGCTAGTTTTTATTATATTATTTGTAAGGTTTTATGTTTGGTAACTTGGGATTTAATTAGGGTTTTCTAGGATGCCTATATATATCGCTTCATATAATAGTTTTGGAGACTAAACTAAGATTTTGAATATTGATTATTAAAGATTGATATTTGTTTGGGATTGTGATCCCCTTTGCAATGCAATCTTTCAATGCTCCTCTTTTGGATGTTTTTTTATTTTCTGTTTGTTTGTGTTGTTGTAAATGATTTCTAGTTCCCTTTTCGATGTAGAAGCTCCCTGTTGTGTTTGCCATCTGCTGTATATGAAAAGCAGCTTCATCAAGATATCCTACCATAGTCAGGAAATGTAGAAAACAAAGTGATACTGCCCCACTTTCTGGTTTCCAATTACATGGTGATTGATGCTTGGCAGCGAGTAATTATATCATGCACTAAAGTTACATCAATCTTTCCCCTTGACAAACTGGAAACTTGATCCAAGCTTTTTTTTCTCTATTAAGTGCTTGTGATGTAGCGCCAAGAACAAGAAAACTAGAAGAACAAAGAAGAATAAAGAGGCATTTTGGTATCTGGGAACCAGCAGCATGCAACCTCTTTTCACTCCTTTTCCCCCTTTTTTGATGACAAATAGTTGCAGTTAACCTCCGGCTTCACGAGCCTTGGATTCTCAGAAAGGAAGCCAGCCCTTGTTCCACAGTAGAAGGACAACGATTTGAAACTAAAAACGACATAGTAGTACAATCCTAATGGGGAAAATACAAAACAGGGGCTTTTGAAAGTGGATCTTGAAGGGTTACAAGCAGAGAAAAGGGCTAGCCCAAGTTAAGTGTAATCTGAACAAGTTCTAACTTAAACAAAAAAACAGGTAAAATTAGGCTTTTAAGACTTCAGGAAACCATGCTTAACAGAGTAAAAAGTACAGGAGACGGGAATTCAGCTATAATTTTTAACACGACAATTTCAAACAATAAAAGGATACAAAAATTAATAGAAAAAAAAAAATTAAAATACCTATTTTTTGAAAATATTACTGTGTAGATCAGTTGACAAATATCGTTCAAAAGCTGTCGCACAAGCACAAGCACAAGCACAAGCACAAGCACAGAAACAAAATATAAATCTTAGATGTACAAGGAATTGTCTTACATAGGGCAAGGCCAATCATTTGGACCAAAAAGACATGGTGGACCAGCGCCAACTGGTCGACCTTGGCCAACTGAATCAGGGTTACCTCGCCCCTTCGACCACCAGCACCTGCACCAGCACCACTGCCAGAGCCACCAGCAGGTCGCCAAGACTTCCACAACGGTTGCACACACCACTTAAACGCAAAGTTTACATTCGAACAACTGCTGCCAAGATAAAACATAAGGAAGCCATATTTGCATAATGAATGTAATAAACTAAAATATACTAGTACTAGTACTATGTCAGAAAAAGAACAAGAAAGAGCTGCTGACCAATATCACATCACAGACCTTGTATTAGGACACGGCCAGTCTCCCTCTTGTTGCCATGCCTTCCCTGCAGCATCACCCGCCCTCTACCTCTTCCGCCACCACCTCCTCCATTCATATCCTCAGTAGCACTTTCTCCAGCTCACCACCAAAATCACTAGCCAAACTTGGATCTCCAACAAGGTCATGGTTTCCTGAGTTATACGAGTGATCATCTTTGCTCTTTGACTCAGCTATAGAAACTCCAATCGTTGTTCCATGAAAATCCTTCTTGTTAAACCATTCAACAGCAGCCAGTGCAGCATGAGGATCCTCATATGTCACTGTAGCATCTCCCTTTGGCTCATTTGTCATCTTGTCTCGGTATAACCATATTTTCGGTCTACCAGTTCGTTTGTCTTTCTATTTATTTAGAATCAAATAAACCACAAAATAGACATAAAACTCTTGTTAGCAAGCAACTGCTGATATATATATATATATATATTATGAGAAATTCTATTCGCATACCACAAGAAATCTCAATACACACCATTTGTTTTGTTCGAACATAAAATTTGAAACAAAAGGCAAATGTTCAAACATAAACCGAAGAACAAAAATAACTTGTTCAAATATACATTCCGTTCCCCGGTTTGTATCCAAACAATTAATTTTTGTTCATAAGTTTATATCCAAACATATCCAAATGATATAAATGGTGTTATATATATTTTTGTTGGTGTATGTAAATAGAATTACCCATATATTATTGATAAGATAAGATAAAAGATGAATTAATTGAAAAGACATGTATATTATTATTATTAGAATCCACTACCTTAAGCAATCCAATAGTGCCAAAGTATTCAGCAAGCATTTGTTCATCAGTGCCAGGGGGCAAGTTAGAAATGTAGATAGACCCATTTGAATCCATGGCTCCTTTTCCCGAAGAATAGCTGCTGGCGCCCATCATCATCATGCTCCAATTTCATGTAAATTTTTACAACAAAAATAAAATCCAACCCAAGACCATCCAGATACTATACTACAACCAAACAAAAAAAGAGGAAGATCAAAAACATAACAACAATTAGGGTTATCAATAAAATTGTCTATCTATCTATCTATATACACAAAATACATTGCATGAATGAAAGAGAGAGAGAGAGAGAGAGAGAGAGAGAGAGAGAGAGAGAGAGACCGACCTCGCCTGGGAAGGTGAGAGAACAATCGAAAAATCGAACAATCGTGGAGCAATTTAAGTATTGACTCGCCTATAAATCCCTCGAACAATTCGACTATTTCCCAGCAGCAGCAGCAGCACCACAATTGCTTAATGCTAGGGCAACAACTAGCAGTCCGGTTCAGCTTTAATGTGTTCGACAGTTCAATCTTATTGTTAAATATTTACTAGTGTAGATAGCACGATCCAAATTACCACATGATCTCTGAAAATTGTCTCGATTTGTACTAATTTGTACCTTAAATTCTAAAATTTATAACTGGTTTTTTAAATCCCTCTGCTCGCTATAATTAAAAAGGAAAATAAAAAATCTCCTTAAAAAAACTCCCCATAATCCTCTAATTTTCATTTTTGACAAACTATTTTTTTTTTCTGTTTTTTTTTTTTTTTTACTTAAAAGGAAATTGGTTTGGGACTTTCGGGGATTTATCAGCACCCAATTAAAAAATTATATCGATTTATGTTAATTTGTACCAATCTATTCTGTCAACTAAATTTTAAAATTTATAATTCGCTTTTGAAATTACTCTACTCGATATAATTAATATATATATATATATATTTTAATTTGTTATAGAATATTAAAATAAAATGAGTATAGGAAAGATTTAAATTATAAAATTTGGGATAAATTACATTGACATCTCTTGAGGTTTAGTCTAATTATTACCCACTTCTCACGTTTTGGAATCTCACCTCTGTGGTTAATAATCTCATTTCACAAACTCCTGTTATACAAAAGGTAACAACTCCTAGCAGAAAAACAGAGGAAATTACATTAAAAAAAAAAATAAAAGAAAGGGGAAAAAAAGAGAAAGTAAAGTACCAAAAAAAAAAAAAAAGAGAGAGTTCATGAGTTCAATGTCTTCTTTTCGTTTAAATAATTACAATGACAGAGGGGTTAATGTAATTTTTCAAATGTCAGGGAGTGATATGTATTAAACCTAAACCTCAGGAGGTGTAAGTGTAATTTACCCTAAAATTTATTACAAATTAATGGTTATATAAAAATATTATATAAAATTCATTTGTGTTATATATATGAAAAATATTATGTAAATTAGTATTACATATTATGTAAATATTTGATAATTGTTTAAGAATATTTTTCAATCAACTAACAAATTGAAACACCGTGGTTTAATCATTTGTCAATCCGCCATGTATGATTTGGTTTATAATTTTACTATCAAATTGTCCGAACCGCATCACACACACCCTTAAGTGTAGGTTTAGAAAAAAAATTATAAATCAATAATAAATTTTGATAATTAAAAATTTAAACTTTTTATATTATTATTTTGTAATTTTTTTTTAAAGTTATCACTAAGTTTTAATTTCTCCAAATATTTATAGAATAAATTAACAATATGACAGGGATAGGCCCACAAGGACCACGGCCCACCATGAGTAAACCCAAGCCCACCATCTAGATCCCATTGCACAATCCGGTCAATAAAACCCGGATACCGGAGGCCAACTACAGAAAGGCCAATGATGCTTGGACACGTATGTGCGTATCAGCCATGTCACAGACAAAGATCTCGCAGTTATTGCCATAGCATATCACCATTAATGCAACCCATCACCGCATTTATCATGATAACACCCTCAAATTAATGGCACCTCACCCCGAATAAGATTTAACCACTACAAGCTTTGGGAGGTCGAACGACTGAGACAGCGAAATGATTACCAAAGGCTATAGGCAAAGTTCAAGACAAGAAAGAAGGTTAAGTTTTCCATCCCTCTCTCTCTACACTTTCGTCCATCACCTTCTAATTCACACACCGGAGGGTTCGCCGTGACTACCCTGCTCCTCGATTGACTTGTTTGCAGGTTATCCAAAGGCTTGAGGAGCTTGGATCGGTCCAATCCATTCACCGACTCATCAGAACATCGCTGGCGCCGTCAGGAAACCGTTCTATCCGCGGCGCCAGCTTGTGTTCATTGTCACGAGACCCTTTTTCAAAGAACCTTTTTCACCTCATCCGCCACGCGCATGGTAACGACTCAGATCCATGGCTTCCCACCATAATGCCGCCATCACCGCACCCACCTCCCAATCCAAACAACCCACCACAAGATTTCATCGAAGCTCACTAATAGCATCAACCGTATGGGAACAAAACCAGTTTTAATCAACGCCTCCGCCCAACTAACCTCCCTATTCCTCCACCACCTCCAGATATTCCACTCTATCCGGAACAAGTTCCAGGCCATATTGTCCCACAACCCAATCCTCCCAACTCGGGGGACTTGCAACCCCCTCACCCACATATACATCCTCCTCCTCCACCCCCACGTCCATCCAATATAGCCCCAGCCCCGAGGGAGAAGCTAGCGCGCCCAACACCTATCTCCTCCGTGGTGACAACATTCCCTTTGGGACGCCAACTCCGAGCCATGAAACTCCAACTCTAAGGGTCATGCACATCCAACATAAGCCCTCTACTACAAAGAACTCCCTTTGTCGCCTCCATCCGAGACAAACCCCTACCCCCAAGTTCAAAATGCCTACCATCGACTTTGATGGAACAACCGACCCGCCGACCACCGGAAACCTACTGCCAGACTTTCATGATCCTCCATGCTTTCCCCGATGAAATCATGTGCCGAGCCTTTCCCGCGACACCGGGGTCGGCCTCGGCCATGGTTCAACCATTGCCACCAGATTCGTCTCCACATTTCAACACCTCGCTGACTCTTCCCGAGCCACTTCATCGGCCCAACGCCAGCGACGTCCGGCAACCCAACTCCTCAACATCCGCCGATCGAGGGAGTCATCACAGAGCTTTGTCACCGCTTCAACACCGGCCTTACAAGGTCAAAATGACGATAAAGTCATCCTCACCTTCATGGCCGGTCTACGGCCATCCGATTTCTTTCTCCTCTCTAAGAACCCCCGACATCCATGGCACTTTGCTTCCAAAGCCCAAAAGTACATGAACGCCGAGGACTCTAGCCGCCTAAGAAGACTCCACAACTAAATATCTGGCCCCCACAGAAAACAGGAAAGACCAAGAACCCAGTAACACCCGGCATCATAACCAAACATCTGCCAGATCGACCCACTCGCCGATCGGCCCCAACCACTTCCGGTTCGAGCAATATACCCCCCTCTATACCCCCATGGAGTAAGTCCTTAACCAGATCCAACGAGACTACCCCCTCAAGTGGCCTCTTCCTCCACGGAACCCTTCCAACCGTAAAGACCAGTCCAAATATTGCCGTTTCCACCAGGATCATGGCCATAACCCCGACGATCGTGATCGCCTTAAAGACCAAGTGGAGACCTCATTCGCCAGGCGCTCGAGCCGATTCACAGATAATACCCGCCTCAAAGAGGCAAAGGACCAACCCCACAGAGACAATCACAGTATACTCTCCACTACGACTACCCAAAGCAGATCAGGCATGATCGACCCCACCAACAACCTCATTTCAAGGTAATCCGCCCGCCACAGAAATCAGAGTTATTTCAGGTGGTCTTGCTTGTGGTGGACCATCTTGCTCAGCTTAGAAGGCAGAGCTTCAAAAGATACGACAGGGCTTAGACAAGACAGTCGCCACGGTCGACTGACCCCCCAAGCAACCCAAGCAGTGGACAAAGCCCATTACCTTAATGGACGCCGACTGTGCAGGCATCCGTTATCCACACGATGATCCCCTTGTAATCTCCATCGCCCTTCCAATTATAAGGTCGACGTCCTCATTGACAACGGCAAATTGTCGACATCATATTCTCAATCGCTTCCGCCAACCGAAGATCGAAGAGAGCCCGTCCCCACTCCAAACTCCTCTCGTTGGTTTCACCGGCGACCGGGTGACCTTGGCCGGCCCATTGATCTCCCCATCACCATTGGAGAGTATCCACTACATCACGGTTGCTTACTTTCCTTGTTGTTGATTGCCCTTCACATAACATCATCCTCTACCGCACCGCCTCAATGCCTTCTGCCATCACATCCACCTACCACCTTGCCCTCAAGTTCCCTACCGATTCCGGTCGAACGCGGAGAGGAGAAATGCACCGTCGCCAGAGAATGTTATGTGGCCTCACTTAAAGAGGTCAAACCAAGGAGGCGATGATCATTGAAGGACTTGACGTCCGAGATAAGGATGAACCGATTAGGCGAACCCATGGAGGAACTCGTCCGGTTAACATCGATCCCACCGACCCACTCAAAATCGCTAAAATCGGCACCAATCGCTTTCCCAAGCAAAGGCCGACCGACCGCCTCGATCAACACAGAGACGCCGCTTAGACTCATGCAGACATGCCAAGCATCGACTTCTTTCATCACCCACCGCCAAGATCGAGCCTCATTTTCGACCTTATCGACAAAGGCGCAAGATTTTCTATCCAGAGCGCAACAATCTCATAGCCAGAGGTTGACAAACTTCGAGGCCCATTATCCGAAATGTGGATTATCCTAAGGTGCCATTCAACGGGTCCTCGTCCGTAAAAACAATGGCAGTGGCGTCAAGGCCGACTACTCCGACTTGAACCGAGCTTGTCCTAAAGATAGCTATCCTCTCCCGCATTGATCTGGTCGACGCCACACCGGCCATCAAATGCTCACCATGGATGGTTTCTCGTGGTACAACCAAATCGTGATGCACTCATCCCACCAGAACACACATCTTTCATCACCGATCGGCACTTACCACTACCGCGGTCATGCCGCTCGCCTAAAGAATGTCAGCCACCTACCAACGTCAGGTGAATATGCCTTCCACCATCGACGGACGAATATGGAAGTGTATGTGGATGATATGCTAGTCAAGAGCAAACTCTCCAATCGACCACCCCACCGACCTACGAGAGACTTTTGCCACCCTTCGCAAATATCGATGAAGCTCAACCCAGAGAAGCGCCTTTGGCGAGGATCCGCAAGTTCCTAGGCTTTATGGTCACAAGATCGAGGCTAACCCCGAGAAGATCAAGGCCTGATCGAGATGCATACCCAAAACCGCTAAAGAGGTCCAAAGGCTCATCGCAGAGTGGCAATTTCAACTGCTTTTATCTCCCGAGCAACGGATAAGTGCCTACCATTTTTCAAAGCATCATGCAGACTTTTGAATGGACAACTCAATCAAGAAGTTTCCAACAGCTTAAAGCAAAGGCATGGCCAATCCTCCTCTTCTCACAAGCAATTACCGGTGAGCCCTCTTCCTCTACCTAGCAAGCACCGCAATCAAGCAGCAAAGACTCATCGTGAGGACGGCTAGGTCCAACGGCCGGTCTACTACATCAGCCGGGCTCTCAGGGGAGCGGAGCAGAACTACCACCTATTAGAAAAGCTGTCTCTGGCCTTGGTCACTGCCTCCAGACGACTCCGTCCCTACTTCCAAGCCCATTCCATAGTGGTTCTCACCGACCAGCCCCTGAAGAAGGTCATGCAAAGAACCCGAGCTCTCAGAAGACTAATGCAAGGGTCAGAGAACTGCTTTCCGACATCTCTTATCGCCTCGACAAGAATCAAGTGGGCAAGTCAGTCGATTTTATCTTGAATTTACTAATCCAAATTTCAACCACTAACCTCAAGACCCCCACCGACTCCACCAGAGTCTCAAGATCCTCATTGTTGACACTCAATGTTGACTACCGTCTCGCAGGAAGGAAGCGGTCGGCCTCATCCTCACATCCTCAAGGAGGTTATTTCAATGTGCCTCCGCCTTTGCCAAAGAACAATGAGGCCAATACAAGCATTGATAGCAGACTTCGTTTAGCCAAAGACATTGGTGTTAGCCACATCCACGTTGTTCAAGGACTCCCAACTTATCGCTACCAGATCACGGTGAATTCGATGCCAAGGATACCACAATGCGGACAGAGACATGGCTCTCACCCTTGTTCGCCTCTTCAACACCTTCCAGACGACACATACCTAGGGCGGAAAACTCCAAAGCAGATGAGATGGCTCACCATTCGCCGACCAATCCGACCTCACCATGGAGTCCGCCGATACCCGACTCCAACCACCATCTCACCGACGCAAGAAGTGCAATTCCTTCAGACGGAACCCATTCCTTGGGCATCCGACATCTTCCTCTTCGACCATCGAGAACTCCCAGATGACCAACAAAGAGTCGCTAAGGTCGAGCTCTCGGCTAACTACATTCTGGTCGACGACGCCTTATAAGCTGCTTGCCACTACCGCATTCGATGTCTCAAATCCGCCCAAGCAACCTATGTAATGCAAGAGATCCATGAAGGAATATGTGGCAATCATTCAAAGGCAGATCTCGCGACACAAAGTAATTCAGACAGTTATTTCGCCGACACTCAACAAAGATGCCTCTGATTTCGTGCTGAAATGCGACAAGTGTCAGCTCTTCGCCAACATCCCCCATGCTCCTCCCACTGAGCTGATCACCCTCGCAGCCTCTTACCCGCTCGCCAAATGGGTATCGCCTGCTGGTCCACTTCCCAATCGCTCGAGGCCGCACTAAGTTCGCAATTGTTGCCATTGATTACTTCACCAAGTGGGCCGAGGCAGAACCTCACGATCGATCACCGAACCAACACCACCAAGTTTATCCGCAATCGATTGTCCGCAGATTTGGAGATCCTCGTGCCATCGCTCCGCTAACCAAAACACCGACAATGCTAACACCGAAATTTTGTGCAGATTCCAAATTCAACCATGCTTCTTCCGCCACCCCCAAGCAAATGGCCAAGTTGAGGTCACCAACCGCCTCTCAAGATCATCAAAACTAAGCAAGTCGCTAAAGGCCTCGGCCGAGGAACTACCACATGTACTCTGGGCCTACCAACCACCGCCTGACTCCACAGGAAACCCTTTTCGCTAACATCTGGCGCTGAGGCGGCTATTCTCAGAGAAGTCGGTCCGCCCACCCCCGTGGTCTTACATCCAGATCTCGCCACCAAGAACTCCGCCGAGCACTGATCTCATCGAGGAGCTCAGAGACTCGCCGTCATGATTGGCTTCGCATCAAAGAAATGAGAACACACTACAACCGCAGAGTCCGACCACCGGAGTTTTCATCATGCACCTCGCCTTGAGAGAAGCAACTCTTGCAACAAAGAATCCAACCGAGGGCAAATTGGCAGCCAAATGGAGGGGCCCTATAGGTGAAGGTTCCACCACAGCCAGCACTTACCGACTTCAAGATATGGATGGCCGAGACCTTCCCATCCCGAATGCCGAACATCCTGCGCTACTATCAATGAATCTCACTTTTGTATTGTCAAAATTGTTGTATTTTTTCAATACATAATACAACTATCGACTAGAGTTCCAACTTTCTATAATCCAACTGTCTGAATATAGCTTCCATGAAACTTTTATTGGCAGCGCCTCTGTCCAAAGCCTCGGCCAGACCGAGCACTTTCAAAAGCCTCAGTCCGACCTGCCTAAGCACTTTCCAAAGCCTCAACACGAAAGAGCACTTGCTAAAGCCTCGCCAGACCGAAAACATTCCAAAGCCTCATCCGACTGAAAGCACCATAAAAGCCTCCTGCCAGACCGAGCACTTTCCAAAGCCCCATCCGACCTCGAAAGACTTGCAGAAAGCCCTACCAGACCGAAAGACTTTCAAAGCCTCAAATCCGACCCGAAAGACCTACAAAGCCCTACCAGACCGAAAGACTTTCCAAAGCCTCAACCGACTGAAAGACTTGCAAAGCCTCTACCAGACCGAGCACATTCCAAAGCCTCAGTCCGACCTGAGCACCTACAAAAGCCTCGGCCAGACCGAGCACTTTCCAAAGCCTTAGTCCGACCTGAGCACTTGCAAAAGCCTCGGCTAGACCGAGCACTTTCAAAGCCTCATCCGACCTGAAAGACCTACAAAGCCTCTGCCAGACCGAGCACTTTCCAAAGCCTCATCCGACCTAAGACTTGTTAAAGCCTACCAGATCGAGACTTTCAAAGCCTCATCCGACTGAGACTTCCATAGCCTCGGCCAGACCGAGCATTCCAAAGCCTCATCCGACTGAGCACCTACAAAGCCTCGCCAGACCGAAAGACTTTCTAAAAGCCTCACCGACCAGACTTTCCTAAGCCTCACGAACCAGACTGAAAGACCTTTAATGGCATAATGAACCAGACTGAGCACTTTCAAAGCTTCAACAGACGTGAGCATTTTCACAAGCCCCAAAGACCTATGAATGAAAGCTCATAAAGCAAAACACTCAACAGTATTCGACGCTTAACCACAATTTCAAAATAATTTGACACTTAGTCATATTTTAAAGGTGCTCTTCCCATATTTCATTTGCAAATCACATCTTCAACATTACATTTCACCACTTCCATGTTCATTCAATTTGAAACATTACTTTCCAGATTCCTCACACTTAAACAAATTTGCTCTCTCACTCAGATTGGAAAATTCCTTATCCTATTCTCGACTTGGATTTTGGGTATAACTTTAGTTTCATCCTCGCTTTCGCCGCACAAGCGCTTTTAAAGCATTAGTGCACAACGACTCACAAGAAAAACAAACCGCACCAAACCAACACAAAGGAAATATACTCAATCATCAACTAGAACCATAAATACCATTTTATTCATTCAAGCATGTGTGTACAAATTACTTACATCCTTTTCAAAAAAAAAAAAAAACAACAACAACGAACAAACAAACAACAAGTCCAAATTCACATTCAAACTTATCTCAAGTTCATTCTGTCATAAGTTGAATTTTTCCACAAGTCCATTGCTCATTTTTATTCCGAGCTCAATTTTTCATAAGTTGAATCTACCCATGAGTTCATTACCCATTTTCATTACAAACTGAATTTTTCTTTTACATAAGTCCATCAGGTCATGCAGCAAATTTTTCACCCTTTCAAACCCACCAAACAAGTAAACACAAATAATTCCAAGACATAAATATAGTTTTATTCATATGCAGATTGTGTACATCAGCCTGGCATCATACTTCCAAAACAAAACAAAACAAAAATGTGTACAAAAAAAAAAATACATCCATCCTTCAGCTCACTCCTCCCCCTCACTAGAGATCAAATCTGCTTCTTCTATCCCCTCGTCCAGGGGGGTCTGGGCCACATCATCCTCTTCAACCACCACTCTACTAAAATCGAGCCCTGGGAACAGTTCTTCAGCCTTGCGCTTGAACATTTTCCACCCATCGCCCCAAAGATCGCCATTTCATGCTTATAGAAGTCCGATCTGAAGCTCGAATCACTTCAGACTACTTTCCAGCAGCTGCCTTCGATGGGCCACTTTCCTCCTCGCTGTTTATTGCCACCGCAAAGATCAATGGCCACCTAAAAATCACACGCTTTGAACTGCTCCATACCATGATGCACGATCAGTAGGCAATTTCCGAGGCCGCCGCCTCTCCTTGCCTAACTCCTTCATCAAGGCCTCTTTCAAGTGCCTTTCTCCTTCAAATTTCTAACCCCTTTTCCAAGGCCTCTACTTCAATATCAACCTCCTCTCAAATTCGAATCGCTTCGCAGAGTCTCTCTCCACACACCCTATTTAGCTCTAACTCTTAAGCAGACTCTCCTCTCGCCACCGACACGCCATCTTCCATCTCCTTGCAATCCCTAATTTAGCATCCGCCTGCCTCTCGACCAGATCATCGTTATTATTCATGGCCTCCTCGTGCCGCCAACGCCACATCACAAGCCTTTTTGGCCTCTCTCCTCTCGGCCATTACAAAGAAGCCGAACTCGAGCGACACGACTTGGCGGCGGCACCCCCTTCCACTTTGATCGCCAAGCTTTAGTGGGCGGTCTTCAACAAGACTTTCCTTCAGAATCGCTAACTGGGCCTTGGTCTCAGCCTTTTAGCTTGGCAATTGCTTTCTCAGAGAGCCCCGCCAAGGTGGTCACCTCCATTTGAGCGAGTATAACCCCTCAACAGTCGGCCTCATTAAATCCACACGCCGACCGCAGGGCTGTTTCATCCACCACCTTCACTAGGCGGTCTGCCGCCGACCTCGCTGGGCCTCCATCTCCCTCCAGTTTCCCAGCTACTGCACGAGCATGGTAAGTCGTGGCACCTGCAGCCCATGCGCAGCCCTTCTGAGTCTGCTCCCTCCCACTTAGCTCAACCCCAGCCAACCTAACTTCTGTTGGCACCACTGAGGTCTCCTCCAACCCCCCACTTGGCTCGCCTCACCGGCCAAATTTCACTTGTTCATTGCCTTCCCACCACGCCCACCGCTGATCAAGATAACCACTTCTGGTGTCCTTGTCACAAGGACCTTCTCTAATCGAGGCGACCGCCCCTCTGGGTCCGCTTCCACCTCCCCACCCTCCACTTGTTGGGCCAGCCGCCCTTCCGTCTTGCCTCCTTTCTCCTTTTCTCGTCAAGCTCTTCCCCAACCCGCCTCAACCTCTTTCTTTTTTCTTCCCTACCCCAGAAGCTTCCATCTCCTTTAACGACCTCTCCTTCAGAGGATCCTTTGAAGGCCATGAGCGTACTCGCCCAAACTCTTCTCTCCCAGGGTTTGGGACGAGGTTGAATCCTCTCCTCGCCACTAGATTTAGGAGAGGTCGGCCTCTTTGGGCCTCCTTGTACTTCTGGCTTTCATCAAGATGGCTTGATCTTCCGCCTCTTGTGCTTTTCTTCTCACCTCCAGCCTGACGGTCGAGGTCTCCGCCGACGGTTTTGGGCCCAACCAGCTGAACAAAGGCCGACTACCGAACTAGCTCGTCCCACTTGACCTTTTCCTTTTCCTCCACTCCTTCACCTTCTTTACTCTCTCTGCACCGCCGCACCGCTCGACTCACAAACTTGGTTGGCACCTTCCACGTCAGACGACTCAAATTTCGCCAGAGTTGGACACGAGAACCACCTGCCTCCAACCTTGATCGACGTTGGTAACCCAGCCACCAAACCCTTCCCCGCCATGGCCTGCAGGGTTACCCAAGTCTCCTGCTGCCCTGAGGCTTTGTAGCAGCAGAAGAACTCATCCACCGCCATGGCTCGCTTCACTTTTGGCGTACACTTAAGAAGATAGCAAAATCTTCCACGCTAAAGCATTAGTCGCCCGGTGCCACCTCCAAGTGGTTGAGCACATCGACCACGATCTGCGGCATTGGCAATCTCAACCCACCCTTCAACGCCTCCTCATAGAGGGAAAACTCCCTGTTCGACATCGACGGCCCTCCGACTTTGGTAGTACTAACTCTACCTCCGCCGGATCCTGCACCTTTCGCGGATAGCCTCCAATTCTCCGCCGATAATGGACCTGTCACTTGAGTGCCAGGATCCTGCTCCACCGGCCGATTGGTTGAGGCGCTGACCAGACCGTCAAGGCCTAACTCCACAAATATTGCCCTCTCCAGAGGATCCACCCTCACACCCCCAGCCTTCTTGAGCCATGTCTATGACGTGCTTATGATTGCTTCCGATGCAGCAAGAAAGTTGCAAAAATGTTGCAAAGGGGTATCGCTTCGAAACGGCGAACTAATATCAATATTTTGAGTTTTTGTAAGGAAATAGGTGAATCAGATAATACCAAAAGCCCACGGTTTGCCCGTGATCCCAAGGATCCAAATTAATGTCCGCCAGCTTTGAAAACTTTTCAAATCATCCGCCAAAACTGCTCATCAATGCCCATAATAATGCCCCGACGCTCACTCGATCCAACGATTAACCTTTCACCTCCAAATCAGCACGGTATGGTCCCGACACATCGACTTCTACCTCCCTTGTCTTTTTCCACTTCAAATCGCCACGTGACACGCCATTTAAGCCTCAAGCCTCACGGCCGGCCTCACGCTTTCAAGGCTCCTGCCGGCTTTTACGATCGGCCTCTCCCGCCGGCCTTCACGGCCTCTCGACGGCTTCACCCTCTGCCTCACGATCGGCTCTCTACCGCCGGCCATCACCTCTTATTACTATTCCTTCGTTGGACTAACAAAAAGACTCGAATGGGGGATCATCGACAGGATAGGCCCACAAGGACCACGGCCCACCATGAGTAAACCCAAGCCCACCATCTAGATCCCATTGCACAATCCGGTTAATAAAACCCGGATACCGAGGCCAACCGAGCAGAAGGCCAATGATGCTCTGGACACGCCATGGGCAAGTAATCAGCCATGTCACAGACAAAGATTCGCAGTTATTGCCATAGCATATCACCATTAATGCAACCCATCACCGCATTTATTGCATAACACCCTCACTTAATGGCACCTCACCTCAACAAGATTTAACCACGGCGCAAGCTTTCTACGGGAGGTCGAACGACCGAGACAGTGGAAATGATTACCAAAGGCTATAGGCAAAGTTCAAGACAAGAAGAAGGTTAAGTTTTCCATCCCTCTCTCTCTCTCTCTACACTTTCTCGCCCATCACCTTCTAATTCACACACCGGAGGGTTCGCCGGGACTACCCTGCTCCCGATTGGACTTGCTTGCAGGTTATCCAGTGGGCTTGAGGAGCTTGGATCGGTCCAATCCATTCACCGGGACTCACTGTAACATCACAATACATCTTTCAGGTTTCTTTAAAATACAGATTGCTTCTTATAGTTTTGAAAATTATATCTTACCCCTTCAAGTTTCTTATCGCATAACAAATGACCTCCTTTATTAATAAATTATCAAGTTAATTAACAATTTTATTGATGTCGTAAATATATTTCAATTAAGAATTCATGTAATTTTAATTTTAAAAAAATAAAAAAGAGTTAATAGCAATTTTGGTTATGGAATGAGAGACCCCTTTTTAGAGGACCTCATAACCTCAAAGTGATCCACACCATTCATGATGTAGGGCCCACTCATGTATATGTGGGGTCCACGCCACGAGTGGTGTAAATCACTTTGGGGTTGTGGGTCCTCCAAAAGGGTCTCTATCATTGTTGTTTTGGTTATCTAAATAATTTGTAGATAAATTACAAATACACTTCTTATGATTTGCTTAAAATACGATTGTCCCTTATAGTTTTAGAAATTACATTCCATTTATTTAAATTTCTAATCGCATAACAAATAACTCTTTTATTAATAAATTATTAAGTCAATTACCAGTTTTTAATTATGTCAAAAATATATTTCAACTAACAATTTTGATAATTTTACTGTTGTATAAGAGAGTAGTTCAGAATTTTATTTTTTTGGTTAATTCTGTTGAATAAAAAATTATGAAAAGGGACATGTGTAATTTTTAAAACTGCAGGGGTAATTTATATTTTAAGTAAATTTTAGAGCGTTATTTGTAATTTATCCATATTTATAACATCAAGATTGTTCCTTAAAATTTAGGGTAATTACGGATCGGGTTGGGTCAGGTGACATCCTATAAGTCCGTTAGAAACTAGGCAGATTGCAAAAAATCAATCCATATCCATCCGCTGATTTGGCAGATAAGGATTGAACGAGCCATGCGAATTGGTGGATGAATGCGATCTGCTTGGCAATTTGAACTGTACAAATTTTTGATATTTTTTCGAATTATAATTAATTATTTTTACAATCTCCAATAATTAGTAATTTGAAAAAAAAATGTGTTATTCATCTATAATAGGCTATGGCACTACGCATGCATATTTTTAAGGTATTATTTTCCATTTTTACAAAAATGTATATTTTATTATTTCTACTCTATGTTGCTATTTATTAGCAATTATTTTTTGTTTTTTTTGAACTTCATTTACGGGCAGATCGGGTTCATGAGGGTGTGAGATGGTTGACCCGCTATTCGAACCGTATTAGTGGATTTTGAAATATTTCTACTCTATGTCGCTGTTTTACCTTTGTTTTTCCTTTGTTAAGTCATTTTGATTGTAGTCAGTTGTAGGTTCAATAGCCGGTTAAGAACTCATTTCTCAATTTCAAAAAATGAATCGTTTTGTGCTCAGAGTGCTATGCCGTTCTCCATATATGTGCAAAACAGGATTTGTTCTTTCATAAAATTACATGGTTCAACCCAGGTCATGTGTGAACAATAGAACAAGGACCTAACTAAAGGTACATGGGTTCCAGACTGCAAAGCAAAAGAAAAGAGGGAAAATTTGGAGCATCTTAATGTGTTTCAACTTTGGCAAATTCTGAGACTGCATTCTAGGTGCACCTTTCTGGCTTCGCCTTTTCTCTGGAGTATGAGTGTATCTCGACCCCAAGTTTAAGCCTGCTTCAAGTTAGAATGGCAGTCCAAGCAGCACCCGTGGTTTTTACATGCAGATGTTCCCCATTGCCAATATGAACAGAATGTATCCTTTTGGAGTTGAGCATGTTGCAAAGTCCTCTGAGAGGTAAGTCAGAGGCACCAAAACACATATTTGATGCCCTTCTATTGCATAGAATGTGCACTTTTGTATACACTTATGTTGCATGCGTGTCTCGCATCGTTATGATTCATGCATAGAATATGCTTGCTTTCAATTCTGTGTAGAATATGCTTTCAATCATGCATAGAATGTGCTTTCATTCATGCATAGAATATGCTTTCAAGTTTGCATAGAATATGCTCTTGTTATCTTGCATAGAACTTGCTTTCAATTAACATCATGCATCGGTTGTTTATCTTGCATGGAACATGCCTTGTCACTGTATTGATTTGTAAACCTCACACAATAATCTCACTTAGCACTTTGTATCACACTCACACTATTTTGTGCAATTTACACTCGTGCTTTCTTAAGATCGCACTTTCTTGTGCAATTTACATTCGAGCTTTCTTGTGCATCGCGCTTTCTTGTGCAATTTACACTCGCGCTTTCTAGCGCATCGCACTATCTTGTGCAATTCATTACATGCTCTTATCTAGCATAGAAAATGCTCGCACCTTTTGCATAGAACATGCATCGCTATTTTGTGCACCTTACCGCACTCGTTAGTGCATTGCATCACGCTTATTTTGCGCTGCTACTGCACTTGTTAGTGCATTGCATCACGCTATTTTGCACACCTTACCTATACTTGTTAGTGCATTGATCGCGCTTATTTTGGCGACCTTACTTACACTTGTTTGTGCATTGCATCACACTATTTTGCGACCTTACTCGCACTATCTTGTGCACTTGCATTGCTTATCCTCAGATTCTCCTCGCATCGCATCGCCTTGTGCATTCTACATCGCACTATCTCGTGCATTTTATCTTGCATCGCATCCGCTATGTGCACTTTGTATAGCGCTATTTTGTGCATTCATTCACCCTCACTTGCACCTCTTGTGCACCTTGTATTTTGTATCACTTGCAATGCCTTGTGCACCTTGTGGTTGTGTATCACTCGCACTATCTTGTGCACCTTGTGGTTAGGTCTCACTTGCACTGCCTCGCATTTACACTTTGTGTCTCACTCAGACCGCTTTGTGCATTATTTGGTCTAGGAGACCTTAAAATCCTCGTGATTTATACTGCTGCTTTTAAGATCGCACTTTTTTGTGCAAGTTTACACTCAAGGCTTTCTCACAAGATCACACTTTTTTTGTGTAGTTTACACTCGCGCTTTCTTAAGATCGCACTATCTTGTGCACACTTGCATCGCACTATCTTGTGCACCTCAGATCGTGACTGCCTTGTGTACCTTATATCGCCTGCCTTGTGCATACTTGCATCGTACTATTTTGTGCATTTAACCCATATCGCACTGTCCTGTGCATTCACTTTCATTCGCGTTGTCTTGTGTACTTTCACTCGCATTGTCTTGTGCACTTGTATAGCACTGTTTTGTGCATTCACTCTGTATCGCACTGTCTTGTGCATTCATCTGGTCTAGGAGACCTTAAATCCTCTAGAGGTGAAATTCCTTTGGTGTTTGTCGTGCCTAAACGACTCCCAATGGTCTGGTATAGCCACCTGACTATGTTTGTAGTGAGTTCCTAAGAGATCAACTGAGACGGTGGTAACTAGAGTTCGAATGGCCGATGCCTAGAACGTAAAGGTTCGGCTTAAAATATGTATGGAAGCCCCATAGGTTAAGGTAGCGTGTATGTGCCTCAATTCTGGATATTAAACCAACCTGGTTTGTCACCGTGTTGGAGAATAGGGAAAGCTGAGACCATAGTCGTGAGAAAAGTAGTACCTATGGTTTGAAGCACAATCAAAAAGGGAAGATCCTCAAGAGTATAAGATAAGTCATTGCCAATTGCCTTTGTAAGGTACTTTCACTTCCTAGCTACATCGCATTTCATTATCTAGTACGCCTATTGCATTGCATTTAGCATTTATCGATGCATCTACCGTGATTATCTATTTTATCATCTGTATCCTTTCCATGTTGCTTAGTCCGCATGTGCTCATGCATTTCCTTCATTGAAGCATAGTTCTGGATAATGTGTGCGTCTATTCCACTAAGAGAATTGTGGTCCGAGGGTTTCTGCACCTTTTCTCGTTAGACGTGGTCTGCTTTGTGTCCATACCTTTTCTAGGTAAAATGTGGTTTGGCCGCTACTTTATTCACTTCATCCATTGCATCGTAGCTTGTTTTGTTACATTCAGCATGTAGGATCACGATCTTTCCTCAGCAGATCACTTCTCACTCATATCATCCCACCTAATTACTTGTATTCTTTCTAAGAAACACACAGTTTTGCATGCACACACACCTATTCCACTAAGAGAATTGTGGTTTGAGGATTTCGGCACATTTTCTGTGTTAAACGTAGTTTGATTTTGTATCTCCATCCCTTTATGGTATTTGTGTGGTTTGCACTGCTTGTGGTTTGATTATTTCAATTACATTGCATGTCATTTGCATTGTTTTGTTACATTGTATATCATTTACACTGTTTTGTTGTATTGTGTATCATTTTGCATCTTGCCCCTGAACTACGCTGGTTTGATTTCTTGCAAAGGGATACATAGGCAGCCTACAAGCGTAACCATTTGTTTTTGCATCTTCATTTTATTTGTTTGTCCAAGTCTTTGGCCTTGTCAAAAATGGGTCATCTCTGGGTTTTGACATTTACTTACGTCATTTCATGATTTCCGAGTTCTGTCAAAGAGGGGCTTTTGTAGACATCCTATTTTTGACACTCCTTAAGACTTGGGTGCCACTGATTGTTTACTTGGTGATGAAAGTTGAGCAATGCAATGGTTCGATTTCTTCAGCAAGAGGAAGCTTCAAATCCTAACCTCACACCCCTTTTTGGACCAAAGCCTTTTGACTAAAATTTTTTTTAGACCTTAAAACCCTCTCTTTCAAAATATTTTTAAAACATGATTCTACGATGTTCTGAGGCTCACATTTCGTTAAATGTTGCGCTTTTCAGTAAAACGAGCAAGAACAAAGTGGAAATGAATGAAAGAGAGGTGAAATCTTTGAAAAATCTTTCAAAACACCTTATTTAGGGGTTTAGAGTTGAAGAAAATGGGAGAGGAGAGAAGAAAACTAGTTGAGGAGAAGTTTGGCATGAATCCAGGTAGGATCGAAAATGAGCAGTCTTCACTAAAACAGGCATATCTTCTTGCACACTTGGAATTTTGAAATGAGGCTACCACCATTGGAAAGAAGACTTCCAGGGATTCAATTTAGGCTCAAGAATGACCTGCAAAGGAGTCCAGATGAAGGAGATATTCCCATTTGAAGTTGGGCCCAAAAATTAGATTTTTCTAGCTAACCAGAGGTGGAGGTTGCTGGTCATGAATGGGCTTTTCTGGCCATGTGCCAGTCATGAATGGCCTTTTCTGGCCACCTACCGTCCAAGATTGGTCCTTGCCGGCCAGAAATGGACATGTGCCGGCCATCAATGATGGCTTGTCGGCCATTGATGCAAAAAGTCAAATTTTTGTAGATATTTGTGTTCCAGCTGTCCCTTTTGGGATATTTTTGACCTGAGCTTGCATTTTTCTATATATAGAGAGCCTTCTCTATGGTTTTCAAGGTTAGAACATTTGAGGAAGAAAAATTTTGGGAGCCTCTCTCTCTACATTTCTCTCTCTCTTGAACCTTTGTGCATAAGTGCATACAAGTGTAGATACACTTCTCCTTTGCCTATACGTCCTTAACCAAAGTTGGTTATCTTTGAGCTGAGGTTCTAGAAGGTCTTCTTGGAGCTCTTGAAAATGATTTTGCTTGGTTTTGTTGCCTAAAATTGTGTTGTGTTTCAAGAGGTATAACTCTCTCCCTTTGTGCTTGTTTTGCACACTTTTTTTGCCACCTTTGCAAACTGTTTTTGGCCTGGTTTTCAACTATAAAAACCTTTGTTTTTCAGTCCTAAAAATGGTGGTTTGAGCCATTGTGAGTTAGGGGGTTGTCCCCCTTTTTGGCTATTTGGCTTGTGAAGGTTTTTGTGCCATTTTTCATCACCTTTCAAACCACCTCTTTTGGTCTTTTAACCACTAAAACTCAGAGGTTTTTCAGTCATAAAAACTTTTTTTTAGGTCCAAAATGGGAGGGGGTAGCCTCCCTCTCTTGTGTCTTGTTTGCATGTGTAGATAGCCTAACATGTGAGCATGTTTTTCTATCATTTTATGACTTGATCTCAGCATGTTTTTGTTACTTTTTTGACTTGTTTTACCTCTATTTAGGGCTGGTTAAGTCATTTGAGGCTTTCTTTGTATGCTTGTAGTGCAATTGTGCTTGCTAGTTTAGTTTGTGCTTTGTATTAGCCTCTCATTCTAGCTCTTTTTAGCCTACTTCAAGCATGTTTTAGAACTTCATTTAAGCTGTTTTAGAACTGTTTTGGACTGTTTGTCCCTTTTGAGCTTTGTATTGCATGCCTATAGTGTAGTACTCTTCACTAGTTTAGTGTTTTTGGCTTTTGAACATGTTGTGCATGAGTTGCTTGCATGTTGTAGTATCATTTTTCATGTCATTTCAAAGACTAAAATATCTGCAACCTCCCTCATTTCTTCACTTTTCCATTTGTTTTGAGGGTTGGTTAACCTTAAGGTTGTGTTTAAGCTTGAGATGGAGCTTGTGCTCAATGGTTTTAACCCTCTTTTGAGGGTTCCTCCTAACCAATGGCATGATCTCTCTCATGTCTTAAATCATCCTTTGGTTGATCTCTCTCTCATTAGAGGACACTCATCTTGGACTTAGCCGGTTAAAGAATGGTTTGGTAATGTAAAATGAGTAAATAAAACATGACAAGTAAAACATGAACAAGATAAGCATGTTGTGTTTGCATTGCATGTGTTCAATCGAACGTTATATTAAACACAAGGTAGATTGGAGCATTTCATACTTAAAGTGATGAAATGAGCCAATATCCTTTGTCTCCATTGTCTTTGATCATCCATGATAAGGTAGTGGTCTAAAGTCTTATTTTTGTGCATTTATTGAAAGTGTACAACTTTGATCTTTGGCCATAATGCATTGAAAATGCTTGATTGGTGGTTTTGGATCCAAGAGTGCCGCTCATTTGATGTTTTGAGATGATATGAGGGCACAAGATAAACATTCCTTGAAAACCCTCCATTTTCCTTTGTTTATACTATGTTGCAAGAGGGTAATTCAAAGACACCAGTTGGTCGGCAGGGCCACCGATGGTCGGGCAAGGTTTCATTCTGGCAGGTATACTTTTGGCGGTGATGGTTGGCAGCAAGCATTCATGGCCAGAAAGCCAATGCAATTCTCAAGATTGAATTGGTAAGGTGGAACATAAAGTTCTTGAAGTAACCTTGCAAACAGAGCCTCTCAAAAGCAAACTGGTGGGCTTTTCGGGGTGAAAATCGAGTGCATGCATATTCAACTTCCTAAAGCAGAGCTGAGGCAGTGTAGTTAGCGCTTTACATGTTTAGTTAGCATGAATTTGTAATTTAATTAAGTAGTTGTTAATTAGTTAAGTGTTGTAATAATTAAGTAGCTTAGTTTAGCTATTTCTTTATTTTGTTTTGTAATAATTAGTCTAATTAGTTTAATTAGATTAGTTTAATTAGCTTAGCTTAGATTAGTTTAGCTATTATTCATTTGGACCCTTCTTCGCGAGGGCACAATGTTGTAATAAGTGTGCGTGTGTGTGTGCATGTCTTCCAACCCTACGCCTTTCTCCCTTTTACTTAACCGCTTCGATGGTTAGTTTAGGGACATTTTCAATTAGCATACTTTATGCTTGTATGTTTGCATCCATTCATTGGTCTTGCATGCACCGGGCTCGACGCATCATTCAAACTGCATTATATTTCAATACTTATTTGAATACGTGTTTCAAAGCATGTTATCAAATTGTATCATATGCCATGTTAGTAGCCGAGCCAATTAATTTCATATTGCATGTGTTGCATTAGGCATTTTGTATAGCTAGTATTATGCATTGTTTCTAACTAGTTTTTGTTTTGGCTTGGAATACACTGTAAGTTTTACGCTTTAGCATACTTGCATGAGTGTGAGTATTACCATGTTTTAGCATGTTTGCCATGAGGCTATTTGCTTAAATGCTAAACTGCATGAATGCCTGTAGATGAAGGCTTGTTGTTTGAATTGGAACAATTCATAAATGTGAGTTTTAAGCCCACTTGAGTTGGAAAAATCATGTTTTAAGCCCACTTGAGGTGGCAAATCCGCGCTTTAGCCCACTTGAAGGTGGCAAATTCAAACCATTTTCGAAAACAAACATGAGTTGTTTTGTTCCAATTCTTGCGATTTAGTCTAGACATGTGTTTCTAAAACAACATATCATGTTGTAGACACCTCATTTTTGATCGTTCTCAAGACTTGGATATGCTTGCAGGTACATCCAATGAAAAGTTTGATTGCTTGTCGAGTACTCGAATTTCGTGGCGGAATGTCACAGGTTTGAGCTTTCCAAACTCTGTGTCCTTTTTGCTTCATTTTTGGACCATGTGTTGGTCGTTTAAGCATGATTCTTGATTCTTGTGGTGCATTGCTGGCCTTTTTTTTGGCATTGCCAGCCATCAATTTAGCCCTGTCAGCCATTGATGAGGCCTACCGGCCATCAATGAGGCACTGTCGGCCACCACTGATGGCCGGTCGGCCACCATGTTTCAACAGATATTATTTTAGATCTTTTGAGCCAGCTGTGGCTCACTGAGCCATCCTCTATACACGTGTATGTAGGGATGGAGGCAAGTTTAAGCTTGTCGAGCAAGTTTAATCTTGTCAAGCAAGCTTTTGCTTGCATTGCTTATATAAGGGGAGGCCCCTCTCCCTATCCTGAGGTTCAGAAAATTTAGCGACAAAGTCTCTCTCTTTCTAGAATTCTCACTCTCTTTCTATATATTGTGCTCAATAGTGCCTTAAAGTGTGTTTTCTTCACAATTTTGCAAAGGAACACCTAGTCAAACACCACTACCTTGGAGCTGAGGTTTTTGAAGGTTTGTTTGGAACTCAAAAGACTGGTTTTGGCTTAGAGGAAGACCTGCCTTGCCGCTGTGCTTCAAGGGTGAGCATGTTCCCCTTTTAAGCTTATTTTTATATACCATGTTAGCCACCTTTGCATGCTGTTTTAGGCTTGGTTGTTAACTACAAAAAGCTTTAATTTGAAGTGTTAAAAATGTTGGTTTGAGTCCTTGTTGGAGTTAGGGGTGGTCTACCCTCTTTCTTTGCTTATTTGTTAAGCTTTTAAGCCATCCTTTGAAGCTTTTGTAATAGTTTTGCATGGCCTTTCTACCATCGAAACTCAGAGGAATTTCAGTGGTGGAAAGGTGGTTTTAGGTCCAACATGAGAGGGGTGGTCCCTCCTCTTGTCTTGCTTGCTTGTGTTGTTGGCTTATCAAACGAAAGCATGTATTTCTACTCTTTGTGACTTAGTTCAAGAATGTTTTTGGCTTTGTTTTGACATGCTTTTAACTCTATTTTTAGGTGTTTGGGTCACCTCTTGCTTGCTTTTGGTACTTGTAGTGCAATAATGTTTATTGGCCTAACATGCTTCATGCTTTAGTTCATCATTCTAGCATGTGTTAGCTTTGCTCCAGCACATTTTTGCCATTGATTTAACATGCTTGAGGTTTGTTTTAAGTGGTCTTGGTCATATATGCTTAGCTTTGTATAGCTATAGTGTAGTTGGGCTTCACTAGCTTTGTGGTCCCTAACATGCTTTGAATGTGATGATTGCATGCCTTAACCTTATTTCTCACATGATTTCAGTGTATATAGCATGGTCACACTTTCACATGTTCCACTCTTTCAATGCTTTTGAGAGATGTGCCTTATACTTTGTTTGTGAGCCAATATATATGCATGCTTGTCTAAGCTTTTGGGCTATCATTTCAAAGATGTTTTAGCCTTTGATTTGGCATGGTTGAGCTCTGCTTAGAGTTGTTTTGGTTGTTTGAGCTATGTATTGCATACTTCTTGTGTAGTGCTCTTTACTAGCCTTGTGCTTTAGGTCTTCTAGGATGCCTTATTTGTGATGTTTATGTGATATGGCATCATTTAACACATAATTTCAGAGCATATAGCCTTGTTATACTCTCTTCATGTTTATCACTCTTTCAATGCTTTTTGAGAGTTGAGCATTATGCCTTGTTTGTGAGCCAATGCATGAACATCATTCTCTTGTCTTTCATGTTATGATTTCAAATCATTTTTGGCCACTGTTTTGACGTGCATGAGGTCTGTTTGGGGTTGGTTTAGTCCATTGAACATTATATTACATGGTCCTAGTGTTGTATCCTTCACTAGTTTTAATGCTTAAGTCTCTTAACATGTTGTGCATGCGTTGTTTGCCTGTTAGAGTCTTGCATTTCATGCCAAGATGAGCATGTTGTTTGCATTGCATCGTGATCAACCGGACGTTATGTTGAACACAAGGTGATTGGCCCACTTCATACCCAAGTGATGAAAGTGAGTCAATCCCCTTTGTCTCCATTGCCTTTGATCACTTATGATAAGGTCGTGGTCTTAGTGTTTTGTTTGTTGTGCATTCATCGAATTTGTGCAAGTTGGATCTTTGGCCATCATGCATTGAGATGCTTGATTGATGGTCTTGGATCCAATGGTGCCTCTCTCTTGATGTTTTGAGGTAATATGGAGTGGCATAGTACGTACATACCCTTGGGAGACCCTCTATTTTCCTCTAGTTTGTGTTCTGTTGCAGAATGGTGGTGCAAAGACACCAAGGGCAGCAAGGTTTGCAGATGGCTCAAGATTGCTTCATTATTGGCCGGCAGAAGCTTCTCATGGCCGGCAGGCCACTGGTGGATTCCTCAGAGTTGGTTTGGTAAGGTGGAGTAGAAAGTTCCTAAAGACACCCTACAAACAGAGCCTCTCAAAAGCAAATCGGAAGGCGTTTCAAGGCGGTAACCGAGAGCATGCATCCTTCATTGTTCAAGGCAGAAGCTGAGGCAGCCTAATTTACATAGCTTACATACTTAGTAAGATGCCATGATTAGTTAATTTGTTAATTAATTAAAGTATTGTAATAATTAGTAATTGGTTTGCTAGTTATTTGATTTGGTTGTGTAATAATTAGTCTAATTAGATTAGTTGATTAGCTTAGCTTAGCTTATTCGGACCCTCCGTCGAGAGGGCAAAATGTTATAATAAGGGTGCGTATGCAATGTGTGTGTCCATGTCTTCCATTCCCATTTCTTTCTTCTTTTTACTTATCAGCTTTCAATGGTTAGTTTTAGGGCATGTTTTGATTAGCATCCTTATGCTTGCATGCGTGCATCATTCATTTGTCTTGCATGCACCGGGTTTGGCGCATCATACAAACTGCATTGTATTTCAATGCACTTACTTGAATGTGTGTTTCAAAGCATGTTATCAAGTATTGCATTCATGTGGTATCTTAGATAGCCGAGCTTACTTAGTTACATTTTTTGCATGTGTTGCATTAGGCATTTTAACATAGCTAGGATCATCATAATTTCTAGTTAGCTTTTGTTTTGGCTTGGAGTACACTGTAAGTGTTTACGCTTTAGTATACTGCATGAGTGTGAGTGATTGCCATGTTTAGCATGCTTGCCATGAGGCTATGTGCTTAAATGATTAACTGCATGAATGCTTGTGGATGAAGGCTTTATTGCTTAAATTGGAACAATTCATCAAAATGTGCGTTTTAAGCCCACTTTGCAGAGTGGCAAAATCACGTTGTTTTAAATCCCACTTGAGGGTGGCAAATCCGCGCTTTAGCCTACTTAAGTAGTAGCACTTTCAAACCATTTTCATAAACAAACATGAGATGTTTTGTTCCAAATCGAAAGTGATTTACTCTATACTTGTATGTCAGGCACATCACATAGTAAGTTAGCTAATAAATCAGAATAGGAACACATGTGTTTTCAAAAACAACATATCATGTTAGTAGAGGCCGATCTTTGATCTAAGTAGCGGTGCTTATTTCAGACCTTTCCTTTTTCGTACCCAAGTTCCCGAGCCGAGGCAACTTTGGTGATGACGGACACGTGGCCTTAGGCACGAGTCAGGGTTTCCTAAATTTTCTAAAATAAAATATTTAGGTGGTGACTCTGAAATCTGGCAAAGCAGTCCATGTTTGGCGCTTTTTGATTAAAGTTGATTTTCCAAAACGATTTGCCGGATTTGGGCTCTTTGGTGATTTATCAGTCTTATATTGCACTTTGTGAGATTACATTTAGAACCGTGACAGGAGTCCGAACTGTAGTAGCATGAACCCAAATCTGCGCCCTCTCCGAAAGGGAGGCACGCGGAGGAAGTTCGGGTGGTCTACACATGCTTAGTAGAGGCCGATCCTGTGATCGGGTGAGCGGGGGTGCTCATTTCAGGACCTTCCCCTCTCGTACCCAAGTTCTCGAGCCGAGGCAACTTTGGTGATAACGGACACGTGGCCTTTGGCACGAGTCAGGGTTTCCTAAATTTTCTCAAAAACAAAATATTTAGGTGGGACTCTGTAATCTGGCAAAGCAGTCCAGTTTTGGCATTATTTGATTTAAAATCTGATTTTCCAAAATGATTTACCGGATTAGACTCTTTGGTGTTTATCGATTTCATATTGCACTTTGTGAGATTAGATTGAGAACCGTGATAGGAGTCCGAACTGTAGGACCAATTCGAGCTCTCCGAAAAGGGGCGTGAAAAAAGTTGAGCTACGGAGTGTAAAATCAAATGATGGAACTATATCGGCTTATATACTTCTTCGATGGAAGTTTATATTTTCATTTACTCAAAATATTCAGTCTGTGTATGCATTTATTTTAAGTTATAATAATAATTAGTGACCCATGCTTAATTACTTGGACCAATTGTTTGTGCTAGAACCATGTCGAAAGGAGATCCTTAGAGAGTTTCACCACTCTTGCCTAGCAGTGCATCTGGGGTACCAAAATGTATCATGACCTGAGTCGTCAATTTTGGTGGAGGGGTATGAAAACAGATGTGGCGATGTTCGTCTCTAAATGCTTAACTTGTCAGCAAGTGAAAGCCGAATATCAGAGAACGGAAAAGTTGTTATAACCATTGCTTGTGACCGAGTGGAAATGGGAACACATTACTATAGATTTTGTTGTAGGACTTCTGAGGACCCAACGGGGTAATGATGTTATTTGGGTTGTAGTAGACCGTTTGACTAAGTCAGCGCATTTCATTCCGATGAGAGTTTGTGACACCGTAGATAAGTTGAGTGAGCTTACATTTGGCACATTGTTAGACTTCACGGGTTCTAGTCACCATTGTGTTAGATAGGGATCCTCAGACATGGCACAACTTGATGAAGTCTTCAAATACTTTTGGGTCCTAGTTAACCTTTAGTATGACTTTTCACCTATAGACTGATGGTTTATCCGAGTAGACAATCTAGACTTTAGAAGAGATGCCTCGAGCTTGTGTACTTGACTTTCGAGGTTCTTGGGAGAGGCACTCACCCTTAGTGGAATTTGCCTACAACAACAGTTATCGAGCGAGTATTGAGACGACATCGTTTGAGGCCTTGTATGGTAGGCCATGTAGATAATCGATTTGTTAGATCGATGTTGAGGACACACTTATATTGGGACTAGAGTTAGTGAGGGAAATCATTGAGAAAATCTCCTTTATTTGGTAATATATTATCATTGCACAGAGTAGCTAGAAGAGTTATGTGGATTGAAGGAGACAACCCTTATATTTTGAGGTGGGAGATCACATGTTCTTGAAAATCTCAGCGAAATGGGGTTTGATTAGATTTGGGCATAGTGGCAAATTTCAGAATGTCTCGGTTTTAAAACCCGACTTGAAACTATGTGTATGGATGCACGACCCATTTTCGGGCTTGTAAATTAATGGATTGGGTTGATGTGTAGTTGGTTAAATTGATATTACATTTGTTTAACACGTAATACTTTTGTTAAACTTGTTCTGAACATTAGGGTGAACAACTGAGGCTTAAAAACCATTTAGAGCACAAATCTGTCCCAGATTGGGTTGCATGAGAGTCGGGGAGGGCCATATGAGCGGTGAATATTAGCTACACGAGCGACGAAAATGGGCCGCATGAGTGGCTGTTAAGCAAAGGAGTCCAAGCCCAGCACCGCACGAGCGACCAAACCGACGCTAGAGCAGCTAACAAAGGCCCACGAGCGGTCAGAGCTGCAACGTGTGGACGTGGTTGCATTACAACCTAGTGTTTTGGGACCCCTTTTTTGATATTTTTTTAGCCACTGAAACCCTTAGCTCATAACACACATAACTCTCTCTCTCTCTCTCCCCTATCTCTTTTATTTCTCTCCTCCATCTCTCTACATTTACACACCCACCACCATTTTCCTTTATCTTCAACCAAGCTTTTGAAGCTCTTAGAGTGATATTTGATCTCCAATCTGAAATATTGTAGAGCTCGACGAGGGCATTGATTTAATCTTGGCCAAAAGTCATTTCAGTTATCGTCTTGAGAGTTGTTACCTCTTCTTCGCTTCAAGAGGTAATGTCCTATTTCATTGACTTAATATGGGTTTATTAGTATATTTGTGGTATTTTGGTACAAAATATCTTCTTCTTGTTGTTGGTTTAAAAAGGGAGCATGATATGAAAGTTAGGGTTTAATCATTTGGGTGTGTTTTTTTTTATTTTATTATTTTCTTATTAAACCTATATTCACTATATAAATTACATGGAGGATGTTTTTACTTGAGAAAGCCCTAAATTGTGGAAAAAATCTAGAAATAGAAAATTTGTGAATTGAAGAATTAATGTTGGAATATTGAAATCGATGGTGCCATGTTGAGATTTGAAATGTTAATTTGGAGTTTGGAACATCATGATGAAATTAGGGAATTGATGACTTGGATTATGAAACCATATTGTTGTAAAGGTGATTGTGGACATTGATGAGAATGATGTCATGGTTGTTAATATTAATACAATAAAATAATGGTAATCATTTTCACTATATTATCGAATGGTTGATTTTATAAGATTGAAACCCGTGTTAAACGGAGGTGCACATAGCACGTTTTACAAGAATTGAAAATATCTTGGTTTTAATTGAACGATTAAGGTGAATCCGAGTCATGTATAGTTGAGATTGTGATTAGTTAATTTGGATTGATAGTCCATAATGAAAGACAGAAAACCCGTGTGGTGTAGGTGTCAAGGTCCTTCCAATTAGCAACAGGTAAATTAGGTGGGTAAGGTGACGCTTAGCGATAGTCACTGGCAGAGTGTAGCTTCATATATTGCACTGATCTAGATAGTGCATAGTTATGACCACTGGCAGATACATGTACTTGAGAGGATTCACCGAATCTTAGTACTGATAATGGAAAAATGGATTGTTTATTTAAACAAAATGTTTGAGCATATTATACTAATATAGCATCATGATCGTCCATACTTGTGAAGTTATGTTGGCTTCTAAAATGTTTTCTACAGAACTATATGTTCATCGTACGTGGCTAAAATCTTTTTCAAGTATTGATGTCAGTCTCGATATGGAGGCAAGGCATTGGTTATGTGCTTGAACTGAGAAAGATAGCTCTTCTGACTTTTAGGCTTTAGGCTATATATTTTGTAGGAAGCATACTATTTTTGTAAGGGTTACACCCTTGTATATGATGGATGTAAACCTGTGGGCATTTTGATTACTTATGATGTTATTACTTTTAACTTTACATCGTACATTCATTCCACCTAGATGTTGAATATAAGGTGTATGTAAAAGGAAAACTCATGTAATAAATGACACTATCATATCCATTTACATGAGAGATCGCTTATTAAGATTATCATTGCCTTTCCCTCATTATTTTATTCTAATTCTCGTGGGTCGATCATGGAAATTTTGGATGTGACAAACTCTCACCTAGATTCATTGGGCCATTTGATATCATTGAGAGGGTTGGTAAGGTAGCTTATCGCCTTGCTTTGCCACCACAATTGTAACACTTGTGTTCTTAAAACATTTTAAAAGTATATTTGATTTCCATTACTCCTTGTTATTGGGTGTTTGAGTTATTGTATCATTGTCTTGGTATAACAAGATTTGATTTAGACTTGTTAGAACTGCTCGCCACGCACCATAACCCGCCTCTACGGGTTAGACGTAACGCCAAGAATCATAAGATTACCTACTACCAAACCAAACAAACATAATTAGACAGAGTTAATGGGGCCAAACTAAGCAATTTAAAACGTTGTCCATAGAGCCATGCTTATATGCACATCATTACACACATATGTTAATAACTCACGACGTAAAAATACAATGACATAAAATTGCATGACAGATCATTCAAATCTAAGTTAGCCAAACGAAACCATACACGACATACTCAAACTTCGCCAACATGATGCAACGTAAAACAACGATGTATATGGCGGGTCTCGTGCGTGAGACACAAGGGCTGACTTCTCCAAAAATCTTTGTTGTTCCACACTGACTTCACTGAGGTTGGGTTTGGACTTCTCCGGGCTCACCTACAAACACATGAATGAGCGTGAGCGAAAGCCCAGTGAATAATATCAAATAAGAAGATACAACAATATGTAGAACAACATGTCCCGAATCTACCTTGGGCCCAATTCATATTTCTATTTAATATATATGTACAATTTAAGTCGAGTGACTGTGGTTCAAAACATACTCGTCTTTGGTCCATTTATCTTTCCATAACAAACTGGCCCTTGGCCCATTCAGACTTTCATTTATGTCAAACGCATCCGCCCATTCATTCATGTCAAACGGCCTCTAGCCCATTCATTCATGTCAAAACGACCTTTGGTCCATTCATTTATGTCAAAACGATCTTCGGTCCATTCATTCATGTCAAAACGGCCTCTGGCCCATTCATTTATGTCAAAACAACCTTCGGTCTATTCATTTAGGCCAAAACGACCTTTGGTCCATTCATTTATGCCAAAACGACCTTCGGTCCATTCATTCATGTCAAAACGGCCTCTGGCCCATTCATTTATGTCAAAACGACCTTCATCCATTCATTTATGCTAAAACGACCTTCGTCCATTCATTCATGTCAAACGCCTCGCCCATTCATTTATGTCAAAACAACCTTCGCCTATTCATTTATGCCAAAACGACCTTGGTCCATTCATTTATGCCAAAACAACCTTCGTCCATTCATTCTCGCAAAACGACCTTCGATCCATTCATTTATGTCAAACGACCTTCGTCCATTCATTTGTGCCAAACGACCTTGGGTCCATTCATGTTTATCAAAGCCACCTTGGATCCATTCATGTTTATCAAAACGACCTTGGGTCCATTCATGTTTATCAAACTGCGGTCCACCATTCAAATTAATGAACTTTACAAAACTTACATAGAAGTAGCCATTGACATTAACATGTGTCGATATTACCATCGGGCTTTCGCCACGCCATTCATGTGTTTGTAGGTGAGCCTGAGAAGTCCAAACCCAACCTCAAGAAGTCAAGTAGGAACAACAAAGATTTTTGGGGAAGTCAACCCTTGTGTCTTACGCACGAGACCCGCCTTCGCCTTCCGTTGTTTTCGCTGGCCATGTTGGCGAAGTTTGAGTACGTCTGTGTATGGTTTCGTTTGGCTAACTTAGATTTGAATGATCCTGTCTGTACAGAATTTTATGTCATTGTATTTTCTGTCATGAGTTATTAACATATGTGTGTAATGATGTGCATATAAGCACGGCTCTATGGACAACGTTTTAAATTGCTTCCGTTTGGCCCCCATTAACTCTGTCTAATTATGTTTGTTTCGGTTTGAGGCCGTAGGTAATCTTATGATTACTGGCCGGTTACGTCCCTAACCCATGGGAGCGGGTTATGGTCGTGACAGAGTGGTATCAGAGCACGAGTTAATAATTCACACACTTGTCCAAGAGAGCAATAAGTGTCTAGAAAAGATCTAGGATGCATTCATAAGTACGAATTTGGAAGCATCGATAATATGCTTAACTTTTGTTACAAATGATTATGTGCTATAAATTGTGAATTTCTTGCATTATAATTGTTCGAATATGCATGCTTTCTAGTATATACACACTTGTGTATCTTCTGTATAAAGTATGATGCAAGGTTAATCAAATGGTGAACTTTAAATATTTTCTGACAATATGAAATGACGAGTTTCTTGAAATGCTATTTTGCATGAATGAATGATTGCCCAAATTTTCTTTGAACGTAATTGTGGTATCCTTAGCAAAGGCCCTTGCCCAGGGGACATAATACTGTGGCTAATGGTCATGAGGCCCTAGCCCGGGGGAAGTAATACCGTGGCCTATGTATGTGATAACTGAAGGTTCCAGTATGGAACTTGATATGCTTGACCAACATGTTATGTTACGCTAAGGGAAGTACCACGCATGATTAGACTATGAGATATGAATTGTTACACTAATGTGTACAATAAGTTTGTTTTGATATAATGTACATACATGAATACGTGAATCACGAAAAGTTGTTTATGTGCATCCGATTCGCTAATGGTCAGTTTATGTGGAATATGAACATGATTTGAGTATGTACTTACTTAGTAAATGTTCAAGATGTGATATTTGATTAGTATGCAATTATCTTACGATGTGGTTAATTGCGTATGATATGTGAAATGAGAATGTAACGATGTGCCTATGTACCCATGTGTATTTGTGTTCAATTTCGTATTGGGCATCCCAGTAATTGGTAAAGTTCGATAAGAATTTGTGTAGAACATGGGCAATCAAGGGCATACGGGTTGGAAGGTTCTTCCACAGCCCGACTTGATAGTCTGGAAAGAGTAGTACAAGGAATGGCAAAGATCTTGAGACAACAATGTCAATCGTTGCTATGGCAAGAACCTTTGCCACCAAAAGTGTAAGAAACACCAAGGAGTTGTTATCGGATTTTTGGGCTTGTTATAGGTGTAGTAAAATGGACCACATGGTAAGGAACTATCCCCGAATTGAACGAAATGTGAATGAATCCTCCTCTAACCCGCATTACCTGGTAGGAATTGCTACTCAGATGGAGTAATTGCACTCATCCCAAAAGCCCTCGTAATCATCGCAACCGTTATCCCAGGTATCTATACTGTTTATAAATGAATGCCTGTGTTGGTTGATTCTGTATTAGTACATTTGTACATCTTCGCTTGGGATATTATTTGATTCGAATCGGCATATTGTCCATATCTGCTGCATGTGTATCTAGATCGGTTAGACCCACATGATCGAGACTGATTCATTGAGGTATATGCCCTGCTTTGGGAAAATTGTGGAATATGTATTGGGATATTGATTAACTCCGACATGCACTGCACATCTAAACCTATGCTCGTGGTGATTTGTTATATTATCGTTTTCAACGACTAAACCATCGAATTGTGACCTTGTGACGGTATAATCGAAGTTAAGCACCCCAAGTAATTAACTCGCAAATTACGGACCATGTATGTGGACCGTAGAAAATTGGTCAACTACGTGACTAAACCGAGCTTGACTCAGAAGCCCATGTTTTGTGATCGATGAACTTTGTCTAACAGACCCTACCTTAGGTACAACCGAGGAACTTTGTTTAATGTGTTATTGTGCACCATGTACTTGCATGTTAGACTTATTTGGGAACTGCTATACTGATTATGATACGTACCTCCCGACATGAACAACTGCATGCACATGCAACTATACCTGAATTCATGTGGACAATGCCATATTATACCTGACTTGAAATACTTTGATATGAACAATTGAGATGAATGATTCTGATATGACTTTGAGAACTGATGAACTTAGGGCAGTTGAGAAACTATCAACCGTGTACCTAAACAAACGAAGTACGCCTTATAGAATTGAATGTGTCCTATTTGAGAAAATTTTTATCTGATTCGATCCGATAGAACCTTTGCCTGATATTGTTTCGATGGAAACCTCATTCGATATGACTTGATGGAATCTTTGTTTGATTTAATTTGGCAAGACCTATGTCAGGATTGGTTTGATAAGACCCTCTGTCTGATTTAATTTTGTAAAAAGGGATTGAGGATTTCCTGTAAATAAATAGCCAGATTATTCTTGGCAGAAAAACTGATAGACCCAAAACTTGAATCTGTTGGAGTACTTAACCTATTTGAAACACCTTCTGTGGACTATGACAGATTGCTCTAACCATGAACACCGTTGAGAACCAGCCCCCGACTATTGAGGATATGTGTTGTAGATGAACTGAATTGTGCAAATCCAGTGATTGGGTGTCTTAAGGAACAACGCGTGTGTGTTGTCATATTCTTACTTGTTTGACGCTACGGAAACCGATGGCAACAGATTGATTTGATTGTGAACCGTACTGAATATTTATCCTCGACTTATCAGAATATGTTTCATGTGTTTGCTTCAGTGTTATCGGATTTCGGGAAATCAGGTTATAGTAGGTGGTATTGCGTCTATTTGGATGACATTCTTGAGGTGTCCTTTCGTGCTAGGGGACGTTAAGCCTATGTAGCACCTTTGATTGAGATATCTTTTGCCACCGACGGTTTCATGCGGGTGGGTTTTGTCTAATCGATCTCAGGTCGGCCACCGACGGTCGTGAATGGGTGCGCTTTGATCCCAAGACAATTATTCCTTTGTTTTGTCCGGAATGTCATTCTTTGGTAATTTGTAGATGTTTAAACATCCAAGAAACTTTGAAAAAAAAAAAAAAAACCCTGATTGTCCGTAAGTGCGTGAATTCAGTACGCTTTGTGAATAATCGCCGGTCGCCATATTATGTGATTGGGGCCTTGAGGATGTGTAAATTGCGTTTAACATGTGATTGATTGTTTTAGCATTGCCTTTGACGCCATGGAGATTAGTATATGAATTGCCTTATGCTTTTGACGACTACCAGATAATGTGGGGAGACTCGATGGGACAGAGAATTGAATACTGAACTGGATTGGAAACCGTAAACTATAAACAGTTGAAGGAACTGAGAACATGTGTATTATGTTAGAAATGGACTGCGTCAGTGTTATTGCACTTTACAATCAATGTTGTGGAGATAGGTGAGCTATGTACATTGTATGGTCGATTGTTTCGTTGTTATCTTGTTGACTCGGGAATCGGTGCCTGGATCCACTTTAAATTCCTGAAGACTTTTGATTAACCTTGGATGACTGTGATGAGTTACTAAACTAAGTACTGAATTGGGTCGTAAATTGCGGGATTATTGGGGAATGAATTGAACTTTTGTGACAAGGGAATAGAGCGAACTCCTATGGTAAAGTTAGTTGGCTTTTGAAACCTATTGTGAAGAAAGAAGTTGTTGAAATTGTGTTTGAATTCTAAAAAGCCTTCAAGAGGCAATGGGGGCTCATTCTGTTATATTACCCGGATCCGGAGGTTTCTTTATGGAACAAGTTATCAGAATCTCACGTATATGTTCGCTCGCTCATAATGCTAATGGATGTATCACGTAAATTTAATCGTGACTTATGATTTCTGTATATGATCTGGACGAATTATGAATTTGATATGAAACTAAATTATGATTCGGCACTATTTTTCCATTCGCAAATTGACGTGTGATCAGAAAGAACTTTTTAGATTTTTGGGAGGAATGCTCCAAAGATATGCGTTAGATTTTTCAGGGAAGTTGGAAAGATCTATCCATCGTTGGCAAACTTTGCTTGCAACAACAACTCACACTCTAGTTTTGGCATGGCACCATACAAGCCTAGTATGGCGGGAAAAAGGGTAAGTCTCTGATTGATTGAGAATAAAGCGTTGCTTGATCTTGAGACTAAGAGAATGGCTATCGAAAAGGGTTGGAACCGTCGAATGAAAAGTGTTCCGAATTGTGTTCGACTAAAGGTAAATTAAGTTTGGAGGACCAAACTTCCTAAAGGGGGGAAGATTGTGATACTCCTGTTCCGTAATTAGCTAATTGGTCCTTAATCTGAATATGATTATGTGTTTAGCATGATTTTGTGTGCCATTGTGTGATAATATGTGACTTTGAAATTCTATCTGTTCACCGTAGGAATATCTGTTTGATTTTTCCGCTTCGGGAATTAAATTGAGGGCCTTATCGGCCATAAAACTCGAAATTGACTACGCCGATGTGATTAGCGTAATTTTAGAGCCTACGGTGAAATTTAATTGAAAAATTGATTCGGATCAGATTAAATTGATTTAATCAAGGAATTGGTGCCCAAGTATTATTATTATTATTATAATGGGAGTTAGTGGGTTTTGTTGTGAAAAGGCACTATACACTCAAGTCCTCTCCTTATTTTCTTTTGACTGAAATTGTGCTCTAAGAGAGGGGAGAGCTGAACCTAGAGAGGGAAAGAGCTCAACATAGAGGAATTGCTAGGGAACTTGATGATCTTGGAGCTACACTCAAAGAGTCAACCATAATTTGTGGGAATTAAGCTCCTAGGTGAGTAAACACCCCTTGGTTTCTAGATTTGGGCTTGTGAATTTGTGTACCCAAGATTGATTATTGGTCAAGAGTAAGAATTGAAAAGGGATTGAGTTGTTGTGTTCAATTGAAGCCTAATATGAGCATGCATGTAAAGGATTCCTATGAAATCACCTAATCTAGCATGTAATATATGAATTATGAAAGATTGTGAGTTGAATCATACATGCAAGCATGTTTTTGTTGAGTTTTATGGTTAGAAGCACCATTTGTACCATTTGAAATAGAAATGGAGTCAAGAATTGACGTGCATGCATGATTGATGAGGATATGAAGCTTAAATGCATGAATTTAATGTATTGGAAGTAAGTTTGGTATAATTTGGGTTTGCATGTGATTGATTCATGGGAATTGAGCTTCAATATGTTGTAATTTGGTGTTTATATTATGTTGGTATATGTATATGAGTGCTATGGGTCAGAAATGCAAGAAATATCAGCTTGAATGTGTATTTGAAGCTAAGAACAGCCTGAAAACCCAGAAAGTTTGGTGCTCGCCGAAGGAAACCGCCGCCGAGCGGAGAATTGAGCTCCCAAAGATTTTTGACAGAGATAGTGCCCGCCGAGCGGAAGTTTACGCCGAAAGCAGAAGCTATGTAGACAGCAATACCGAGCGCCGAAGTTCACGCCGAGTGAATTTGAGGTAACCAAAGACTTTTGCAGACTTAAGGGTCCGCTGAAAGGAAAGTCCACGCCGAGCGGGACCCTGCTTCAAATTCTAAAAATGCATTCTCAGGTTATATTTTTTCCGTTCTCTTTCACTTGTAAGCACTCTTAGGCATATGTTGAGCATTGTAAATGAGTTAATGAGATATGAATAAAGCCTAAAGAGGAATATGTGAATTAAAGAACGGATTGAATTATTTGTGACCCATATATGTTATGTGATATGTAGGGTCAAGCTCCAGGGCAATTCAACCAGCCGATCACTGTGAGTAATATCTGACACATGTTAATGTCCAATGGCTACTTCTATATAAGTTTTGTAAAGTTCATTAATTTGATTGGTGGACACAGTTTGATAAACATGAATGGACCCAAGGTCGTTTTGATAAACATGAATGGACCCAAGGTCGCTTTGATAAACATGAATGGACCCAAGGTTGTTTTGGCACAAATGAATGGACCGAAGGTCGTTTTGACATAAATGAATGGACCGAAGGTCGTTTTGACAGGAATGAATGGACCGAAGGTCGTTTTGGCATAAATGAATGGACCGAAAGTCGTTTTGGCATAAATGAATAGACCGAAGGTTGTTTTGACATAAATGAATGGGCCAGAGGCCGTTTTGACATGAATGAATGGACCAAGGTCGTTTGGCATAAAATGAATGGACCGAAGGTCGTTTTGACATAAATGAATGGGCCAGAGGCCGTTTTGACATGAATGAATGAGCCAGAGGTCGTTTTGACATGAATGAATGGACCGAAGGTCGTTTTGGCATAAATGAATGGACCGAAGGTCGTTTTGGCCTAAATGAATAGACCAAAGGTTGTTTTGACATAAATGAATGGGCCAGAGGCCGTTTTGACATGAATGAATGGACCAAAGGTCGTTTTGGCATAAATGAATGGACCGAAGGTCGTTTTGACATGAATGAATGGGCCAGAGGCCGTTTTGACATGAATGAATGGGCCAGAGGCCGTTTTGACATGAATGAATGATCCAGAGGCCAGTTTGTTATGGAAAGATAAATGGACCAAAGATGAGTATGTTTTGAACCACAGTCACTCGACTTAAATTGTACATATATATTAAATAGAAATATGAATTGGGCCCAAGGCCGTTCGGGACATGTTGTTCTACATATTGTTGTATCTTCTTATTGATATTATTCACTGGGCTTTCGCTCACGCTCATTCATGTGTTTGTAGGTGAGCCCGGAGAAGTCCAAACCCAACCTCAGTGAAGTCAGTGTGGAACAACAAAGATTTTTGGGGAAGTCAGCCCTTGTGTCTCACGCACGAGACCCGCCTTCGCCTTCTGTTGTTGTTTTCGCTCATTATGTTGGCGAAGTTTGAGTACGCCTGTATGGTTTCGCTTGGCTAACTTAGATTTGAATGATCCTCTGCATGTAATTTTATGTCATTGTATTTTCTCGCGTGAGTTATTAACATATGTGTGTAATGATGCGCATATAAGCATTCTCTATGGACAACGCTTAAATTGCTTCCGCTTTGGCCCCCATTAACTCTGTCTAATTATGTTTGTTTCGGTTTGAGGCCGTAGGTAATCTTATGATTACTGGCCGGTTACGTCCCTAACCCATGGGGGCGGGTTATGGTCGTGACAGTTCCTTCATGCTTAGTTTGTTCAGAAAGTGACTTCGGAACCTTGAAATTCTATTCTTGGTGTCGACACTTCGCTAGAAGGTGTCGACACTTACTTCTTCTTCTTTTTTTTCTTTTGCCTACTATTTTATAAGGTTGACACTTGGCTGGAAGGTGTCGACACTTGCTTCTTTTTTCCCTTTTTTCTTTTGCTGTTGTTTTTTAAGGTTGACACTTAGTTGGAAGGTGTCAACACTTGCTAGATGTAAGAGTGAGAAAAGATAGAGGAAGGGTTTCTATTTATAGTGCAAGGGTAAAATGGGTCATGCGGCCTAAGAATACATAAAAGATTAGGTCAAAAATCCAAAAGGTGGGCCCAAAAACATGGTTGAAACTTTTTGCACTTCCAGTGTAGCGCCCCAAAAACCATTCCCAAAGAACGATTAAAAGAACATGCTCCATACATTCAAAAAACACAATTCCATTCCAGTGTTCTCATTCTCATTGAACTATAGATTCAATTTACAAAAATTACAAAATACAGCTCTCAGTTCACTAAGTTAGAGAAAATTACAAAATATATTGTGCCTCTTAATACAAAAGACATAAGATTTTAAAATAATAGTAATAAAAAAGTTTAGCTACTATATTACAACTTCAAAGTTCACCAAAGATTTTAATATTAAAAGAGATCGACATCTCCTTCTTCATTGACGGGGTTGTGGCTCTTCATGTCTTGAAAATGTTAGTGAATAAGAATGAGTAATTGCCCAGTAGAGAATATATTTAACCAAGTATATGAATATTTAATTTAAATTATGCATGATCTCCATCAATACCCATGAATTTCATTGTTTAAAATTTTATAACACAACACACAATTCAATATTCATCTCCACATTTTCCCGTCCTTACACGGATGGCCAGTGGACACCTCAAACTTTTCACTTTTGTTGTACTCACACGATCCTGCAAGTGGACATCTCAACACATTCTCACATTTGTCGTTCTCATATGAACTGGGCAAGTGGGTACATCTACACATTCCAAAACAATAACATCTTAAACACATCCCAAGAAATCACAAGGACCTTTCAATTTTACTCATTAATTACCCTTTAAGTCAAAATCAAAGAACAACCTTTAGGGTTACACATTAAATTTCGGGGCTTTTCTTTCCAAATATTAATTTCCTTTAATTCATGTCTATTTACTCAATCTTCCATAATTGGTTACCCAACCCATCATCAATTTCACACAAAACACATCATCATCACAAAAATCCATATATATATATATATATATCTACATCATCCATCTCAATAATCACCCACACCTTAAGGTACACACACACACACTTAAACCAAAGTATAAATATACAAGGGTAAAGATATTCATACCTCAAGAGTTGCAAGTGTAAGATGAAGATCCACGTAATGAACTTTCGAAATAACATGATCTAATCGGTTCAAAACGTAGCTCTTGGTGAAAGTAACAACTTTAATGAAAGCTCAAAGAAAGATTCTTCCTATTACTAGATGAAATCTAGGGTTTTTAAGCTAGGGTTTTTGGAGAAAGGCTGTTAGAGAGAGGAGGAGTGTGAAAAAATGTGTTTGGATCTTATTATAACTTTACTGCCCCGAACAGACTGCTCGAGCGAACTTTCTATCTCTCGAGTGAAGTGCAAAAATACAAGGAGACCGCTCGAGCGAACTTTCTATCGCTCGAGCTGTAAATGCATGGACACAAAAGTTTTGCACAGCTACAGTGAAAATACTGAGAGCTTGAAATCTGTGGTCGAGCGAACTTTCCTTTGCTCGAGCGGTCTCGCCTACAAACATGCAAGATATTGGGAGCTGCGAATCTATGCTCGAGCGACCGAATGATTGCTCGAGCGGTCACCCAAATTCAAGAAGCTGTACCACTTCCTTAAAGAATTTCATTCTCGAAATTTCATGGTTCCTGCCAAAACAACTCTAACAATTCCCAAGGAAGAGGAATACTGCATAACAATAACCTCAATCATTACAACCTCACAAATCAAAGCAAAACTAAAGCTGAATTCAAACAATAGCATGAAGACTCAAATTTCTTCTCATTTACTTTCTTCTATAAACCACCATACATATAATTTGAAAATAACAAGCAAGCAAGTTTACTTATCATTAAATAAATCTAGGTATTTCTCACAAACTTCGGCTTCTTGTTCCCAAGTGGCCTTTTCCACTTCGTGATGATGCCATAACACTTTGACTAAGGGAATGACTTTGCCTCTCAAAACTTGTTCTCGGGTGTCCAAGATTTTCATCAATCTTTCTTCATATGAAGCGTTCTCATTCATCTCTAAATTTGTCCAGTTTAAAACATGAGAAGGATTAGACTCAGACTTATGGAGCATGGTGATATGAAAAACATCATGTACCTCGGATAACTGCGGTGGAAAAGCAAGGCGATAGGCCACCTCTCCCACCTGTTCTATAGTATCAAAAGGGCCAATGGATCTAGGTGACAATTTTCCATTTCGCCCAAATCTCATTAAACCTTTTCTAGGTGATATCTTTAGAAATACATGGTCACCCACATCAAATGATAGAGGTCTCCTCCTCTAGTCGGCATAACTCTTTTGTCGACTTTGACTCGTAATTAACCTTTTTTGAATGAGAGCTATTTTCTGTGGTCTCATGAACCAATTCAGTCCAAGAATAGGTGAATCCCTACTTGATCCCACACACCTAATCTACACACGGCCGCCATACAAGGATTCAAAAGGTGTCATCCTAATGCTAGCTTGAAAACTATTATTGTAGGCAAACTCCGCTAAAGGTAGGTATCTCTCTAATAACCTTTGAAGTCTAGTACATACGCCTAACATATCTTCCAATATTTAGATAGTGCGCTCGAACTGTCCATCGGTTTGAGAGTGATAGGTGGTGCTAAAGGTTAACTGAGTGCCCATAATAGTTTGTAAACTTTGCCACAACCGTGCAGTAAAACAAGGGTCTCGGTTTGAGACAATACTGGAACTCCCCAAGCCGACAATCTCTTTAATGTAAAGTTCGACTAGGTAATCAACCAAAGTCATCCATACACATAGCAAAGAAATGAGCCGACTTAGTTAGTTGATCCACCACAACCCAAATTGCGTCATTACCCCTTTGTGTTCTAGGAAGGCCTGAAACAAAGTCTATAGTGATGTGTTCCCACTTCCATTTAGCTATAGGCAAGGGTCGTAATAACTCGGCAAACTGTTGATGTTTAGCCTTGACTTGTTAACAAGTTAGATACTTGGACACAAATGAAGCCACATCCCATTTCATACCCCTCTATCAAAATTGTCCGCTAAGGTCATGGTACATTTTTGTGCCTTTCGGATGTACCGCAAGGCGGGAGTGATGAAATTCCCGAAGCACCTCATCCTTACATGACTCAGATACAAAGAGACGATCTAGATACCGGACATTAAAATCGAAATCTATCCCCAAGCCCTTTCCTCCTTCCCTCGTGCAATTTTCTCCTTGATTGTTTCAACTTCCAAGTTACCCTATTGTGCCTCTATAACCTGGGTAACAAGTGTTGGTTGTGTAAGGACAGAAAACATGGTGGCATGTTTTGGAGATTCACTAAGATACAAATCAAATTCACCCAGATCACGCAACATTTCCCATTCTCTAATTGCAAGATTAGCAATGGTACTCGCAGATTTTCTACTCAAAGCATTGGCCACCACATTGGCTTTTTCGGGGTGATATTGTATTTCAAAATCGTAAACTTTCAAAAATTCCATCCACCTCATTTGACGTAAATTCAAATCCTTTTGAGAAAATAGATATTTAAGACTTTTATGATTTGAGAACACCTCAAATTTCACCCCATACAAATAATGTCTCCACAATTTTAAAGAAAAAATAACCACAGCTAACTCCAAGTCATGAGTTGGGTAATTTCTTTCGTGGGTCTTAAATTGGCGTGAACCATATGCCACTACTTTACTCTCTTGCATCAAAACACACCCCAAACCTTCTCTAGAGGCATCATAATACACAGTGTACCCCAACCCTCTTTCCGGAATGATTAAAGTTAGTGCAGTGGTCAATCTCGTCTTTAACTCTAAGAAGGATTTCTCATATGAATCATTCCAAACAAACTTCACTCTTTTTTTAGTTATCCTAGTCAATGGAGAAGCTAATGTAGAGAAGTCTTTCACAAATCGCCTATAGTAGCTGGCAAGACCTAAGAAACTGTGGATCTCAAAAGCGTTCTTAGGTCGTTCCAAATTCTGCACCGCCTCAATATTTGAAGAGTCTACAGTAACCCTGTCCTTGGAAATGACATGACCCAAAAATTTCACCTCGGAGAGCCAGAACTCACGTTTCTCATACTTAGCATACAACTTGTGCTCCCTAAGTAATTGCAAAACAATGCAAAGGTGCATCTCATGTTCCTTCTCAGAGGGTGAATATATAAGGATGTTGTCCACAAAAACTACCACAAACTTGTTGAGATATTTTCGGAAAACTCGAGTCATCTAGTCCATAAAAATGGCAGGAGCATTGGTTAAACCAAACGGCATCATAAGGAATTCATAGTGGCCATATCGAGTACGAAAGGCCATCTTCGGAATAGCTTCCTCTTTTACACATAATTGATGATAACCCGATCTTAGATCAATCTTTGAGAAACATCGAGAACCCTTAAGTTGGTTGAAAAGATCATCTATTCTAGGCAATGGATACTTATTCTTAACTGTGACCCTATTCAACTTACGGTAGTCAATGCATAGCTGCAATGAGCCATCCTTCTTGGTAAAAAGAGTTGGTGCTCCCTAGGGCGAGATACTAGGGCGTATAAAACCCTTATCTAACAACTCTTGCAATTGCTCCTTCAAAACAAACAACTCTGTCGGAGTGAATCTATAAGGTGACATGGAAATGGGTGCCATGCCTGGCCCCAAGTCTATAAAACACTTGACCTCACGATAAGGCAGTAATTCAGCGAGGTCCTTTAGAAAGGCATCTAGATACTCACAAACCACCTTAAGAAATACCCCTCGCACTCCACCGTTCCTATCATTCATCAAAGTTGCAAGAAGAGAAGTGAATTTGCCTCAACTACGACAGTTATATAAAGGCGGTAAAAGTTTATCAGTTTTATCCCTCAGAAAATAGAAACAGTCACCACTAGCAATACATATCGTAACTCTCTTGCGATAACAATCTATAATGGCACGATAAGAGGACAACCAGTTTATACCGCGGATGACGTCAAAACCCGTTATATCTAATAACACCAGACTAAAAGGGACTCGGCGATCAGCGACCTTGATCACACACCCGCAACACCCATGGTTCTGAACAATCTTACCCCCAATTGGTGATTCTACCACAAGAGAAGATTCTAATTAGCCTCTAACCCTAACATGGATGAAAATACAGATGCTATGAATGAATGAGATGCCCCCATATCTATCAACACGTTGGCCCAAGTATTATATATAAGATATGTATCTTGCATCACCATTAGCCAAGTCAACTGTTCGGATACGGTAACTGCATAGACTCTCCATTGGGGCCTCCGTTCACTTTGATCACCTCTTTGATGATAGGCATGTTGTACAAACTGTACGGAGGTGGCCCCATGTACAGTTCTAGACGCTTGTCCAGACTGAACTAGCTGATGAGTCTGCCTTTGGCTCTATTTTACCTGAAACCCTAAAGCACTGGCCATTCCGGCAATCTAGGGACAACACTTCTTCATATGACCCGGCTAGCCACATTAATAACAAATGGGTGATTGACCTGCATCCAAAGTCTGACTCTGAGAATGAGTAAAAGTCTTACACTGTTGGTTACCCCTTCGTGGACATGCAATGGACTTGTGACCTAGTTTACCACACTGATAACAAGTGATCCTGCTTTGTCTCGTACTATTCGTATTTATCCCTAACATAGGAATGGGTGACATGACCGGTAATGGCGGTAGATGAGAAGATGTAAAGCACTTTAACTTTTTGGATGCTATAGAACTCCCTCGTGATTCATAAAACCCTTGTCTTTTTAGCCGCTATTCTCTTCTCTTAATCTTCAAGCATAGTCTCAACATGTGTCGCAGACTCCACTAGTCTTTCATAATCCTAGATCATGTTCCCCATTACCTTCATCAAAATTCTTGGCCTTAGCCTTTTCTCAAGCTCTAGACACCAACACTCTTCTGTCGCCACCAAGTCTGGTGTAAAACGAGATAAGCTTGTAAAGGTAGCCTCAAACTCTGCCACTGTGGTGTTAGATTGTTCAAGTTTCTCAAACTCCCTCCTTAAACGTTCCCTCATAGTAGGAGGAAAGTATTTCTCCTGTAAGGCATGAGAAAATGCCTTCCAAGTGTGTTCAATTTGACTCTTGGCATATTTCCACCATTGGTCAGCATCCCCCTTCAATTGATAATTGGCAAGCACCACCCAAAGTTCACTCTCACGAATGTCCAAAATCTCAAAAGATTTGGTGATTTTCTCAAGCCATTCATCCACTTTTAAGGGTTTAGTGCCCCCAATAAATTCGAAAGGATTAAAAGAGAAGAATTCCTTCTTTAGAAATGAAGCCTTTCTCTCTCATTCGATAGTCCTAGCCGCTTGCTCGGCCCTAAGAATATCCATTGACTCCCTAAGAGCCCTGACCATCTCTTGAGCCAACATTCCCATAGCATCTTGGGTTGGTGGAGCAGCCACATTATTTTGATGCACTCCTTTTTCTTGAGGTGGGATCTTTGGTTGAGCCAAAATATCCCGACCACCTCGACGAGCTTTGCCACGACCCCTACCATGTCCAGACATCTTATATAAGAGTAGATGTAGACAAGATTAACTCAAAATTCACATACTAGTTCATCACTTCTCACATCATTTCCCCATTAATTCTCATTCTCATTCTTAACACAAAAGCACATAAACAAATAGAACACATACAGATCCCTCTTCCAAAATATCAACTCATTCCACGATGCTAAAAGATTTCTTAGTGGAAAAAGCATTGATTAGATGCCTTTTTAAAGGAACTTCGATTAATGTAGTGGACATAAGTCATATCCTAGAGGATTGACCCCATACCCACCTAATCACATAAACACATAATCAAGTAAGACAACCAACCCCTCATCCTAGCATGACAACCCAATGTGACGAAAGTAACCTTCCACGAGCTCTAGGTATTCAACTCGGTTCACTCTGATACCAAATTTGTAGCGCCCTAGAAACCATTCCCAAAAAACAATTAAAAGAACATGCTCCATACATCTAAACAACACAACGCAATTCCATTCCATTATTTTTCTTTCTCATTGAGCTATAGATTTTGTTTACAAAAATTATAAGATACAGCTCTCAGTTCAATAAGTTAGAGAAAATTACAAAATACATTGTGCCTCTTAATACAAAAGACATAAGATTTCAAAATAATAGTAACAAAGAAGTTCAGCTATTATATTATAACTTCAAAGTTCACCAAAAATTTTAATATTAAAAGAGACCGACATCTCCTTCTTCATTGACAGGGTTGGGGCTCTTCATGTCCTGAAAATGTTAGTGAATAGGATGAACAATTGCCCAGTAAAGAATGTATTTAACCAAGTATATGAATATTTGATTTAAATTATGCATGATCTCCATATTTACCCATGAACTTCATTGTTTAAAATTTTATAACACAACACACAATTCAACGTTCAATCTCCACATTTTTTCGTCCTCACACAGATAGCTAGTGGGCACCTCAAACTTTCCACTTTTGTCGTCCTCACACAATCTGGCAAGTGGACACCTCATAACATTTCCACATTTGTCGTCCTCACACAAACCAGGTAAGTGGGTACCTCAACACATTCCCACATTTGTTGTCCTCACAAGAATCGGGACATTCCAAAACAATAACATTTTAAACACATCACAAGGAATCACAAAGACCCTCCAATTTTACTCATCAACTGTAATAGCTGATTTTATGTGACCGTTTAAGCAGTCATTCGATCGCTCAAGCATAGATTCACAACTCCCAGTATCTTGCATATTTGCAGGCGAGACCGCTTGAGCAAAGGAAAGTTCGTTCAAGTGCAGATTTCAAGCTCCTAGTATTTTCACTGTAGCTTTGCAAAACTTTTAAGACCATGCTTTTACCGCTCGAGCAATAGAAAGTTCGCTCGAGGGGTCTCTTTGTATTTTTGCACTTTGCTTGAGCGATGGAAAGTTCGCTTGAGTGGTCTGTTTGAGGCAGTAGAGTTATAATGCGATCCAAACAAATTTCTAATTCACTTTTTTACACTCCTCTTTCTAACAACCTTTTCCCCAAAAACCCTAGCTTAACAAACCTAGATTCATCTAGCAATAGCAGGAATCTATCTTTGAGCCTTCATTAAAGTTGTTACTCTCACCAAGAGCTACGTTTTGAACCGATTAGATCGTGTTATTTTGGAAGTTCATTGCGTGGATCTTCATCTTACACTTGCAACTCTTGATGTAGGAATATCTTTACCCTTGTATATTTATACATTGGTTTAATTGTGTGTAAATCTTAAGGTATGGGTGATTATTGAGGTGGGTGATGTATATATATGGATTTTGTGATGATGATGTGTTTTGTGGATTTTGCCGTCCTCACACATTCTCGTTTCATGTGAGGATGACAAATGTGGGAATGTTATGAGGTGTCCACTTGTCGAATCATGGGAGGACAATAAAAGTGGAAAGTTTAAGGTGCTCACTAGCCGTCCGTGTGAGGACAGAAAAATGTAGAGATTGAATGTTGAATTGTGTGTTGTGTTATATAATTTTAAATAATGGAATTCTTGTGTATTGATGGAGATCATGCATAATTTAAATCAAATATTCATATACTTGGTTAAATATATTCTTCCCTGGGCAATTGCTTATTCCTATTTATTAACATTTTCAGGACATGAAGAGCCCTAACCCCGTCAATGAAGAAGGAGATGTCAATCTCTTTTAATATTAAAATCTTTGGTGAACTTTGAAGTTGTAATATAATAGCTGAACTTATTTATTACTATTATTTTGAAATCTTATGTCTTTTGTATTAAGAGGCATAACGTATTTTGTAATTTTCTCTAACTTATTGAACTGATAGCTGTATCTTGTAATTTTTGTAAATTGAATCTATAGTTCAATGAGAAAGAGAAACATTAGAATGGAATTGTGTTGTTTAGATGTATGAAGCATGTTCTTTTAATTTGTTCTCTAGGAATGGTTTTTGGGGCGCTGCACTAGAAGTGCAGAAAGTTTCAACCATGTTTTTGGGCCCCACTTTTTGGATTTTTAACCTAATATTTTATGTATTCTTTGGCTCCATGACCCATTTTACCCCTTCGCTATAAATAGAAGCCCTTCCTCTTCTCTCTCTCTCTCTCTCTCTCTTTTCTTACTTTCCACCATTGTTAAGAGCTTCAAGCTTAGGTTTCATCTACCCAGAGGCAAAATCTATGCCTAGTTCTTAAGGATAAAAGTTAGAGCATGTCAAGAGCCAGTAAGGTACTAACTTGGGTGTCCTTATTTCGTATATATTGAGAAGTTGATTAATTATCAACTTTGAGTTGTTGTATACCTTGAGTTGCAACTGTTTCATGTCAATAGCCATCTCCAAACCAAGCATAAGAGCTTGGTACTCAACTTCATTATTTGAACAGTTTTGTGCCAAAGTGAAAGAGTAAGGTAGCATATCTCCCTCTGGAGTGACACACTATACTAGCTCCTGTACCATTTTGATAAGTCGCGCCATTAAAATACATCAACCATGGATGTTGTATATCCATGAAGAGAACGTCTTTATCTGGGCAATTCTTCTAACAACGCCCAGTCAGTAGGAATAGGATGATCAACTAAGAATCAGCCAAAGCTTGCCCTTTAATTGCTTTTTGAGGTATGTAAATGATCTCAAATTCTTATAGAAGAAGAGACTATCTTGCCAATCTGTAACAAGCTCAACTTTTGATTAGCTTATCATCCTTAATAAAGAATGCCTAATGAGTAATTAAGAGGAAATTTTGAGTTAATTGCATATGTATTGTATTATTTGTGTTTAAATCTGTCCGATGTAGGAATATCTGTTTGACTCTCTGTTTTAATACGTGAATTGAAGGCCTTATCGACATCTGAACATGAAATTGACTACGTATATGTGTTATTTAGAATTTTTGGAATTTTATGATAAGTTTAATTGAAATTCAATTCAGAATCAAATAATTAGAATAATTAATTACATTTGATTAGGCTAAGCTAGATTAATTAGTGAGCCTATATAAGGCTAGTGTAATTCTAGCACCTTTCATTTACACACACATTTTATCAAGATTTTTGAGATCAAACATGAGAGAGAGGGAGAAACGTAGAAGAGAGTTGAGATCAAAGAAGACTTGAGAGAATTAAGCTTCTACACTTGAAAATTCAAGGCTTAAGGTAGGAATTCACTCTTTTAATTGTGTAATAGAGTTGTTTAATGCACAAATTTAAGGAAATTAGAGATTGAAGACAAGAAATAAGCTAAAGAGTAGACTTGAGAATCAATTCATCCATGCATGTGCATTTCATTGCATTTTGGGCATGTTTTCTAAGAAATTCTCTCATGCATGTAACAATTCTAACTTAGTTTTGAGAATTTATCAAGTTATATGTCATTTTGTCTTAATTGATCATGTTTTCAAAGTAAAGAACTTCGATGATTGCATGCATGTGCATACCATGTAAGGAAGAGCATAGTTTTGACTTGGTTTTGAAGAATTGACTTGTTTTTGGGCCTTGATTGTGCGAAATGACTTTCAATTCATAAAGTTTTTATGATTTTCTACATGTTTTCATAAGTTTTGGGCCCAAAGAATGTGTTTTATAGCTTTGAATTTGAGGTTTGGAGCTTAGAAAGCAATCTGGAAATTCTAGAGTTCACACTCTTTGCTCGAGCGGTGAAAGTTATGCTTGTGCGAAGAATGCTAGCTCCTAGTACTTTTGTAAAGTTTGGTGGTTGGCTCGAGCGACATAAGTTGCGCTCGAGTGACCACCCTTTGTTTTGAACCTTGGCGCGAGCAACCAAATTTGCGCTTGAGTGTAAAATTCTAGCTCTCGGTACTTTTATAGACATGTGCCTTAGCTCGAGCAACCAGAAGTTGTGCTCAAGCGTAAAATGAGAGCTCTCAAAAGTTTTGTAGACCAAGGGGTCCGCTTGAGCGAACTACCCTGTTTTCATAAATTTGGCTAAGTGCTTCAAAGTACATTTTTGCATCCTCATTGCATCTAAGGCATTCCTAGGCCATGTTTAAACTACAATAATGAGGATAAGAGTTAGAAACACACACTAAGGAAGTTGAATGATAAGTTAAACACCATTGAGATGTGTGTTCAAGTGTATCTGTCACGTGTTTGTGTAGGTCACGTGTTATCACCCGCCTGCTCAATCAGTTTTGTCTGTGATCTGTTCTACTACCGAAGCTATCTATGAGTAACAACTCTATAAAGCTATGTTTGATTATAAGAATTTTCAAAAGGATAAGATATAATCTGTTTTATGAATGATATTTATCATGAATGAATGTCCATTTTTCTAAAATGTACTTGTGGCATCCTTAGTTGAAGTGGTTCTCACCCAGGGGTAACAATACCGTGGCCAATATGCATGTGGCCCTTGCCTGGGGGTAACAATACCATGGTCTATGTTTATGTAGCCCTTGCCCGAGGGTAACAATACCGAGGCCTATGTTCACGTGGCCCTCACTTGGGGGTAACAATACCTTGGCTATTTGTGCACAAGGATCTAGACCTTTATGGTTGTCGGTATCGACAATGCATATAGGTCTTATGACCAATCTGATCTGATAGCTAACAGATGTACCACATATAACTGCTTATGAATTCTATATAAGTATGTGAATCTGAATCTGTTTTTGGACATCATTCATTAATCCTTTCCTTGTTATTATTCACTGGGCTCCAGCTCATTGTTTTAATTATGTATATAAGTGATCAGGCGTGGGATTAGGCCTAAGCTGCTACTTGGAGTTCTGTTTTGGTCAGCTAACCACCGTGCCTCCCGAGAAGGTTCCCGAATTAAGAAGTGGTCAATATTGGCATACCTTGTTTAAGACTTTTGTTTTTCTCTTGTTCGTCTAAACAAGTTTTTGTACTGTTTGTGTATTGGGCTAAGACCCATTTTGGTTTATCTGTATATATTTATGATGACGTAAAGATGATGTGTAAATATGTATATAAGGTTTAAATTCTTCTGTCACATATAAGTCTGCACAACTCAATGGATATTGTATATTTGTTATTTGCTTTCACTAGTCCCTAATAATTTGATTTCTGTTTAAGAGGCCTTTGGTAATCTATGGATTACTGGCCGGTTACGATGCTAAACCTATAGGGGTGGGTTTGGGTCGTGACACAATCGGTCAGACAAAACAAGTTTGGTCATAATATACTTGATAGGGTTAGCCTTGGAGATAAGACACACTGTGTGAGCTTGAAAGTAATGTCTTAGCTTTTGAATTGCAAAGACTAAAGCTAAGCACATTTTCTCAATTGGTAAATAATTTAACTTAATTGGTGTCATCATCCTACTTAAGTAGTAAAGAGCATTCTCTTTTCCTTGGTGATTTTCTTGAGTAAGAAGAGCCCCAATTGAGTGTTCTTGTGCAATAATGTACAAATTAACGGTTGTCCAGGAATAGGAGTAGCCAAGACCGATGATTTCACCAAATACAACTCGATACTTTTAAAGGCATTGCTACAAGCTTTGTCCCATTCGAAGGGAACTCCTTTCTTCATAAGGTGGCTAAATGGTTGACTATGGCCAGCCAAATTTAATATGAATCATCAAACATAAGCCAACCATCCTTGTAGATTTTAAGCTTATGCGATATTTTGAGGTTCGTGTATTTTTAAGATAAAACCAATTTTAGATTGGTCAATTTTTCGCCACTTGACGGACAATGATCCTAAGAAATTTTCCAGATGTAACCCCAAAAGTACAATTTAACGGATTCATCTTGAGTTGATATCGTCGTAATTGATCGAACACCTTTCTCAAATCTTAAAGATGGTCATCTTGATTCCTTGTGTTTACAACTAAATCATTAACATAGCATTCCAAATTTTTATGGAGCATATCATCAAAGATCTTCTGCATTGCCCTTTAATATGTTGTTCTAGCATGCTTTAGCCCAAACAACATTACTTTGTAACATTAGATTCCCTTTGGTGTACGAAATGCTGTCAATTCTTCATCTCATGGAGCCATGCGAATTTGGTTGTAACCAAATGACCCATCCATGAAGACAATACCTCATGACTAGTGGCAGCATCAACCATAAGTTCTGTTATGGGCAATGAAAAATCATCTTTTGGACATGTGTTGTTAAGGTCTTAAAAGTCAATACAGATTCAAATCTCTTCGTTTTTCTTCTTAATAGGGCTGATGCTTGAAATCCTGGTTGGGTACTTAACCTCCCGAATAAAGCCAGTTTCGATGAGCTTATTGATTTGCTTAATTCTAGGATCAATTCTGGTCAGAAGTGCCTTTGGGCTTGCTTGATTGTTTGTACCCCATGTTTTATTGCCAAGTGATGAATAGCCACCCTAGGATCTAGTCTTGACATCTCTTTATAACTCCAAGCAAATATGTCCTTATATTCCATCAATAACTCGATGTAGGCATTTTTTTTTCATTAGGAGTAAGAAGAGCACTAATATAAGTTGGACGTGAATCGTCTAAAGTGCCAAGATTAATTTCTTTTAAGTCATCAACAGTGGACTTGACACATTCTTCTAGTTCTGGTAAAGCATTTTCAACTTCTTCCTCTACCTAGTTTTCACCATCAATAGCAATGATATGGTACGAAAAAGCAACGAGGTCTTCATCAAAAGAGACATCTAACATCTTATCCTGAGTTTTGGTAACCACTAGAGTCTATCGCTTCACTTTTAGCACTTCATCAGCAACAATCACCATTATCGTAATGCATCATTTCATACGAGACAGTATTGCACTTCTAAGCCTTTTATCATCATCCAAGATGACATCAGTCATTTGTTGTTTGTTGGTGGTCCTTTTAATGCCACTAGTTATCATACCTAATCTTTCATGAACTGATCTTCGTGGGTGGTAAATATAAACTTTTCATTTGGTGCTTTTAGTTGCTTGAACATTTATGTTTGTTGCATTGTTGTATCTCCCAAATAATAAAAAATAGAGGGTTTGGTTGAGGTTGACGAGTTATTTTTAACAATTGTGATATAATGTTGTGTTCATAATTGATCGAACATTGATGCTTGTTGCATTATTATATCACCCAAATGATAAAAAATCGAGGGCTTGGCTGAGGTTAATGAGTCATCTTTGCCAACTGTGATATAATGACTACTTTTTTTTCTTTATGACAAAACATACATGAGCTGATGGAGTATACCTAAGGCCAACTTGAGGATTCTGAACCACATTCCCTTTTAACTTGAGCATTTTCTAAGTTGAATTCAAGCCATGTACCTTCTCACTAGTAACTTCAGGTAATAGCTTTCCTAGAGTTGTTGAATCTTGAGGGTTATACCCAGCCTTTGCGAGAAACTTGTAATCATTTGGATCAAATCCCTCTTCTGTCCATTTTAAAAGCAAATTATCATATTCTTCTTCAGGGCTCTGTACTGGTCGAACAAATCCTTTTAGTGGTGTTGAGCTTGATTTTTAGTTTTCTTCAACTTAGGTGTATGTCGAAGTATCGGAGTATCATTTGCTACTTGTTCATCACCAACATGGTCTTTAGCAGGTTGGTCATGTTCTCTATTTTCAATAAAACAGGTAATGGTCTTTCCCATTTGAGATTTATAACTTGACGAAGAAACGACTAGTTGTAACTCTTTTACAACAATGTTTGCTAAGTAAAATTTGGTTTCAGCAAAATGCATTCAATTCTAGCAAAGGATTTATTGTCAGTTACAACTTTCTTGACTACCCCATTTCAACAATACTTAAAGCATTGATGAAGAGTGGATGGGATAACAGCATTTTCATGAAGCCAAGGTCATCGTAACATGTTGTATGTTGTCTTCGCATCAATGATGTGGGGGCCGAATAATTGGAAGAGTCGGGAGATGCATACTCCAGAAACTGGATACTACTCGGCTTCATATTGCGTAACTAGGGTGTCGAATACGTTAACGAGCCAAATAGACGAGGGTCAGTAGATCCGAATGAATGTAAGGTGAATAAGATAAAAGTAGGCTCAGGCCCCGAGGCCCAAGAAGTGAGTATAAATAGAAGAACCGCAAATCCAGAAAGGTATGTAAGAATCATTTCACTTAACTTAAAGAAAAAGTTATCTTGAGTATCTGAACTAACTTATCCGTCGGAGTGCTAATCCCGGCACCCCCAACCGGAGTTTTTCTCTTTTTAGGTGACTAGCTGAGGATCACCAGCGCCTCCCAGGATCTGAAGAGTATTTTCAAACCACTTCTCCATAATTGGCGCCGTCTATGGGAATACTCAAATACATCCATGTTAGGCGTGATTGAAGATCCTCCGGTAGCCATTGACGAGACTGCACAGGGAGATGACCTCATTCCAGCAAATATGCTCGGGAAAGAAACCATCGCTGCAAGACGTGCCTTGAACTTCGAGTCACCAACGACTTCAGTGCAAGAGACAATGCAGGCGATCATGGAACAAGCAAAGCAGAATGAACAGAGGCTGGAGAACATGATCGCTGAAAATGAACGTCTCCGTCAAGATTTGGCTCTCGAAGTCGCTAAATCGAGAGAAGCCATGCGCCAAGATCCCGAACGACCTCCGAGGGCCGGTGGACAACGACCTCGAGCCCGGCCCAAGGATACCAACAGCGACTATAACTCATTATCCACGGAGCTCACCAAGAAGGGACGATCCGAAACTTCCAGCTCTTCCGAAAAGAGTCTACATACAAGGAACAAGCGCAGGAGAAGCAGCTCAGACGAAGACGACTAGCATGATCCTTTTGTTCGACGGATTGCAAGGGCAGCCTTGCCCAAGAAGTTCAAAGCTCCAACATTCACTCTTTACGATAGAAAATCAGACCCCACTGATCATATCCGTCATTACAAACAGGCCATGACCTTGCATGCAGACAACGAAGCCCTCATGTGTCAATATTCCCAGCAAACTGGGGCCATTAGTCGTCAGTGGTATTATAAGTCGAGCCTACCTCCATCAAGCTTTCATCAATTACAGAAATCCTTCAGGGCCAGGTTCATCACCAACGAGGTACAAAAAATAGGTCGACTCTCTCGCCATGCAAATTCAAGAGAAACGCCAGAGCGTACATTTCCGCGATATTGGGAGTGCTTCAACCTCGTTGACGATGCTTGTAATGACTCCATGGCTATCACCGCCTTCAAAATGGGACTACACCCAGATAGTCCTCTTCGCAGCTCCCTCACCAGAAGACCTCCCAAAACGGTTTAGGCGTTGATGAAGAAAGTTGGGGGGGATTGCAAAGGGGAAGACGATGCCTTAAGAATAAAGGCCGGCCAAATGTCCAACAAAACAAATTCGAAATTGGCCAACCAATAAGTTCCGTACACCTCCTAGCCCAGAGCCTCGGCCAAGACTAAACGTGATAAAGGCGGGACACTCACGATCAAGCGATCAATGTCCCCACCGCACGAATGAATAATCAAGAAGTCGACAGCAGACGTTCGAGACGTGCTGGCAAAAAGTACACAGAGTTGTTGGAACCAATCGCTGCAATAATGACCAAAGTCCAACACCTTCCATTCTTCAAATGGCCGTCAAAGATGGTGGGGCCACCCGATACACGACGAAGGGACCGGCGGTACGAATATCACAAAGATCACGGCCATGAAACAGGGAGTTGCTACACATTAAAAGATCACCTGGAAGAACTGGTGCAAGATGGCCGACTGCAGCAGTATGTGAAACAGGGAAAGCCAACCAAGATACTAGCCTTGAGGCAGGACTCTCCTCTACTTGGCGTGATCCATGTAATCTACGGCCTGCCTGCACCTCCAGCCATGCACACAATTCAATCGCATCCAATCCTCCAAGGGCGACGCATTCCGACTGACTGGCCCAAAGAAGCTCTAACAATTGCTTTCAACAACTCCGACCTCGGGCAATGTGACTTCCCACATTAATCCGTTGGTCATTAGATTACGCATAAACCGGTTCATCATTGAACGAATTCTCATAGACCCAGGGAGTACCTCGGAGGTTATGTATTACCAAACTTTCATCAAACTCGGCCTCAACGAGTCAGATCTGTGTCCGGCGCCACATCCATTGTTCGGCTTTAATATGAATCTCGAATACCCGATAGGGAAGATCGTACTACCTGTCCGAGCGGGCTCCAGAACGGTCAAAATAGAATTCTTGGTTGTAAAGCTCCCATCCCCGTATAATGTCATTATGGGGCGAACCTAGATACATATTATGAAGGCCGTTCCAAGCACTTATCATCAGCTCGTGCACTTCCCAACAGCCCGTGGCATCGAAGAGATCCGTGGCTCTCCCCAATCGGTATAAGCAGCGATTTCATGAAAATCATATCACTGACCCGACCTGTGGGCTTTGATACCTGTATATATTTCACTTCTGCAATGCAAATAATCTTTCTTTGACGTTCATCTCATCTCACAAACCTCATTATGCCGACTAAGTCTCCGGATTCGGAGCGCCTTTCGTGAATATCACGATTGGCCATATTAAGTCTCCGGATACGGAGCCCTCTTTGGTGTATGACACCTTAGGGCCAACTAAGTCTCCGGATTTAGAGCGCCCTTTGGTGCATGACAACTCAGGGCCGATTAAGCCTCCGGATTCGGAGCGCCCTTTGGTGCATGACACCTTAGGGCCGATTAAGTCTCCAGATTCGGAGCGCTCTTCGTGGATATCACGATTGGCCATATTAAGTTTTCGGATTCGGAGCGCCCTTTGGTGCATGACACCTCAGGGCCGATTAAGCCTCCGGATTCAGAACGCCCTTTGGTGCATGACACCTTAGGGCCGATTAAGTCTCTAGATTCGGAGCGCCCTTCGTGGATATCACGATTGGCCAAATTAAGTCTCCGGATACGGAGCCCTCTTTGGTGCATGACACCTTAGGGACGACTAAGTCTCCGGATTCGGAGTGCTCTTCGTGGATATCACGATTGGCCATATTAAGTCTCCGGATACGGAGCCTCCTTTGGTGCATGACACCTTAGGGCCGATTAAGTCTCCGGATTCGGAGTGCCCTTCATGGATTTCACGATTGGCCATATTAAGTCTTCGGATTCAGAGCGCCTTTTGGTGCATGACACCTCAGGGCCGATTAAGCCTCCGGATTCGGAGCGCCCTTTGGTGCATGACACCTTAGGGCTGATTAAGTCTCTGGATTCGGAGCGCCCTTCGAGGATATCACGATTGGCCATATTAAGTCTCCGGATACGGAACCCCCTTTGGTGCATGACACCTTAGGGCCACTAAGTCTCTGGATTCGGAGCGCCCTTCGTGGATATCACGATTGGCCATATTAAGTCTCCGGATACGGAGCCCCCTTTGGTGCATGACACCTTAGGGCCGATTAAGTCTCCGGATTCGGAGTGCCCTTCGTGGATTTCACGATTGGCCATATTAAGTCTCCGGATTCAGAGCGCCTTTTGGTGCATGACACCTCAGGGCCGATTAAGCCTCCGGATTTGGTGCGCCCTTTGGTGCATGACACCTTAGGGCCGACTAAGTCTCCGGATTCAGAGCGCCTTTCGTGGATATCACGATTGGCCATATTAAGTCTCCGGATACGGAGCCCCCTTTGGTGCATGACACCTTAGGGCCGATTAAGTCTCCGGATTCGGAGTGCCCTTCGTGGATTTCACGATTGGCCATATTAAGTCTCCGGATTCAGAGCGCCTTTTGGTGCATGACACCTCAGGGCCGATTAAGCTTCCGGATTCGGAGCGCCCTTTGGTGCATGACACCTTAGGGCCGATTAAGTCTCCGGATTCGGAGCGCCCTTCGTGGATATCATGATTGGCCATACTAAGTCTCCGGATACGGAGCCGCCTTTGGTGCATGACACCTTAGGGCTGATTAAGTCTCCGGATTCGGAGCACCCTTCGTGGATATCACGATTGGCCATATTAAGTCTCCGGATTCGGAGCCCCCTTTGGTGCATGACACCTTAGGGCCGATCAAGCCTCCGAATTCGGAAACCTCATTGGAACGAACAAAACAGAACTTTTCAACCATTGACAACATCAAGGCAAGACGCAAACACAAATTCAGCATAAGACGCAAATAAACAAATTCAGCATAAGACGCAAATAAATAAATTCAGCACAAGACTCAAATGTTTGAAATACAACCTTTTATTTAATCAGACAGTTGTTACATAAACGCAACTCGTATTCACAGTACTCATTTCCAATCTGAGAAGCTAAAAAGGGGAGAAGATGCATTGGTAACACGTCAGTGCCGAATTAACTCCTGTCACCCGGAAATCCTCCGCGGATTGCAATGCCTCGAGCTAACTGTGCCCAAATCTTCCCTTGATACCATTGACAATGTCAAGGCAAAGATCCAGGACAAGGAGGGGTAAATCTAACGGTTGTTGCCTTTCCTTTCGGGGTGATCTGCTTTGACGACTTGAAGGTTCATGCCAACTATCGGACGCCCTACTTCCCATATGAACGGCCCCTCCGCCATGATCCATAGCAACAACAAGATCGGCTGAACTCCAGCCTCTAACTAACACCCCCACTTAACCCAGCTTACATAAGCGATTGTTCATTCAAGAAAGCGCCCACCTTTTATTTTCGCCCCGGCAATATCTCGAGGCCCCCATCCCGAGGCAATTTCGCTAATGCTAAACGCCATAAACAAAACGTCGGTTGACATTCCCCACGGCATAGTTATCCAAACGACTTTTTGAAGCACGTGCATTGTCCACAAACTTAGGCCCCGAGCTGAGTTAAACGTATCCAGACCATTTTGCCTGCTGGCTCTTGGCTTCAGGTCGCGATAGCCTGTCAGGAATAAACGGCTATCACGTCTGGATTGTCCCTGGTGGTCAAACGCTTATATATTCATTCAAACCCAGTAAAATGAAATGCATACATGCTGAATACAAACTGCAATAAAATATTCGTGACAGAACGTTTTTCTTCATTTATTCAACAAAACAAGTGATAAAATTACATATATTTGAACGTAATCCGCTTTTCAGATTTACAATCATTACCACTATGCGGCGTCACCCTTATCATCACTCTTCTCGACCTCAAAAGCAGAAAACGGGAAATGTTTCCTGTGATAGAGCGGAGATGCCGACTCAATGCCTGTCGCTCGAAGAGCTTCTGCGGTTTGAGATGCCTTGATCCAACCGTGTCTAAACCCACGATTCTCTCGTAAACTTGGCAAACTTCGCCGCTTTTTTTCCTTGGTCTTCGATTCGACTCTTCGCTTTCATGAAAACCTTTCATAGGCCCTTCCTTCGCGCTTCCATCGCGAACATACTCGCCATCTCACGATCGGCAAGCGCGAATCGATGAGCCTACCGTCACCCTCTCCTCCACAATTGGGTTTCCCTGCCCGGTGGGTTGTGCCTGGGCCGCCTTAATCTTTTTCAACTCCCGCTCAGCCGCCTCCTCTTGGGCCTCCAAACTTCGAATACGTTCATCATTCTTCTCAATTTCTCATACAAGAATCAAGATGCCGATTTCATAGGCGATACGCCCTTCATCGCCTATGAACGCCTTCGCGAAACACTTCGTAGTCCTGGCGACCTACCATCGATTGCTGAACCTCCGGCGGGAAAATTTGTCGAGCGAACTTGACCCCTACATTTGGGTCTCGAACTATTGAGTCCGCCTCCGTCATGGGTCTATTTCCCACAAATACTGCGAAGCTTAATGGGCGCGGATTCGCCTTCGGTGCTGTAGACACCCCATTTTTGACCGACCTTAAGACTCAGACGTCACCAGTTGAGCGCTCGGTGATATTGCATCAGCTTGTTCAAGTCCCGAGTCACGCCAAGCGTGCCCGCCTCCGGACTTCCGAACCATCTTCTACCTTGTCTCGGTTTGCCGAACCGTGCTCGATTTTCTCTGCTTTCTCCCGAGGGAAGGAGTGGTCCCAGAGACTATCTCCCGTGGCCGTGAGCTACGCTGCGGTCAGAGGCCATTTTGCCCATTTCGAGTTCCTGCTCCCGGCTGAGTCGTCACAGGCTCGGTTTCAGGATCGCCCAACCATCTCCGAGTTCCCTTTTTGGCATGTGCTCGCTTTTAGTGTTCCGAGGGACACCGGGCTTCGATGCTCACTTCGCAGCCGAACACCACTTCGTGCCATGACATTTTGGACCCCAAACCGAGCGGTTTTGGTCCCGAGCATTCATTTTGCATCGCCCTTCTCCGGTTTTATGAGACCTCTGCTTAATATTTCGAGGAACCCTGGGCCCTCGATGCCCACTTCGTGGTCAGATGCCACTTTCGGTGCTCATAGCTTGCCGCCCCCAAATTGAGCGGTTTTGGTCCCAAGCATTCATTTCAGATCCATCTTCTCCGGTTTTTGGCGGGTACCTCTGTTTGGTCTTTCCAGAGGACACTGGGGCCGCAGATACCCACTTCACTGCCGAACTCCACTTCCAAGACCCATTTTGATCCCGATTTGCTTTCGCTTTTGGCCCCTAACGCTCATTTCTCATTAGTTTTGTTCAAACTTGGCGGTACCTCTGCTTCAACATCGAAGATCACCGGGGTGGGAGGCCAGCAATTATCCCAGATAACCGCTGCTCCTCCCGAGCCCGTTTTGCTCACTTCCGCCAATGTTGAACACCTTGGGGTATTTTCTTCCAACCAAAGTTACATATCTTGATCGTGACATCCGAGGACCTTTGGTATACCGTCGGCCGAAATTATGGAGTTCATTTTGGGCCTCTCCTTCAAGCTCTATGTTGTGGCTCTTGGTTCAATGTTGCCAAATTCCAACCTTGGATCCTTGCTCTACACATCCGGGAGGACACTTTGGTATGGTGGTCGGCCGTAAATGGTGCATTTCAGCTTGAGCCTCTTTCAAGTTCTATGTTGTGACTTCTGGTTCAGTGTTGCCAGATTCCAACCCTGGGGCCTTATCCTACACACTTGGGAGGACACTCTTGTATGGTGGTCGGCCAGAAATTTTGAAGTTGGTTTTTTGAGGTGGCCGGTCGGCTAGGCTGGGTGGCTGGCCGACCAGGTGGGGTGGCTGGCCGGCCACCTCCCACAAATTTACCTGGCCGGCCAGATTCTTGCTTACTGTCCAAATGTCCTGATATCTTCCAGCATATCCCGGGGCATCCGCGGGATATTTCGGGAGGGAAAGATTGGGTGCTTTCCCTCCCCTTTTACACCCCATTTCTTGCCTATTTGAAGGCCCCTCCCCCTCCTTCTTCAAGGTTGGAAAATTTGTCTTCAAGAACACTTCTCCAAAAACCTCCATCTCCATAGCTAAAAACTCCAAAAAAGCTTCAAGTGTCAAAGGCAATTTCTTCATCAACCCTTAGCTCCACCATCCATACTACCATTCCAGCAGCTAGGAAGTGAATTTCAGAGGTTGAGAAGCTACAAATCAGAGCCAAGAATCAAAGAAAGACAAGTCTTCAAGGGTAAGTCCTCAAAACCAACTTTTAGGGCTTTTTCTTGATTCATTTCTATACTCTATTTGGTTGAGAATTAGGGCTCCGACCCATACTGATTTTGTGCTTGTTTTGAGCCCCTCTACAACTTTGTAGAAGGGCTCAACTTCATTTGGTGTCTCCATGATACACTTCCTTCAATATCCATCTTGTATGTCACCAATTTGCATGCTAGTTTTAGCCTATTTGCATTTGTTTTTGGGGCTCCTGACCCCTACTGGTTTTAGGTGCTTATTTTGAGCCCTCTACAACATTGTAGAAGGGCTCAACCTCATTTGGCCATTCTATATACCACCTCTCTTGGAAATTCACTTTAGGCCCTAATTCTTGCATGCTTTGTTAGGCTTACTTGGATCCGGATTTCAGCCTTCATCAGGCTTATAAATAGCCTTGTTTTTGTCTCCTTTTCATGTTATGTTGAGGGCCTTAAGCCATCTGGTGTATATTTTTGGTACTTCCTTTGAAATCCATCAAATTTACCGTATTCTTGCATGTTTTGTAGCCTCTTGTGCTTTTGGTTTTGGCCTTTGGTCAGAACTGAAAGGGGTCTTATTTTGACCCCCTTTACATATTTCATGAATAAAGTTTTGTCATTTGGTGTGTGCATTGCATGTCTCATGATATAGCCTATTTGGAAGCCTACTTTGCATGGATTTTATAGCATGTTTGTATTCTGATTTTGAGGATGTCACCTTCTAAAATTGTGCTTATTTTTATCTCATCTTCAATATTGTAGAAGAAAGTTTGTTCATTTGGGGTTTGCATATATCACTTGTCTCAATACCCCTCTTTTGGCCACTAATTTTGCATGCTATTGTTGATCTATCTATGCTTGCATTTTGGCCATGTTTGTTACCGAAAAATGCCATATTTGGGACTGCCTTGCTACTGTTCTTGCTGCCATGATCATATTTTGCATGTATAGCATGGCTATAGGCCATTTCGGGGCTTAATTTCACATTTTCGGGATGAATGCATGCTTCGAGTGTTATTTCGAATTGTTCCGGGGCTGTTTTCCCCTTTATTTAGGTGCTGAAATCCTATTGCCATGCTTGCATATCATTTCCCATGCCATTTGCATCATTTTTGCATTGCCTCGGTTTGCGCGCCAACGGGCACGCACTTCGAGGCACCTCATTCTTATCATTCCGGCAGCCTATGTGAGTGTGGTTGAGGCCCTCTCATGTCGGCGTAAGCCCAATTTGCATTTTCATGCTTCTACATCATTGCCTCGATTTGCGTGTCCGCGAACGCGCTGCTGAGGCGACTTTGTTTTTACCCGACGGCCTCCTATGTGAGTGAGCTGAGGCTCTCCCATGTCGGTGTAAGCCCATCGTTGCATTCCGTATGCCGTTTCATTACATTTCATCATCGCCTCGGTTTGTGCGCCTGTGGGCACGCGTTTCGAGGCACTTCGATTTTATCCGATTTTCATTTCATCATCGCCTCGGTTTGCGCGCCTGTGGGCACGCGTTTCGAGGCACTTCGATTTTATCCGATTTTCATTTCATCATCGCCTCGGTTTGCGCTACCAGGCACGCTGCTTGGCACTTCGGTTTATCCGATTATTTCATCATCGCCTCGGTTTGCTACCAGGCACGCTGCCGAGGCACTTTGCCGGTTTATCCGATTTTCATTTCATCATCGCTTGGTTTGCGCTACCAGGCACGCTGCTTTGGAGGCACTTCGGTTTCATCCGATTTTCATTTCATCATCGCCGGTTTTGCGCTACCAGGCACGCTGCGTTTGGCACTTCGGTTTATCCGATTTTCATTTCATCGCCTCGGTTTTGCGGCGCTACCAGGCACGCTGCGTTTGAGGCACTTCGGTTTTATCCGATTTTCATTTCATCATCGCCTCGGTTTTGCGCTAGGCACGCGTTTGAGGCACTTCGGTTTATCGATTTTCATTTCATCATCGCCTCGGTTTTGCGCGCTGGCACGCTGCGTTCGAGGCACTTCGATTTTATCCGATTTTCATCATCGCCTCGGTTTGCTAGGCACGCTGCCGAGGCACTTTGGTTTTATCCGATTTTCATTCTTTCATCATCGCCGATTTCGGCGCTACGTGGCACGCGCTGAGGCACTTCTTTTACCCGATTTTCATTCTTTCATCATCGCCTCGATTGCGCGCTTTGGCGCGCCGTTTAGGCACTTCGATATCCGGTTTCCATTTTGTCATCGCTTGGTTTTGCGTGCAGTGTGCATTTCGAGCACTCTGTTTTATCCGCTTTGCATTTCATGCCATCGCCTGTTTTCTGCTGTATGCTTTTGCACGCTTCTCATTTCACCTCATTTTCATAGCATCGCATGCTAGGTTGTATGTTAGTTGCATTTCATGCATACCATGCATTTTGCACGGAAATGAGGCGCTCGACTGCGGAGCGGGTCTCAATTCCCAAGTCACCGACACTCCGGATTACCCATGATGGAGTTAGGTTTTGTTGTAGCATTCATATGCATTCATCCCATATTGAGTTGTGCAATTGATTCCTCTACCATCATGCATCGATGTGCGTGATTGGTGGCACGAGGATCGAGGCATGCATATATTTGTGAAATACATTGCTATGCCCTTTTCACGCTCTCATGCGAAAATCAACAATCATCAACTTTTCGGAGGTTGGCACGCATTTCGAGAAAATTGCAAACAGAGGCTAATCAGGGCATCCCAGTGGATTTCTGCGCCAAGCAGCCCAGCATATACCATTCATCAGAAGCGAGGCAGTCCCTGGCTTGCACGCCAGTTTTAATTCTTTTGTAATTAATTTGTTAATTAATTAGAATTTGTATTATTTCGATCAGTATATTCTTTTTATTCGGTGCAGATTATTATTCATTCGGACCCTCTGCTGAGGGCATAAATGTAATAAGGGTGTGAGTGTGATGTATGTCTTCCAACCCCATTTCTTTCTCCCTTTTATTTACCCGCTTTGAATGGTTAGATATAGGGCATATTTCAATTAGCATACAAGATGACATGTTTGCATCATTCATCTGTATTGCATGCATCGAAGATCATACAAACTGCATTTGTATTTCAATTCTAAGTTGAATACATGTTAGCCGTTGCATTTCATATGCCATCTTTAGAATAGCCGAGCCTGCTATAGTTGCATTTTTGCATGTGTTGCATTAGGCATTCTGTATATTTTAGGATCATGCATGATTTCTAATAAGTTTTCTGTTTTGGCTCGGAGTACTCGGTGAGTTGTTATGTTTTAGCATCCTTGCACGCGTGTGAGTGTTACCATGAATAGCATGCTTACCATGAGGCTATATGCTTATGTGATATAACTGCCTTGAATGCCTGTGGGTGGAGGTTGAGTTATTTGAATTGGGACAATTCATCGACTGTTTGTTTTAAGCCCACTAGATAGTGGCAAAATCATTGTTTTCGAAGCCCACCCGAGGGTGGCAAATCCGCATTTTAGCCTGCCTGCGGGCAGCACCATCACATCATTTTCAAACAAACAAACATGAGATGTTTTGTTCCAATTCAGACGGCCCAGTCTATACTTGTTTGCTGCGAGCATCACATAGTAATCCTAGGCTAATAATCGGATTAAGAACGCACAAAGTTTTCAAAAACAGATATCATGAAAGTAGAGTAGGTCTTCGGCCGGGCGAAGGTGCTCACGATGTGACCTTCCCAATCGTACCCAAGTTCCCGAGCCAACTTTGGTGATGACGGACACGCGTGGCCTTTGGCACCGAGTCAGGCTTACCTAAATTTACCATTTTTAAAATATTTAGGTGGCGACTACGTTATCGGCAAAGCGATCCATGTTTGGCACTTCTTTTCAAAAAATCTGTTTTCCTTCAAAACGATTTGCCGGATTTGGACTCTTTGGTTCGAGATTGAGAACCGCAACAAAAATCGAGTCCGAACTGTGGCGAGGTCCCCCGCGGGCGTTGTTACAGGTGCCCTCTCGACTCGAGGTTGGGAAGTTCTGCCCTGCGACTGCTTGTTCCGCCTAGGCGGCCTGCTTCGACGTCAAGGAGATTAACGCCTCTCTCGATCCCTGGAACTCCTACTCTCTGTACGCGGAGGGTCACTACCTCGATTCATGTCTCCGCCCAGCTCAGCCAGTGTCTTCGTTTCCTCTCTGCTGTTAAAGAAGAGTCTGTTCGACATTCACTCGATACCCTCAAACACTAGAGTCAGTTGTCTGCTATGCTCCTAAAATCTTTAACTTTAATCATTTATGCTGCAAAGAGGCAGCACCCTCGAGGCCATCTCATTAATTGAAAAACTTCAAATGCCTGGCGCCTGAGTGATCATGCACCGCCTGGGGCAAGGGCAGATTCATCAATCTCTTCGGCTTATGTACCCCAGCCGGCCCACGAATCGATCCTTCACCAAACTTAAGGTCAGTTCATACGGCGCCTGAATGATTATGCACCGCTTGGGGCAAGGGCAGATTCATCAATCTCTTTGGCTTATGTACCCTAACCGGCCCAGGAATCGATCTTTCACCAAACTTAAGGTCGGTTCATACGGCGCCCGAATGATCATGCACCGCCTGGGGCAAGGGCAGATTCATCAATCTCTTCGGCTTATGTACCCCGCCAGCCCACGAATCGATCCTTCACCAAACTTAAGGTTGGTTCATACGACGCCCGAATGATCATGCCCCGCCTAGGGCAAGGGCAGATTCATCAATCTCTTCGGCTTATGTACCCCAGCCGGCCCACGAATCGATCCTTCACCAAACTTAAGGTCGGTTCATACGGCGCCCGAATGATCATGCACCGCCTGGGGCAAGGGCAGATTCATCAATCTCTTTGGTTTATGTACCCCAGCTGGCCCACGAATCGATCCACCAAACTTAAAGTCGGTTCATACGGCGCCCGAATGATCATGCATCGCCTGGGGCAAGGGCAGATTCATCAATCTTTTCAGCTTATGTACCCCAGCCGGCCCACAAATCGATCCTTCACCAAACTTAAGGTCGGTTCATACGGCGCCCGAATGATCATGCACTGCCTGGGGCAATGGCAGATTCATTAATCGATTCGGCTCAGTACCCATAATACGCGGCACACAACTGATAATTCAATATTGTCATAAGGAGATTCAATTTCTGAAAGCTAAAACACAGCAATGATTTTGCCCAAATTCATGAAAGGTAAAGTATTCTTCATTAACGTAACTTCATAAACCACGAACAAAATAGTGGAGAAATACCAAGGCAGTTTTCATTAATAAATTTAGCGCAAATAGTAACCAATTTATACATGAAAACTAGCCAAACAAAAACTTACATCAAAATCAAAAGTCTACCAGATAAAAGTTTAAATCAAAATCAAAAGAGATGATTCCCAGATCAACCCTCGGGGTCAGACTCAAGTGGCTCCACGTCCACTTGCTCGTAGGAAATTGGCAAGGCCAATGTAACTCCAGCGGCAGCAAGGGCTTTGAGCCATCCATGTTTGAACCATCGATTCTCGAATTTGGGGACTTCATCTACATATTAGTAGAAGCGGCGCCTTTCTGCCTCAAATGCTCTGAAGCTTGAATCGGCTTTCTCATGGCGGCCTTAAGCTCCTTCTTGAACCTCCGCCTTGGCCAGCGCCTCCCTGGCTAACTTAAGCGATTCTTCGCTCGCATTTGCTCTATCCTCAGCCTCAGAGCAGAGTTGCTCAGCTGAGCGAGCCCTCTCTTTTTCTACTTCAGCTCGCGCACCCTCCAACGCGGCTCTCATACTTTCAAATTCGGCCCTACTCCTTTGACCATCCACCTCCGCTTGCAAACGATCAACTCTGCTGAGGGCATCATGGAGGCGGCGACCTAGGTCTGCTATCCTACCAACAGTCTGCAAAACAAGTTGGGATTGTCAGATATCTTTAACGAAAGCAAAGTCAAGAGAATTTGAGATGGTCACTAACCGACAGCGGCCGATCACAGAGACAAGGCTACGACCATAATATCCGCGGCGGCGAAAGGTCATGACGTCGGTAAAAGAAAATTGAAGCCATAAAGGCTCAACGCCACGGCTAGATCCTCAATAACCGAAGCATCGGAAGAGATCGGTGTATCTTTGATCTTAGGCCGAACAATAAAAAGCGCAGCCACACCCGACTCTTCTAAACGAGGCCGTTTGGAAGCAAGGCTAATTTCTGACTCGGCCTCTCTTTCGGCGCCACTCTTTTCGCCACGCTCTTCTGAGACTAGCCGTTCTTCAACGACTTGTTCCTCAACCTTTTCCCCCGTTTCGGTCTCAGTGACCTGAATCGTCTATTCAATAACGGGTATGAAATTTTCACTCAAGATGGGCTGAGAATGGGCGGCCTTGGCCTTCTTTCGAGCAGCCATTCGCTCGGGATTTTTCCTTCACGCCATCTGCGTAAGGCTTTCCCCAGCCATAGCTTCAAAAATATCGCCGGGTAGGTCCCACAAATTTGCAAAAATATCTTCGGATGAAAACTCTACCCGACCCGAAGTGGACGGTGAAGGCCGGTTAAGTCCCGCAGCCTCAAACACCGAGCGTATCGCTTCGTCAACCTCTTCGGCTCCCTCAGCAGCCTCTCCCAATTGGTTCAACAACTACCTCTACCTCCAGATCAGCCTCTGCCCTCGGATCCGAATCTTCGAGGCCAATTTGCCTAAGGTTCTTAAAACTGGAAAAGATAAGAGCCGAAAGGTGTTGATTGCCGGATGGAATTGGAATGCCTTCCGCAGCCGAGTATGTAGTATAAGTCGGTTCGTATCGAAGTAGTATGTGAGCCGCTCTCCCTTGCTTTTGTACGTTTGGACGGCCGAAGTATCTGAGCGCAGATTTGATCTCCTTAAGAACCGCCTTGTCGGTCGACGGAAGAATTTTCTTCAAATTGTTACCTGCAAAGAACGAAGAGTGATTAAAGTGAAAGTAGCCGAGTGAAGGGCAAGTCAACAAACAACAAGGTGTTGCATGGCAACCTGGATCACCCTTTCTTCTGGGAATAGGATTTAGGCGGTCTTTGCCTTCACCGAACTCCCAGTTGCCTTGAACATTAACCATTACGTCGTCAACCCTCTTACTAGAGCTGGCAAGCATGGTTATCAAGTGATGGTCAGTGTCCTTGGCCCTGAGAAAGTATCGCCCCAGCTGACCGGAAGATTTGGCCAAAGCGTAGTAGTGCCGAATCGCTAGAATGCCAAGGTTGATCCTTAGACACCGATTCAGCTCAATCACCCCCATGATGATTCGAAAGAAATTGACGTTGGGTTGAGAAGGAATCAGACTCCAATAGCGAAGGACGGCCCTGAGCAGAGGGTGTAGGGGAAAACGGACTCTGCCCTCCGCTATGGATAGGAGAGGGAAGACGATCTTATTCTGATCCTCCCTCTCCATGTCAAGGGTAATCGTCTGCTCTGAGAGATAAGTGGACGTCGTCAGGAATGGAAAAATGTCTCCGGAATCCAGCAATACGACCCTCGGAAAGGAGGTCTTTCAAGTGTTTAGCCATGTTCGCAGGAATTCAATGTTTCGTCGAAATTAAAATGAAAAAACACAAAATAGGATCATAAAGAAAGGAGAAGAAGACTTATGAAGATTAAACAGAGATGAGGGTAGACAGAGAAGAATTGTAGAGCGTGTGAATCAAAGAAGGGATATCCGCTGGTGGTCTAAGAGCCTCGAATACTCGACGAACTCTGTATTCGAAAAGACTGAAGTTTCAAATCACAATAAATGAGAAATGCACGATTGAGGCGGGAAAGCGTAATGATAAACGAAAAAGTGTGCACATCTTGACATCTATATTGGGATACGTGAAGCCGCCTGACCAGTTCCAACTTTTCCAATTCAAGACCAAACACGCCGATCAATTACCGTCAATAGGGAGTTCGGGGGGCAATTGTGGGGGCCGAATAATTGGAAGAGTTGGGAGACGCATACCCCAGAAACTGGATACTACTCGACTTCATATTGCGTAACTAGGGTGCTGAATACGTTAACAAGACGAATAGACGAGGGTCTGTAGATCCGAATGAATGTAAGGTGAATAAGATAAAAGTAGGCTCAGGCTCCGAAGCCCAAGAAATGAGTATAAATAGAAGAACCGCAAATCCAGAAAGGTATGTAAGAATCATTTCAATTAACTTAAAGAGAAAGTTATCTTGAGTGTCTGAACTAACTTGTCCGTCGGAGTGCTAATCCTGGCACCCCCGACCGGAGTTTTTCTCTTGTCAGGTGACTAGCTGAGGATCACCAACGCCTCCCAGGATCTAAAGAGTATTTCCAAACCACTTCTCCACAAATGACATGAAGCAAAACACTTTATGTTATATCGTCCATGAGTAAGTCGAGGCGAAGCACTTCAATTTCCCTTTGTCCTCCTTGATTAAAACCTTAGATCATTAGACGACTATAGGAAAGCTTATCCATAGTGATACCAAGTTCCTTCATTGTACGGAGAGGTTAAATGTTGACAGCAGAACCACCATCCAAGAGTATCATATTGAGTTTTTGTTCACTAGTATACCCAGTGACAAAGAGCGGGTGGTTATGCAATGTTGAACCAAGTAGCAAATGCTTGTCTGAAAATGTAATTATGAGAACCCAAATATAAAAATAAAGTAAATAATTAAATAATAATAATTTTATAATATTAAATATTTTGATGGTGAATCCTAAAGTGCAAATTAAATATTTGGAGGGTCTTTTAATTAATTTTAAACCTAAAATAAATTTATGGTGAAAGTATTTAATTTAGAGGCAAGATTTATTATTAAAAAAGAAAAAAAATAGAGAAGAGGGTGTGACTTGAGCTCTAGACCACAAAATTAATAAATAAGGCTCTTACCATTTGAGTTGCATATAACTTATATATATATATATTGTATATTTATCTATTTATTTGACATATCTGTGCCCACCACTAGTATAAAATAAAATATAACTGAAACCATACTCTTTTATTTGTTCATCACAAGTTAGCAGTAGCCATGAGGGAAGAGAGAGAGAGAGAGATTTGAGAGAAACTTTTAGCACCATTGGTGGTCAACACCTCTAAGGTATTGTCCTATTTTATTATATCTATACATTGTGATGGTTCATGTGTGTAATCTTCTTGTCGTTGGGAAGGAATCGGAGAAAGGGGTGTGTTGTTTCGGTGCCAAGTCAGTGGTTGGTGATAAGAAACAATGGGTATAATTTTTAGCTTAAAAAAAATTCTATACACAAATGCAATCTTTAAAAATCAAGAAACCTTATCAAATGGATGAATTTTGAACTAAAATTTTTAATGTAGCTTAATAAAATATTGAATTTCATACCAGAATTTTCTCGTAATTTTTGAGAGTCAAAATCTATATTAATTGGTGCGTTCAAATCTGTCCAGAAAACTAGTACAAAACAATAACTTCGGAAGTGTAGTTCTCTTTGAGTATAAATCTGAAAATTATCAAATCAGCGTCATTAGAACCGGTTACAAGTCTAGGTTCTTAAATTTTTGGCCTTGCATTGATTGCTACTGTATACTAAGAGAACCATTAATTTCTTTAAAGTGTTGTAGAAAACAACCTGTTTGGATATAATTAATTGCAAATAATTATTTTGATAAGAAAATCAAGTAAAACCAATTGGGTTTGAAACTTAGGATATATTCGTTGATATCTGAAAGGTTTTGGAATTTTTCAAACAGCGTGGAGTGCGTTTTGTAATTTTCAAAGTTAACGAATAGATTGAGAAAGCTTGTTTAAAATTTTGTTTTATCTTAAAGTTACTTTAATTAAGTTTCGATTTAAACCCATGTCTTGGGTGATTTTAGACCTTGAAGAACATGAGCTTAGGTAATATTTAAGAGTTATGGTGAGTTGAGTTGAGCCGTGTTAGTGCGCTTTAGTTTGTGGTTACTTAGTTTCTTATTCTTTAGTATTTTTAAATTAGTAATGACGAGTAGTTTTCATACTTAGTTTAGGGCACTAGTTGGACTTTTATACTCTATTCGAGAATTACATTATTCTGTTTTCAGGTGAGTAGTTGCATGCTACATATTTTTTTAAATGTTCCCCTACCCTGAACTATTGGAAATTAAATTGTTGTTTTAGGGCTAAACTGTTTTGATAAATTATTATATTATCAATGGAATTAAATTATTTATGAAACATGTGTAAACTTGGCATACTGTAAACTATTTGTTATGGTCTCATGTTTATAATGGTGAACTACCATATTTTGCAAAACTGAATTGTATTGATTATCGGGACCATATGTATATTTTTGTCCAGGAAAATTATTCCACTGTGTGTGGTGGCTTTGGCCACTAGGGAACAGATTCGGGTTGGGCCGTGATGACTCTAGTGCTCAACGATTGTAAAGAAAAGACATAGGCTAGGCTAGGTGACCTTCAATCGGATCGTCTTAGAGAAAAGGCCCTGGTTGCCACCCCGAGGATGACTCTTCGTTCAGTATTAGATCCAACGGGCTTATTGCCTTGAGAACTGTGTGGCATGTTATTTGTTATTCTTGGTACCCAGAAAATTATTGGTGTTCATGTTGTCATCTATTTTAAGTGGAAAATGTCATTTATCATGTTCTTGAGAGACATGAGTATTTTAACTGTTGAACTGTGGAACCTTTTTTTTTTGAAATAGGTTATCTTTGTCAAAACTGTATGCCAATCTAGTTTCTATGATTTATATCTCATTTTGGAATTAATCCTTGTTTTCAAAACTGTATATACTATCCATGTTGCTACTCACTGAGCTATCAGCTGACTTAGTTGTTTATTATTTCCAGGTGTTAGAAGGACTTAGAGTGGACTCATGGCGTAGCAGGACTCAATTGCATGGACTTCTAGGACATTCATTTATTTTGTTTTAGATTGTTATGTCAAGTTTGTGCATATTTCTTTATTTTTTTATTGAGATTTTTTTCGGATTATTTTGATATGAGGGTTGTTTATATCCTATAAGTTTGGATGGTATTGGTTATGGCTGGTTTTACCGTTTATACTTGTGACTTGTCACTGGTTTGGGTTTTGATTTATTTATTTTTGGGCTATCATCACATTTATTCTTTGTGATTTTGGATTCATGTTTAGGCTTACGTGTGCCTTGGGCTTAGTCCTTGTGGGCCACGACCGGTCATGCTTGGGTTTGGGGCGTGACAGTAATTGTCGCTATGCAAGTAGTGCAATTGTTAGCACAAGTTTGAGAATCAAATTGGGTTGATGTGTGCTCAATTGTAGGACTATATTCATCTTCAAATTTAGAAGAATCTTCAAAGCTTGCAACATTACATAAAGCTACATGAAGAGAAGAACAATTATCGTCACGTATTGATTTTGGCAAGAATTTCCATAAAGAAATAGGAATGTGTAGTTTTTGCCCAAATAACTCATTGGATAGAACAAAAGCCATTTTCTTATATTTCTTTCCCTCTGTTGCTTTCTTATGTTAGCTCTTAAGGATTGTTCTTTGGTAGCATAATGAGAGAGTAACATATCCTTGGTTTACCTTTCTTTTTAAGGGTGACGAGAGTCCATCCTTCATCTTTTAAGTTATGATCACCTCCGTTTGTAGGCATGAGTATATCAATTGGATCAAACAAACCAAATTGAATCGTCATCACCCTCTAAGTTTCTTCACGGGGAACCATAGGATCCAAAACCACGGCAGTTTAATTAGTTGCAGCTATTTCTTTCTCTTCTTCCAACAATATTTTTCCTTGACTTGCTAAATCCACAATCAGTTCTTTTAAGATGAAGCATTGTTTAGTTGGATAACTAACTAGTTAGTGATATCTATAGTAGTTTGGATCTTGAACCTTTTCAGCCTCCTCAAGGCATTTTATCTCTGGAAGCTCAATTAACTTCAATTTTAGCAAGTTATCAAGTAATCATGGAACCTTAGAATCAAGAAACAGATATTTTTTTTCTTGCTTCTCTTTCAAACCAAGGCGCTTTTTTTCCCATTCCTTGGTTAGAATCAACGTTTTATGTTTCATTTTTCTTGGACTTAGTGGAGATCTTAACTGGTGTAGAAATCATAGCCATTGATTCTTTCTTGTCGGTTTTAGATGAAAATTGCCCCCTTTGCAGATGTCAAGTTCATTCCCTTCTTTGAGAGCCTCTATGACAGGCAATCTTTGACTTCCATTTCTTGCAATATTGAGTTCCATGTTATGTGCACGAGTAGCCAACTTTTCAAAGGTTTTAGGCTTGATTCCTTGACGAATGTAGCTTAGATCCCAATGCATACCTTGAATACACATTTCAATTGCATAAGTTTCACACAACCTATCTTTGCAGTTATAACTCAAGTTTCTCTATCTATTAATAAAATCTATCATAGGTTCATCTTTCTATGGACGGAAGCCAGTAAACTCTATTATATTAATTGTACGCTGAGTACTGTACAATCGATTCAAAAACTCTTGTTCCAGTTGTTCCTAATTGTCGATCGTACTAGGCTCAAGATCACAATACCAATCAAAAGTATTGCCTTTGAGTGTTTGAATGAATTGTTTGACAAGAAGATCTCTATCGGTTCTAGCATTGTTACATGTTTCCATAAAGTGAGCAACATGTTACTTTCGATTCCTTTTACCGTCAAACTGTTGGAACTTTGGTGGTTGGTAACTATGGTAATGTGGTTTGGAAATACTCTTGGATCCTGAAGGACGTTCTTGATCCTCTGATTGCCACCTGAAAAGGGATTAACACTCCGGTCGGGGGTGTCGAATTAACACTCAAGCGACAAGTCAGTATATGTCTCATGTTTGCTTATGTCTCAAGTTTCTTGGGGTTATCTCTCACATACCTTTCTTTGGCTGATATTCCTTTATTTATATTCACTTTTGGGCCTCAGGGTCGGGCCCACTTTTAATCCACCGTGTGATTGTTCACCCGGCTCCTTTTATCGTAAACCAATTCCCACTCGACTCCTCACTCAGCTAGTTCTATGGCCGATTAGGATGTTCGGCTTCTGGATCGTACAAGACGGGGTCGAATATAATGCATATCCTGACTTTCCAAGTGTGAATTTGGCCTCTTTGCATCCTCTGTTATTCAGCTCCCACAATTGCCCTCCAAACATCCCACTAACACTAGTTAGTCGGCGTGTTTGGTTTCGAACTTGAAAAGTCAAAACATAAATTCGGCGGTTAACTTCATTCCAATGCGAGTGGCAGAACACACATGCTTTTTGGTCATCATCACAATTTCCCGCCCCTTTATACGCTTCCTTCATTTATTATGATTTAAAATTTTGTTTTCCCTTTGAATGTATGTTTTTTGAATACTCAAAGCTCCTGGTCTGCCTTTCGGTATACCTCCTTCATTTCGCGACCTCTGTAACCTCCTTCCGTTTCTCTTTGTCTCCTTTGCTTCTTGTAAGCTCTCTTCTCCTTCATTTCGAATCCCATTTCCTTGTTTGTTTTTAGTTTAGCATACTCCTTAGACTGGCTAGGATGGTAAAACATTTGAAAGACCTCCTTTCTGCGGATCGAATTCTGGTTTTCGACGCCATTTTTCCATCCCTGAGGATGTCCATCTGTCACTTGTGACAGATAGCACCCTTGATATGGAGAGGACGGATGAAAGTACAATCATCTTTCCTCTCTTATCAATTGCTGAGGGCGGAGTCCGTTTCTCCTTTCACCTATTTCTTAGGACCGTCCTTTGCCATTAGGGTCTAATTCCTTCTTAACCTGATGTAAATTTTTTCCAAATCATAATGGAGATTATAGAGTTGAACCGATACCTTAGGATCAATCTTGGCATACCTGCTATTCGGTATTGTTATGCCTTGGCCAAATCTTTTGGCCGGCAAGGGCACTATTTTCTCAGGGCCAAGGACACCGACCATCACTTGGTGACTATGCTTGCCAGCTCTGGCAAGCGAGTTGATGATGTCATGGTCGTTGTTCGAGGTAACTGGGAATTCGGCGAAGGCGAAGATCGCCTAGATCCTGTACCTAGAAGGAGAGGCAAACCAGGTGGCCTTATAGTTCCTTATGTTTATCTACTTTTGATTTACTCGGCTTTCTTTCTATGTACTTATCATTTTATTTGTGCAGGCAACGATTTGAAGAAAGTTCTGGTTTCGGCTAACGACGTTCTGCTTGCGGAAATCAAAACCGCACTCCAGTTCTTTGGCCGTCCAAACCTCCAGAAATAAGGGAGGACGACCCATATACGTCTGAGGTATGAGCTGACTTACACAACATTTTCAGCCGCGGACAACATTCCAATTCCACGGGGCAAGCAGCAGCTCACGGCCCTTATCTTCTCCCGCTTCAAAAGGCTTAGGCGGATTGGTTTGGGAGCTTCTGATTCGGAGTAGGCCGAAGAACCAGTAGCCGAGGAAGTCGTCGAGCAGTCGAGTCAGTCCGTTTTGGAAGTCGAAGAAGTTGACAAGGCTCTAAATTTGGATTTTTGAAGAAGTTGGCCTTAATCCATCCAATCCTCTATCCACTTCAGGTCGAGGGGACGTCTCATTTGAAGACATTTTTACTGATTTAGGAGACCTCCCCAGCTTATATCCTGAGAACATGATGGGGGAATCGCGTACGCAGTTGGGAAGGAGGAAAAAAGCCGAACGGATGGCCACCTGGAGGAGGGCCGAGACCATCCGTTCTGAACCTGCTGCCGCGACCAAGTCTTCTCTGCCTGTTATTGTGGAAGAAACATCTCAAATTGAGATGGTTGAGACGGAGCAGATAGTCGAACGGTTGAGTCAGGAGGCCGATTAGAGGAGGGAGAACCGTCCCACCGAGAGCGAAGTCGGCTATAAGGAAAACTCTACCAATAAACGACCGTGTATAGAAGAGTCGGACTCGGTTGTGCCATTTGTTGTTCAACCAAGGATAAAAAACGTGCCAATTTCCTCTGATGCATCAGTTCTGAAAGATCTAGCCGTGGCATTGAGCATGGCTTCCTCAATTTTCCTACCGGCTGACAGGGCAACTTTTCGGGTAGAGCCAGATTTGCTGGCAATAGCATTGGCCGCTCAATCGGCCATATTGGTACATGACTTAATCCTTATATGTCGCTTTCCGCCTATATTTTTACTTCTATTCTAATTCCTTGTTTTGCAGACAGCGGGAAGGATAGCCGAGATAGGCCACCGTTAACACGATGCTATTGAACAGATTGGCCTTCTGAAAGCAGAAGTTGAAAGTGAGAAAAGCAAGGCCGTGGAGGCCTCTCAAAGGGCCAAGTATGAGGCAGCGAAAGCGGCCAAGGAAAGTGTCAGGGCCGATGCCGAGTCAGCAAAGGCAAAAAGTTTCGACCAACTCAGGATGGCCCCGAAGAGAGGGCAAATGTGAGCGAAGATGCGCTCAAGTTAGCCCAGGAGGTGATTTCCAAATTGGAAGCTGATTTGGAAGAGTCGAAGAAGGCGAAGGAAGTAGCCGACTCTAAGATTTCCAAAGCATTCCAAGTTGGGAAGGACGCCGCCTTGGACGATTACGCAGAAAAAGTGCCCAAGTTCGAGAATCGGGACTTCAAACATGGCTGGTTCAAAGCCCTCACTGCCGCTAATGTGACATTGGCCCAGCCGATTCCATACGAGCAGGTGGACGTTGAGCCGCTCAAGTCTGACCCTAAAGATTGATTAGGGTGATAACTTGATTTTTGTTTAAGAATCTTTCGTGTATAATTTTTGTAGATTTTTGTTTATTTACTTCAGTTGGAAGTTAAATGTAAGGTAATTTTCATGTGTAAAATGACTACATCTGTACTCAATTTATTAATGAAAATTTCCTTTGTTTTTTTGTTTTAATTTTCATGTGTAAAATGACTACATCTGTACTCAATTTATTAAAGAAAATTTCCTTTGTTTTTCTGTTTGTTGCATGTGTAATCACATAATGGGATTGTTGAAACAATTTAATAAGATAAATCGGCGGGCAAATAATTACTTGGTTTTACAAATAGGCCAAATTAGTTAATTAAAGGACTGAGGTTAGGCCAAATAGATCACTCAATCTGCCCTTTGCCCCAGCGGATTAGTGAACGTGTCCGCCAAATATCGGTAGTTCATGAATTGGTTGTGGCAGACTATCGTTTCGGCACAAATTACAAATTACTAATACTAGGCCGAATAGATCAACCAATCTGCCTTTTGCCCCAGCGGATTAGTGAACGTGGCCGCCGAATATCGGTAGTTCATGGCATGGAACTTTGAAGAGATCACTTTGGGAGCGGTGCACTCGTGAGTAATAAAAGGGGTGGTTGCTTCCTGTGCGTAGATTCCATTAGTGTATCCAAACTTTACTTAACCCAGTGCGTCGAACAAGGTTGGAAAAGTGTGAATGTCTAGTAGACTATTCTTCAACAGTAGAGGGGAAGGTAGGACACTGGTTGAGCTGGACTCAGCGATGAATCGAGGTGGCGAACCTCCACGAACGGGAAGTAGGACGTCTGGGGAGCGTGAGAGGTGCCACTCTCCACGTCGTCGCAGCAGGTCACCTAGGAAGGAGAAGTGGCAGTGGGGGAACTCCTCTCATTCGCGAAGTGAGGCCAGTGGGCCACTGCGCCCATTGAGTTTTTCAGTCTTTATGGGAAACAGATCGATGACGGAGGCAGATTCAATCATCTGAGATCCACACGTGGCAGCTGAATTTGCACGACAGATTTTTCCTCTAGAAGTCCAGCAATCGATGATCGGTCAACCTAATTTCGAAGTGTTTTGGGAGGGCATTCATGGAACGGTGAAAGGGCTATACACCGCCTATGAAATCGGCATGCGCCTACGTGCCGTGCGGTAGGAGATAGAGCAGAAAGATGAACACATTCAAAGCTTGGAAGCTCATGCGGAGAAAGCCGAACGTGAACTAAGAAGAGTCAAAACTGCCGAGACGTCGTCGGCAGGCCAAGCTAACCCGATTGTGGAGGAAAAGGTGAAGCAACGGCTTATAAGTCATGCGATTGCCGATCGAGAAACGACAAGCATGTTTGCGATAGAGGCCGCAAAGACCAGGGCCTATGAACAAGGCTTCCATGAGGGCCGAAAAATTGGGATACAAAAGACTAAGGAAAAACTCGCTGAGGAGGTCTGTCGATGCGATAATCGTGGATTTAAGCACGGGTGGATCAAGGCTCTCCAGGCCGCGGAGGCTCTCCGTGCAGCAGGCGTTGATTCGGCGTCGCCATTATATCAGGGTCACAATCTTCCCTTTGCGGCTTTCGAAGTGGAGAAGAGTGACGACGAAGGTGGTACCGAATAAAATTGAACACATTGTACCTTTTTAACACAAATTGGATGCGGATTATGTATTCACGATCAATTTAATGAAACATATTATTTAAAATGTTTGCAAGTTATTTCAGTTAATGTTTACAAATTAAGCTATGATCATCTACCATTGTATGTCAATTGTGTTGGCACTTATCAATCATAATGCCCATGAAAGGAGCTCCAAATTCGGATGCTCGTTCGTGCCAACCGTGTTTTCCATGAAGGGCGCTCCAAATTTGGAGGCTTGTTTGGCCCAACCGTAATTTCCATGAAGGGCACTCCGAATTCGAAGGCCTTTTGCCTTGGCCAAACGTGATTTCCACGAAGGGCACTCTGAATTCGGAGGCTTATTCGGCCTAACCATGTTTTCCACGAAGGGGGCTTCGAATTTAGAGGTTTTGTGTCTTGGCCAATCATGTTTTCCATGAAGGGCGCTCCGAATTCGGAGGCTTATTCGGCCCAACCATGATTTCCACGAAGAGCACTCCGAATTTGGGTGCTTATTCGGCACAGCCGTGTTTTCCACGAAGGGCGCTTCGAATTCGGAGGCTTTATGTCTTGGCCAATCGTGTTTTTCACGAAAGGCGCTTCGAATTCGGAGGCTTTGTGTCTTGGCCAACCGTGTTTTCCATGAAGGGCGCTCCGAATTCAGAGGCTTATTCAGCCCAACCATGATTTCCATAAAGGGCGCTCCGAATTTGGAGGCTTTTTCCCTTGGCCAATTGTGATTTCCACGCAGGGCATTCTGAATTCGGAGGCTTTTTCGGCCCAACCGTGTGTTCCATGAAGGGCGCTCCGAATTCAAAGGCTTTGTGTCTTGGCCAATCGTGTTTTCCACGAAGGGCACTCCGAATTCGAAGGCTTATTCGGCCCAACTGTGATTTCCATGAAGGGCACTCCGAATTCGGAGGCTTTTTGCCTTGGCCAATCGTGATTCCCATGAAGGGTGCTCAATTGAGGCTTATTGCAACCGTGTTTTCCACGAAGGGCGCTCTAAATTTAGAGGCTTTTTGCCTTGGCCAATCGTGATTTCCACAAAGGGCACTCCGAATTCGGAGGTTTATTCACACAACCAGAACTCACTGGGCAATAGGACATTATATTAGAAAAAAGAAAGACATACACGGCGTAAAATCAAAACAAGATGTCGTGCCGTACAAGTTAATGATAAAATTTGTGCAAGTGTGTGGAATTCCACGGGTGTGGCAAGATTCTTCCATTCATGTCTCTAAGCCGATATGCCCCTGTCCCTACGATTAAATCAATCTGATGGGGGTCGTCCCAGTTGCGACCCAATTTTCCGTCAGCTAGATTTCTAGCAGCAGGGAGCATTTTCTTGAGGACCAACTCTCCTGGTGTATAACGGCGTAGCTGAACACATTGATTATATGACTTAGAGAGCTGTTGCTAGTACCGTGCCATGGATGCAAGGGCACGGTCTTGGCGTTCTTCAATCAGAGTCAAGTCTAAGGCCAACATCATGTCATTTCGGCCCATATCAAAAACTTTTCATTTCAAGGTTGGGAGGCCAATCTCGAGGGGGATGATTGCTTGGGTTCTGAAACATAAAGCAAATGGCGTTTCCCAAGTGGATCGCCTCGGAGTAGTGCGATGAGCCCATAACACACTGGGCAACTCTTCGACCCATCTGCCTTTAGCTTTCTCCAGCATTTTCTTGATGTCGTCCAAAATAACCTTGTTGGTGGCCTCTGCTTGACCATTTCTCTGGGGGTAAGCCGGCAAGGAAAAGTAGGGCCGGATACAATAGGTATCGCACAATTCTCAATACATGCCACAATCAAATTGGGTACCGTTGTAAAAAACAAGTGCTCATGGTATGCTAAATCTTGTTATGATGTTTTTCCATACAAAACGCTTGACGTCGGAATCTCGAATATTTGTTAGTGCCTTCACTTCGACCCATTTTGTGAAATAATCCGTCGCAACAATTAGGAATACTTTGTTGCGGGGCCCATAATAATGATCCAGCGATATCAAAGGCCCATTGAGAAAATGGCCAAGAGCTAGTGATAGAATTTAACTCCTCGGTGGCAAGTGAGTTAAAGGGAAAACTTCCTTGACCACATTTCTTGACATAACACTCGGTGTCGGTTCGCATGGTCGGCCAATAGTACCCCTGCGATACGGCGTGGTGAGCCAGAGAACGTCCGCTCGAATGGGCTCCACAACTACTTTCATGTATTTCAGATAAAAGTTCCTCGACTTTATCTGGTACACTCTAAGTACGTCCTCGAGAGAGATTTTTTGTAGAGCTTCCCCTGCGAATCCAAATAGTATCGAAGGGTTTTGTTTCGGAGTTTGTGTGCTTCTTTCTTATCCATCGGGAGCTGTTCTAAAGATAGGAGACCGGGTTCGATAACGTTGACCTGAATTGGTTCTGAAGAGGCAATGCTTGGCTCAGGGATAAACCCTTCTTCAATTGTCTGCTTAATTTCTGAGTTGATAGAAGAGGCTAAGCAAGCCAGGGCGTCTGCATGCGTGTTCTGATCCCAGGTTATTTGATTCAGCTCGTGGTCATCAAATTTCGCAAGCAAAGAATTAGTCGTTTTCATATAGGCTACCATGCGGTCATTTTTGGCTGCATATTTCCCTTTCAACTGGTTGATTACTAGCTTTGAGTCACAAAAAACAAGCAGACGCCGTACACCAAGGTGAAGTGCATTTCGCAAGTCGGTTAACAGTGCTTCATATTCGGCCTCATTGTTTGATGCGTCAAATCCCAATTTGACGGCCTGTTCGATTATTGCCCCTTTAGGGGTCATGATTACTACTGACCCCTTTCTGTTGGTTGGATAACCCATCACAATACATCTTCCAAACGTCGCTAACATACATTCTCTAGTCGGGCTTAGTTTGCACTTGATTAGACTTAAAAGTCGGCGGGGATCTTGTGAACTCGGCAACAAAATTAAGCACTTGCCCTTTGATGGAAGTTCTGGGTAGAAACTGGATATCATACTGGCCGAGTTCAAGAGCCCATTTCGAGGCGTGCCGGATGCCTCTGTCTTTGCGAGTCTTGTGGGAGGATATTCCGTTGGCACCCCGATGGTATGCCCCTGAAAGTAGTGCATCAGTTTTCTTGCAGCCATGACAAAAGCAAGGATAAGCTTTTCTAGTGGAAGGTCACATGTCTCGGCGTCGGCCATAGCTTTGCTCACATAGTAAACTGGTTGCTACTCCTCTAGTTCTTCCTTTAACAATACGGCATTGACCGCCCGGTCGGATACTGGCAGATACAAAATGAGTGGATCGCCGGCTGCAAGTGTTGCCAAGAATGAAACTGATTGGAGGTAAGATTTCAGGCTGTCCAAGGCGGCTTGGCACTCGGGAGTCCAATCAAATGCTCTACCTTGCCGAAGTGTGTGGAAGAATTCTCGACAACGATCTGTGGAACGGCTGATAAATCTATTGAGCGCGGCGACCATCCCCATTAGCTTTTGAACCTCTTTTACTGATCGAGGGGATCCAAGCTCTAGAATTGCCGTGATCTGCCTTGGATTGGCTTCGATTCCGCGGTGGTTAACGATGTAGCCAAGGAATTTGCCGGAGCTGATACCGAATGCACACTTAGAAGCGTTCAATTTCATCTTGTACTTTCGAAGAATGCCGAATGTCTCTGACAAATCGGCTAGATGGGAGTGCTTTTCCTTGGATTTGACCACCATATACCTCCATGGTATAGCCAAGTTGTTCCTTGAACATGGAAGTCACTACTCGTTGATAAGTTGCCCCCGCATTCTTCAGCCCAAAAGGCATGACCTTGTAGCAATAGGTTCCTCTTAGGGTGAGGAATGTGGTTTTTTCTTGATCCTCAGAATGCATGGCAATTTGATGATAGTCTCTGTAGGCATCCAAGAAGCTCATGCATTGATGATATGCCATTGCGTCTATGAGTTGGTCTATTATGGGCAGGGGAAAACAGTTCTTTGGACAAGCTTTGTTCAAGTCCGTAAAATCCACACAGACGCGCCAAGAGCCATTCTTCTTCTTCTGACCACGATGTTGGACAACTATATAGGATAAGTTATTTTGCAAACCACCGGCGTGAAGTAACCTATCCACCTCTTTAGGGCAGTGAAGTATGCTCATGGCGGACCGCCGACTTCTTTGAACAATTGTCTTACATTTGGGATCAATGTTCAAGCGGTGTTGGAGCCTTGATGGATCTACTCCTAGCATCTTGTATGGGGACCATGCAAATACATCAATGTTGCCAAGTAAGAAGGCTACCAATTCACGCCTTTTGGCGTTATCCAAAAGTGTCGATCATGAAGAACTTGTCAGGATTTCTGTCAATTTCGACCCGATGCAGGGCTTCGGTTGCTTTTTCACTTGGAATCCTCCGAATGTCTTCGAGACTCTCCTTATCCGGCACCTCAATTGAATGCACTTCCAGTTTCCTCGGTCTCTTTGTAGCTAGAAGATAGCATGCCTATGCCGACTTACGAGGGCAATTTGTAGTATTCAATCGAAAAGCGGGCGATTGGTTGTAGGTGCTTGGTATGGCTTGCATTGTATGTAACCAAGTTACGTCCATGATCAAATTATCTGCGAAGGAGCTTAACAACGAAACTCTCGTCTCTTGATCTGGTTTGGCCCATATAAGCGATGATATCCTACCCAAAGGGTACTCGGGTTAACATTGAAGCGAATAATGGATATCGATCGGAGATAGGTCGAATCGATAAAACCAAGTTTGACAAAAGTTTTGTAATACATTATCTACGAAGTCTTTACTGGTTAATGAGGACACGCGCGATGGTGAATTTGTTTACACGTAGCTCGATGACGAGAGGATCAATGTGGGGGTGGGTCACTCTAATTAAATCACTGTCATCGAAACTAATCCTTCCAGTGTCGTGTGGCCGTTTCACTGGCGTCATTGAGCTATGTGTGCTAGATGGCAACTAGATTGTGTGCACCTCAGGTGGTGCCGGCAAGCTGTATATCATATGGATTACACCAAGAGGGGGTGACTCCGGCCGTAGAGCTACTGTATTTGTTGAATTGTTCTTTCGGACGTATTGCGTAAGACGACCGTCTTGCACCAATTCTTCCAAGTGATCTCTTAAAGAATAACAACTATCGGTGTCGTGACCATGGTCTTTATGATACCCGCATCGTTTATCTTGTCTTTTTGCATCGGGGGGTCCCGTCATCTTGGGCGGCCACTTGAAGAACGGAAGGTGTTGTATTTTCGACAGGATCTTATTGATCGGCTCTATTACCTCCGTGTATTTATTGCCCGGACGCCTTGTGCGTCTGTTATCCACTTGGTATTGTTCATTAGCTCGTTGTGAACATTGGTCTGTTGATCGGCACGAATCATGCCTTTTGTCTCGTTTGGGTCGATTCCGCCATTCGGGGCTTCTTAGAGGCACAGAGCTAATCGGCTAAACAACTCCCGACGTGGCCTTCTTAACGGCTTTACGTCCGGCTTTGACGCGAAGGGCATCATCGTCCACTTTGCAGTATTCTTCAACCTTCTTCATTAATGCCCAGACGGTTTTGGAGGGACGCTTAGTCAATGAACTGTGGAGGGGGCTATTAGGATGCAATCCCATCTTAAAGGCAGTGATGGCCATGGAATCATTGCAAGCATCATCAACCAGATTAAAGCATTCCCAATAGCAAGCCAAGTATTCACGAAGAGTTTCTTCCGGTTTAATTTGCATGGCCCAGAGAGAGTCGGCTTGCTTCGGCTGGACCTTATTGGTGATGAATCTTGCCCTGAATGACTTTTGGAGTTGGTGAAAGCTCTTAATTGATGCGGGCTCCAATTTATAGTACCACCTCATGGCTAGTGGTCCTAGATTGCTTGGAAATATCTGACACATGAGGGCTTCGTCGTCAACATGGAGCGTCATTGCTTGCTTGTAATGACGAATGTGATCAGTAGGGTCTGATTTTCCATCGTAGAGGGTGAACAACGGTGCCTTGAACTTCTTGGGTAGCACAGCCCTGACAATTCGTTGACGAATGGGTCATGTTTATCTTCCTCATCCGAATCATCACTTTTCCTTCGTCTATGCTGTACATATAGACTTCCCTCAGATGAGCTGGATACATCAACATGCCCTTTCTTTTTGGGCTCCAAGGATGGTGAGTCTGAATCATTATCACTATTACGTTTATGAAGTCGACGTTAGTGACCATCCTTCTTTCCCGAAGGTCGACCCCGGTCTAGGCATGCAGCTTGTTGGGATTTTGCTATCTCCAAGACCAAATCCTAGCGCAAGTGCTCATTCTCAGCCAGCACGTTCTCCAGCCACTGTTCACTTTGCTTTGCTTGATCCATAATCGTCTGCAATGTCTCATGCATCAAAGTTGAGGGTGATGTCTGAGCTATTGAGTCAAAGTTCAAGGCACGTTGTGTGGCGATATTCTCCGATCCCAGCATGTTTCTTGGTGTGAGGTCGTCTCTTGGTATAGTTTCGTCAGCGACTATCGGAAGATCTTCCGTTACGCTCGCCATGGATATATTTGAGTATTCCCATAGACGGCGCCAATTGTGGTAATGTGGTTTGGAAATACTCTTGGATCCTGAAGGACGTTCTTGATCCTCTGATTGCCACCTGAAAAAGGATTAACACTCCGGTTGGGGGTGCCAGAATTAGCACTTCGATGGACAAGTCAGTATATGTCTCACGTTTGCTTATGTCTTAGGTTTCTTGGGGTTATCTCTCACATATCTTACTTTGGCTGATGTTCCTCTATTTATATTCACTTTTGGGCCTCAAGTTCGGGCTGACTTTTAATCCACCGTGTGATTGTTTACCCGATTCCTTCTATCATAAACCAATTCCCACTCGGCTCCTCACTTAGCTGGTTCTATGGCCGATTAGGATGTTCGGCTTCTGGATTGTACAAGACGGGGCCAAATATAATACATATCCTAACTTTCCAAGTGTGTATTCAGCCTCTTTGCATTCCCTGTTATTCGGCTCCCAATAACCAGTAGGCATTTTTAACTGATCGATCCTTCGAGTATAGGGCTTTGCATAAGTGAGAGAAGATTTTGATGTTTCTTCGTACTTGCCCTTAATTGTACCTAAAATGAAGTCCTTTAGTTGATCAACCAGAATTGAACTATTAGCCATGATTTGTAAGTTTTTTTGAGTCTCTAGTTGCTTATCAAAACTTTCAGCTGCATCTGGAGGTTTTGGCAGATTAGTAGCGACTTGACTTGATTCTCCTATATTATCTACGTTATTCATCAATGATGCAATTTGGACATCACGATCTTGCACTGATTTGCACAGACTTTCAATAATTTTTGTTAACATAGCAACTTTGTTCTTCGAGTAAGAGCATTTGTTGTCACAATAGGCATAATGGTAGAGCTGAAAGAACCAATAAAAACATTAGGGAAATTGAGCTTTGATTGAGGAGTGTTAATGGACGATATAGAATTAGCACTATCTGAATCATCTCCTTCCTGTAGATCCTTATGAGACTTAGCACTTGAAACTGCCTCTTGAGACATGGAAGGATGTGACAGAGTCTTTTTGAGAATTTCAGCAACATTTTCCATAGCAATATCTTTCTTTGCCTCCATGGAGATTGAAGATGTTGGAAACGCTTTTGATGCATCAGAACCAAAAAAAGGAGTTGATTTAGGTAAAAGTGAAGCTTGTGCAAGTGTTTCAGCCATAACTTTTATCCTGCTTTGCATCATCGAGCCAGTACCCTGAGTGCTTGAGTTCGAACCAGTCTTGGCAGCAATTGCAAGTTTAGACCCTCCAGCCTCGGTTTGAAGAGTCTTTAAAGTGTTCTTAAAAACCATTGCGAGTTTTTCCTTTGATTGATTTAATGAAAAGAATAAATAAGAGACAGAGAAGTCTTATCGGGTGTGCTAGAATTTGTATACACAAAATTAGTGTTCAATAAACACAAAAAATCATGGTAACTAAGATTCAACTTTGTTGATTTTGAATAAAGTGAGTACAATCTCTGATAAATTTCTAATCAAGGGAAAATAATCCTTTGATTTATCTTCTCAATAGGTTGACTCGAGTGCTTGACAGCGTACTCTCAAATCAAATGGCGAAATCCTCTCCAAACAGAGTGAAGAAGATGAAAACAAACCAATTGACTCACGAGCTTAATAGCTTGATCTTGAATCAAATGGCAAAAACTTCTAAAATTTAATTAAAGAAGACGATAATGAGACTTGAACAATGAAGTTCTTCAAGAACTTAGAAGTTTTGATCTATAGAGCTCTCTCTTGCTTTTGATGTATGAAGAATGTATGTATTTATATCCTTCATTTGATTGTAAGTTGCCCCTATTTATAGGCATGAGTGGAGACGAGTCTTGATGAGAACGGATTTTGTTTAATAATTATCTCTTTATTTATTTATTTAATGAGATAAAAATCAATATTTATCTTGAGGACATGTAGTTCAATTTGATTGGAGCAAATATTTATTTCCTTTTCCTACAAGTCTATGTACCAGGTGGTTTATTTTAATTGGTCCAAAGTTTGTCATCTTGAAGATTGTGTCACTTTGACATGTGGTAATTTGTGATTTGACCATTTGTGTAATATAGAATTAAAACCTTTTGACACATGGCAATGTTTGTCATATTTTTAGGTCTTTATAACACAAGGCAGTTTACAATTGGCTGAAATTTTGCATGCTTACTCTCCTTCAAAATTTTTGGTACATAATACTTTTTTGTGGGGCGATAAAGCATAATATTGATCCTTGCCAGGTTCTAATATGTGCTCATTACTTCTTTATTGGACGGTCCCATTTGTATACTCTGTGGAAACTTACTTTGGAGCATGAATAACGTCGTGAAGTTACAACATTTGTAATTGGATTTTTGTTTATGTATTGCTTACGTACACTAAAACTAGTCCTATATGCATAATCATTGTAGAAATCATAAGCAATTGACTACGACTAGAATTCTTGACTCTCAAACAGTGTGAGAATCTATTTTACATGTATTCTTCTATTTTTCCTAAAGTACCTGTGTCCACCGAATATGACAAGTGTATGGGTGTGGGTATTTGTTTGACACTTGTACCTAATGTAATCCTCTAGCTTTTTACAATGTTTGAAGAATAAGGAATTCACATTTGTTAGAAAAGAAACATTTATAGCCTCTAACATGGATAAAAGATAGAAATTTTATATTTTTCCAAATTTCTCCTATTTTTTTTTAATGTCAAGTACATTTCAACATAATTCACAATATCTTACTTAAGAATATTATATAATATTTAACATATACATGTCCATAAGGAGCCCTCATACCCATATCATTCTTTTGGATACATATCCCAATATCCTAATAACATTTAAGTTTAAGAAGGTCTGACAATTGGACGCGCATCCATACCCGATACTTGTATCTGACTCCATGTAGCATAGATGAGAATCATAACCGGATTGTATACAACTTTCATTGCTTGCATGCCAATTCTATTGATTCTTAAACAAAAAGGATCACTATAGTAGGACCATAAACAAGTTTCTTATGATCTGAGATGGATAGTAGAGGTGATGATTGATACCATGTGTGTGTCAATTAAATTGAGAGATATAGGATTAAGAGAGAGATTTATTGGCAGGATTTTGCAAAATTGGATGTGGGAAAAAATTATTATTTGTTTCAAATTTTGAAGTCGTTGGAAAAAATTAAAATTTACAATCCCTTTGCTGTAGTTCATCAAAAAATTTGTTGTGCAATCTTTGTTATAGCGGGAGAAAAACTACAAACGGGATTTTAATCAAATAAGATCTGCAACAAGAAGGAAAACATGATTTTCGGTGTATACATCAAGGATTATGGTTGTCGTTTGTGCTTCCGCTAGTTGGATGCTGCACTTGTTTCCTATTTTTGAGCAATTGTAAAAAAACTGAAAACTGTTTTAGTAGAATGACACATTTTGGGAAATGGTTTGATCTAGCAAAATCGAGATCTTTCATTTTTGATTTGTTGGCCACTGAAACACCAACTCCGCCACTAAATTTAACCCCCTAAATTCAGCAAAATTGAATTCTATTATATAAAGAATTTTTTGTACAAAAGTTTTATCTAGAATGATGTGAATTTTGTAATCCTTTAATTTAAACAAAAACACTGAATTGTGTTTCATTATTGCAAAAATATCACTACCACATCAGTTTTGATGAGTTTATGCACAAAAAATTTATTTGCGAATCATTTTATTTATTTATTTAAAGAAAATATAATTAGGAGTTATATTGTTTATCAATTTTTTCGACTAAAGAAGACCCAACCAATTAAGAAGCAAGCCTTTAAAATATCGTCTTGCAAATGTGTTATCACGAGTTTCCACTCACTTGATTGGGACACAAGATTTAGTTTGGTTGGATTTATTAATGCCCCAAGATAATAACAATAGCCCACATCATAAAAACCATAGAATTGATCAATAACATCATATTTAATATTTCCATTTATACTCTGTATTTATGCAAAAGATGATATATGCGTGTCTATATTCATAAATCCTAGATCCTGAATGTATAGCATATGACATGTGCACATGAATTGAAATAAAGGGAGAATCAAGTAATTTTATTCCCGAATGGCTACATCTTTCGAAGTCAATGGTTGGGTACAACAAAAGAAGTTCAATTCAATACAATTAAAGCCCAAGACTTGTACAAAAATAATTACATCAAAGAAATAAAAAAGAAGCTCTTGGCTCTATGTCCTCCCAAGCTATGTCCTTGGTAGAGGCTTATCAGTAGCACCTGAAAGTTGTTGTTCATATAAGGTGAGCCAAAGCCCAGTAAAGATACTTTAACTACAATGTATGAATCTTAACAAAGTCATAAGGTGAATGTATGTGCATGCCATTTGTCAAATGTTTTACACTTCCATCTAAAAAACAATGCAATGCCGGGATTATATATCAATTTATGAAAAAATATCTTTTTATATAAGAAAACAGTGATACCTCCTCCTATGCAGGGAGGAGGCGAGAGAGTGCAGGCAGGAGGCAGTCCTCTAGAGCCCATCTTGAGGGACGATGATGCTGAGACCAATGGCTCGGAGGAGGCAACAAGTTAGCACTCTGAGTCGTTTGAGAGCGGAGATGATGATGCCGACTCAAGTTACGAGGCGAAGGTGGCGATGCTAAGGAGGTTTTGGAGCAAGAGCGAAACGATTGCGGCTTTGGTTACGGCTCAAGGAAAATTTAGACAGCAGAGCTGATGGAGATAATGCCCCAGAGTCTTCTCCTCTGAGGAAGAGGACGAAGAGGGCCTCTCGGGCATGAGGTGACTGGCGTTGATCTTTTTTGGTATTTATTTTTTACTTAAGTTTTTTTTTTGTCAGTAGCATTAGCACATTGTATAGCTTTAGGAAGTTTTATTTTGCCTTAAAACTTGTACTCCTCTTTTGTAAAAACCATGATCGGAATAAAAGCTCACGATTTTTATAAAAAGTGTTGTTATTTTTGCATCATGAGTACCATATATGCATGAAATGGACATGGAATTGGATTGGCCAAGAGCACTTGATTGAAACAAAGTCCTTAGTCGGGTAATGAACCGACCAACAACCAAAATGCAAAATACAAAATACAACTTGATAAACAAAACAACAACAACTCGCTAAACTAAACAAAATAACTACAACTCAACAAACTTGCTAAAATGAAAGGACTCAAAACAAGACCTTAGAACACACAAAGAGCAGAACAAAACACATGCTTTCAGTATTGTTCGGACTGCAATTAGACGGCGAGGCGAGAAAAAGGTTCTTGGCCACATAAGGAGCCTCTTGTGGTCGGTAGATTATTGACAGCTGGTTTCCAAAAAAAGGGTTCATCTTCGTGATTTCTCTTCAGAACTTCATTTCAGCCTCAAATTCTTCCAAAAATGGAGCCATTTTTCGCCAAAAAACTCTCGAATTGGATTGCGACTTTAGACGGCTCGAAAAAGATAAATTTTCGGAGTTTCAGCATAAATGCACTTTTTCTGTTGTGTCAAACTCCACTTTGTTTTCCATTACTTCATGCCGCGTTTAGATGCTGAAACCCGATTACACATGTCTTTAGCTTCGGAGGACAAGAAATATGCTCGACAATTGAAGAATTTCAAGCGTTAATGGAATCCCGGCGTGATGAGGAGATCATGCCTCAGCCCCATTTTGGCCACGCCCAAGCTTTGGAACGAATGTGTGGGCTTACTCTGCACGAGGCTCGATCTCTGGCCCATAACAGAGAACTGGACATTCCTAGTTTCATTTATTGATTTTCCGACGTCGGTGACCGAGGTGACCTTCTCTGGCGGGGTTTTCGGCAGCATGCCCTCTACTTGTGCATGCTTGCACATTTTCTTCTTGCCCCTAGTTTCGGCAGATCTAGCATTCACTTGATCGAAGTGGCGCAAGGCCTGAAAGAAGGCAAGAGTTGTATGGGTTTGGCGTTGGTCGAGACTTTGATGGGCTTAGATGCCTTTCATCAGTGAGAGAGTACCAGATTTGCAGGGAGTCCACTACTTCTTCAGGTAATGTTTCCCACCCTTTCTAATATGTGTTTCTCACATCTCTCGGCACTCATGCTCTATTTTTCTTTCAAAACCCTTTTTTCACTTTTCTCTCAACATAGATCTCTCTATTCTTTAATCTCTCTTTTCTTTCATCCCTTCCCAAGTGTGGCTTATGGACAAGTTGAAGGTTGTGGACTCTTGCCCTGAGTACTCAGGTCAAGGCTACTTCTTCTGCCACTAGCTTGTGGATTTCTCGAACGAAGGATGGTGGTGCCACTGGATATGCAACAGGTCTGATGCTGACATAGCCTAGCGTTGTCCCTGGCTTAATCTGACCGAGATGAGTTATAGAATGGCTTGCTAGCCTAGCATTCAATTGATTGGCCTTACACATTGTGTGTTTTACTTTCCATTCTGGTTTAGACGTCAATTTGGGCATGATCAGACTTGCCCAGAAGAAGGGGTAGAGTACTCGATTTCATTCCCCATTTGTGGGTCACACTTGGCTACATACCTCACTGCTTGGAGGACGAGAGAGCTTTTAGCCCTTACCCTTAGTTTTTGTTGCGCCCTTTCTAGTGAATGCCTGGCTTGGCTCGATGACGAGGCCTGAGCCAAGACCCACTTTGGCATCAGAAGCTTCCACAACATGAGTGGGAGACGCTGGAGCACCTGACTCATCTATGCCTCTACTTTATTGCTTTGACCTTTCTTTTCAAGTTTTTTTTTTTCAATGTAATAAAAACAACTTTGATTTGTATTAGAGAGTTGGAGAACTTTAAGTTGAAATCAATGAAATTAAAGTTGTGAGCATTGAAAAGTTTCCTTTTAGTCCAAAAATGGTCTAAGTTGTAAAAGGTAAAATTTGAACGAAATTAACTTTTATCAAAACTTTTCAAAACCATTTTTGAAAAGGATCACCACTTTACGCGCATGGAATCTATCCTTGAGATGTACAACCCCAAATCCAAAGGTCATAAATTGCCCATTGATTGAACACCACTGCTCAGTATTGTAACCAGCTCTTCTCTCAGAATGAAGATCACACTGAACTTTCAGATAAAGAACATACAAAGATGACCTGATCAGACATATGGACAGGACAGTTGAGTTGGAGGTGTTTATGGCCGGATTTCAGGATGAAGTTGCCTACGTATCCCGAAGATGGGAATCAGGCCTTACGTAGTTCGGTTCAGGTTCACTCGAGTATTAACTCTCTTTTTGTGCTCTAACTTTTGCCAAGGCCGCCCTTTCGGGTTTTCAACCTTGTGAGCTTAATTTTTCTTTATTTCTAATTTTTGTGCTCTAATTTTTGCTTAGGTCACTCTTCCGGGTTTTGGCCTAGCGAGCCTCTTAGGGATAGTATTTCTTCAACTTGTCCATGTTGATCGGTTGGGAAAATTCCAGGCCATCCAGGTCCACGAGAATAATAGCTCCACCTGACCAGATAGTTTTGATGATGTAAGGACTAGTCCAATTTGGTTTGAACTTGCCCCTAGGGTCATGAATGAGAGCACGATTGTCTTCCAGCACCATATCCCCCTCTTTGAGATTCCAAGACTTAACATTCTTGTTAAAAGCCCTAGCAATCCTGCGTTGATAGCGCTGAATGTGGTACAATGCTTTCAGCCTTTCTCATTAAACAGCATCAGCTCTTCAAATCTGCTATATTGCCAATCCACCTCTGCTATCTGTCACTCAGCTATAATTCGCAGCGACGAGACTTCTATTTCAATTGGCAGAATAGCTTTCATCCCATAAACAAGAGAATAAGGAATTGCCCATGTAGACGTTTGAATTGAAGTTCTATAGCCCTAGAATGCAAATGGAAATTTATCTAGCCAGTCCCTGTAGGTCTTAACCATCTTCTGCAAAATATGCTTGATATTCTTATTGGCGACCTCAACAGCTTTGTTGGTTTGCGGCCGGTATGTAGATGACTTATGAAAAGCCACATTGTATTTCTCTAACAAGTCTATCACCTCCTTCTTGAAGTGGGAGCCATTATCTAATATAATCTCGTTTGGGACTCCATATCGACAAATGATGTTGTTTCGGATGAACTTAGCCACATGCGCTGCTTTCAACATGGCATAGGATTGAGCTTCCACCCACTTTGTGAAGTAATCAATTGCCACCAGAATGTATTCATGCCCATTCGACCCTTTCGGTGTGACTGCGTCAATGACGTCAATTCTCCAGACTAAAAAAGGCCATGGTGAAGTCATGTTGTACAGCTTCGACGGCGGGATATTCATGTGATTAGCATGAATTTGGCATTTGTGGCATCGCTGAACAAAACCAATACAATCCTCCTCAATGGTAGACTAGTAGTAACCTTGCCAGAGGATCTTCTAGGCTAACATTACTCCATTCAGGTGCCCTCTGCACTCCCCTCCATGGATGGCCTTCATCAGGCACTTTGATTCCTCTTTCTCAACACATAACTTGTGCCTTCCCAAATGACCTCTTTTGTACAGTTTACCTCTGCAGACGATAAACTGAACGGCCAGTCGCCATATTCCCCTTTTGTCTTTGGCATTTGCCCCTGTTGGATAAACCTCATTTTCCAAGAAGTTCTAGATATCGTAGTACCAAGGGTTTTTGTCTTGCGCTTCATCTGTTGCGGGGATAGTTTCATAGGCCAGCGTGTATCTCTGCTCAATGATGATCGGATGTATCCAGACTCCAAGCGGGATGTTTATCATGGATGATAGAGTTGATAAAGCATCAACAAACTTGTTGTTCTCTCTTAGTAGATGTGTGAAAGTTAGCTTTTCAAACCTAGGAATCAAAACGTCCAGGGTTTGGTGATAAATCTTCATCTTTTTTTCCTTGACTTTCCAGTCTCCATTTGCTTGAGAAACAACTAGGTTCGAGTCCCTGATAACGTCCAACCTTTTTGCCCCTAGTTCCAGGGCGGCGTCTAAACCGGCGATGTACACTTCATATTCTGCTTCGTTATTAGACACCTTGAACCGAAGTTCGAAGGCTAAAGGTATATGGGAATCGTTGGGTGCTATTAGCAATACACCGATCCCATAACCATATTAATTGGACGCTCCATCAAAGTACATTGTCTAAGTCTCCTCCTCAACTTGTAGAATGGCTTCATCTAGGAACAGGTATTCTATCGCTTCAACTCCTTTGCTAGGTGATCTGCCAGAAACTCCGCTACAGCTCTCCCCTTGACCGACTTGCGAGTGACATACTTAAGATTAAATTCGGAGAAGAGAAGCAACCAACATGCTAGCTTACTCGTAAAGGCTGGTTTCTTAAAGAGATATTTGATGGGATTTAATCTCGAAACCAAAATTATAGAGTGAGCTAACAAGTAGTGCCTCAACCTCCTGGTAGCTCATACCAAGGCTAGGCAAGCTTTCTCCAACGGAGTGTAACGGGTCTCGTAATCCAGCATTTTCTTGCTCAAATAATAGATGGCTTTCTCCACCCTATCCTCAGATTCATAAGCAAGCATGCATCCCATTGTTGTGTCCGTTACTGACAGATATAGAATTAAAGGCTTCCCCGGCTCTAGCGGCGATAACACAAGTAGATTATGAAGGTACTACTTAATCTGCTCAAAAAAAAATTAACATCGATCATCCTATCGGAATTTCTTTCCTTTCTGTAGGAGACCAAATAGTGGTTCACAAGTCAAGGTTAATTTGGAAATAAACCATCTTATGAATTGCACTTTACCCAGAAAGCCTCGCACCTCCTTTTCAGTCCTTGATGATGGCATTTCTATGATAGCCTTGATTTTGGAAGGATCTACCTCGATGCCCCTCTGTGTGATCAAGAAGCCTAGCATATTCCCTGCTGTTACACCGAAAGTACATTTCTGCGGATTCAACCTCAGTCTGTATTCTCTAATCCGTTGAAAGAATTTCTTCAAGATGGTGTAGTGGCCCTCTCTTTCCTTGGACTTAACATTATGTCGTCCACGTACACCTTAAGCTCTTTGTGGATCATGTCATGCAGAATGGTGGTTACAGCTCGTTAATAGGTAACCTTGGCATTCTTTAGCCCAAACGGCATCACCCTGTAATAGTAGGTTCCCCATGGTGTAGTAAAGATGATTTTCTCTTTGTCTTTGGGAGCCATCAGAATCTGGTTATACCCGAAAAATCCATCCATGAAGAAGAGCAATGCATGGCCTGCAGTGAAGTCTACCAACTCATCAATATGTGGTAGGGAAAAATCTTCCTTCGGACTAGCCTTATTCAAATCCCTGAAGTTGACACAGACTCTGATTCTGCCATCCTTCTTTGGAACTGGAACAATGTTAGCCAACCACGTTGGGTACTCAGACACAAGCAAGAACCCTGCCTCAATCTGTTTGGTAACTTCTTCCTTAATTTTCAAAGCCCAATCCAAATGTATTCTCCGCAACTTCTACTTGACGGGTCGGGCCTCGGGGTCAAGAGGGATCCAATGCTGTACAATCTCAAGATCAATTCCAGGCTTGTCTTCGTAGGACCACGCAAAAACATCATTGAAATATTTTAATAAAGTGACTAAGCGCTTGCGCTCCTTCTCAGTACCCATATTAAAAGCAATGATTTCATCGATAAGGGGTTTTACAAACCTCTCATCCTCTCGATTAATCAAGTTTTTCAAAACTAGAGGAATTCCTCTCTCATCGTTTTCATTAATATTTTGAAAATCTTGGTCAATGCAATAAATAAGCGGCACAGAGAAATACTCAAAATCAGCAGCGTTCTCATTCATAAGATCTAGTTCATCTAGCTTTTCAGTTACAACCGACTCAAAAGAAAAAGAAAAAGATGACCTAGACAAGACCTTGGCATCCGGGTTATCACCCCCAGGAATACCGGACTCGGACTCAGACTCAGAAGAATCAGAATCTGATTCTGACTCCACAGACTCTGTGGAATTAGATTCCAACTTACTACCCAACTCAGAACTAGACAGGTAGCACTCCTCTAGTTACCAAACGAGAGATGGTGGTTCAGATGCATCCAAAATGCTGCCAGAAGGGTTCGCACCTGGTTGGTCCCCGATCAGGGAGATGGTCAGGTTATCCCCCAAGCTCTTTGAGTCGGTTGAAGGATCGAAAAGGAGACATGCTAGTGCTATCCCTACTCTAAGCTCACTGTTGTCCGAGTCACTTTCCACGCTTTGTTTAGCTTTTGCATTTGGTTCAGCCTTTTCTTTGGTATCACTATCTTGCAACTGCAGATCAAAAAACATTTCAAAGCCAGGAACACGCTGCTTCGTAGAATTCATCTAGGGCTCGAGAAAGCCACAAAAGGGGAAGTCTTCACCCTCCCGAACAAGGTGGCCATTCAACGTTCCCCAGATCGGCCTGTGAATGAGCTCATAGTGTTTCCCAGCCTTCTTGGCTCTAGCTCTGCCTGTCATCTCTTCTCTTTTTCTAACCCAATCTTCTTTGGTGGGCATGTATCCCAAACCCCTTTCCTAGCACGTGTTGTAGTTTGTTCATGAAATAAACAGATTGGGCACTGAAATATATGCCTTCATCTGCTGCCAAGATGGTTTGCACTGTCTAGGCCTCAGCTAGACTAAACCCTGAGAGGAAAACATCCTCCTCGCCATGAACGATCCCCAGCACTGGTGTAGTTACCTCTGGCGGAGGATGTGTGGACGAATTTTCGAACATAATCGCCATTCCCTTCCTGTGAGGGTACTTCAGCATTTGGTAGAGAGTAGAAGAGACTGCTTTCACCAGGTGCAGCTAGGGCCTCCATAGCAGTAAGTTGAAGGTGGCTGGGACATCCAAGACATGGAATTCGACATCCTGTTGAGCTGGTGTAGACACCCCATTTTTGACCGACCTTAAGACTCAGACGTCATCGATTGAGCGCTCGGTGATTGCTCATGTTGTGCTCGTTCTGAGGTTTCGGAGTTTCGGCTGAGGTCCTTACCCTCGGACCTCAGGACCCTTTGTATGCTTTACCTCGGTTTGCGGACCAGGTCTTGCTTTCTCTTCCCAGAGAGAGGGACAGGTCTTGTAGACCATCTCTCAGTGGCCGTAGGCTACTTTTCGTGGTCGCAGGCCACTGTTCCGGTTTGGAGACCAGTTTCCGGTTTTCGGAGCCGTCGGCAGCGCGCCTCGGTTCGGGACTGCTTAACATTCTCTGTTTGGCACTATTTTTGGCACATACCTTGTTTCCTCTGTCTAGAGGGACACTATGGCTCGGGAGACCACCTTTGTGGTCGCACGCCACTTTTGGTGCTTAACAGCCTATTTTCGGGGCACCCGGCCGCGCGTTTCTCCCCCCGAACCCTCGTTTTGCATCGGTGTTGGTTCATTTTTGGCATGAACCTTGTTTTCATTGTTTGGAATGTGGTACAAGGGTGGGGGACCACCTTTTCTCTTGGAGACCACTTTTCTCTCCGCCAGCCGGTTTTCTTGCTGGGAAATTGGTCTCCTTGATTTTTGAGCCACATTTGCTGGTCTCCCACCATACCACTAGCTTGCATTCAGTTGGGAGACCATCAAATGGGCTGGCCGACCACTTTTCCTTGAGGGAGACCACTCACCCTAGTCGGCCGACCACGGGAAGTGGTCGGCCGGCCACCTTAACTGGTCGGCCTGCTCCCTCTAGTTTTGTCTCTGTCAGTTGTTGCCAGTTGTGCCAACTGAAAGACACAGACTGCATCCTCCATACACGTGTATGGAGGATCTTTGGCCTTGGTTTTTAGCTTCTTTAAGAAGCTTTGGCCTCTGTTGTCTATAAAGGAAGGCCTCCCCCTCCTTTGTGAGGGTTCAGATTTTCGTTAAGGCACATACACATATCTCTCTCTTTGTCTCTATATTTAGGCTTAGGAAGTGTATTGCTCTTGACCCTTTTGCACCGCACCTCATAGCCTATCACTTCCACTATCAACCCAAGGTTCTTGGAGGTCATTTTTAGAGGTTAAGGAGCTAGATTTTTGGTCTAGAAGTTGCTGTCTTTGTTGAGCTTCAAGGGTAACTCATTTTCTCCCCTTTTAAGCATTATTTTGATCCTTCTCTTAGCCTCATTTTCATGCTTATTTGAGGTTTTTTTTCAACTGAAAAAAGTTTTATTTCTAAGTGTTTTTCATGTTTGTTTAAGATCATTTTGGTGTTGGGGGTCATCTACCCTCTTGCATGCTTGTTTTGGCCTTGTTTTGTGCCATGCCATAAGGCATTCGAGATAGTCTTTGCTTGGCCTTCCTACCACTGAAATCTAGTGGATTTTTAGTGGCGGTTTTGTGGTTTTGAGGGCTAAAATCAGAGAGGGGTGACCCTCTCTCTTTTGGCCTTGTTTGTTTGCATATTTGGCCTTTCAAATGAGCCCATATTTTCATACTTCCAAGCCTTGGTTTAGGCACTTTTTGGTGATTTTTGAGACCTGCCTAGGCTCGTTCCATAGTTTTTTTGGCCACCTTTTGTTTGCTTCTTGCATGTGTAGAGCAATCCCATTCATAGCTTATCAAAGGAGCATGTCATTCTTGCATGTATTGACCATGTTTCAGTGGGTTTTTGGTCATATTTTGGCATGCCATGATTTTGTTTTTGGCTAGTTTGGTGGCCCCTCACATGCTTCATAGGCTTGTAGTGTAAATCATGCTTACTAGCTCACATTGCATGTTGTTTTGGCCCTCTATTCTAGCACCTTTTGGCCACACTCCAAACATGTTTTGTTCATATTTTGGGCTGCCTTAGCTCTGTTTTTAGGCCTCTTGGTCGATTGGTGCTTGCCATGCATGGTTGTAGTGTAATAGCCTTGCTTACCTTTGAGTTTTGGGGTCCCTTGCATGTGTTGCTTGAGGCATTTTAGTGTTTTGGCATCATTGAATATGATATTTCAGAGTTTATAGGTGTGCCATATTCTTATGTTTATCAAGCCTTCAATGTGTTTGAGAGTTGTGCTTTTATACCCCATTTGTGAGCCATTGCATGGGCTTCATTTTGGTGCATGTCAAGCCATCATTTTAGCTCATTTTGCCACTTTTTTGGACCTGCATAAGGTCTGTTAGAAGTTGTTTTGGTCATTTGAGCATTGCTTTGCATACCTCTAGTGTAATGTGCTTCACTAATTTCGGTACTTGAGCCTTCCAACGTGCATTGTGTGAGTCGTTTGCATGATTCGGAGCCTTTTTGTATGCCATTTCAGAGCTGGAAAATATGTGATTGTATGCCATATTTCATGCTTACCATGCTTTGGTGGAGTTGCACTTTGTGCCTTAGGTTTGGTCCCTTGCATTTGTGCATGTTTGCATGTATGTTGTTGCTTCATTCTCATCATGTATGGCCACTGATTTGAGTGTGGCTAAGGGCCATTCATTTTAGTTTAAGTCCATCTTGCATTATATATGCCATATCCATGTTGTCGCATGCTTGATCGTCACATTGTGTATGCCTTGTTCATGTCTTCGTGCATGTCCATCTTCGTATGTGCATTGCATATGCCATATAGCTCATGTGCATTGAGTATGCTATTTTTAGTTCATAGCATTGTGAATGCTAGCTGCATGTTTGCATATCATCCCTCGTATGCTAGCATGATTAGGTTGCATTGCGTTTAGGGTTGCATGCTAGTCGTATCGTGTATGCCATGTAGATTGCATTGTGTTTGGAATAGGGTTTAGTCCAAACACGGGAAACGAGGGATGTTTCGTACTCCAAGTGACGAAACGTGCCTCAATTCTCGGTCGCCGACAGTCCGGATTACCCATGATGGAGTTTAGGCCTTGTTGTGTTATATGTGCATTGATTTTACATCGAGTCGTGCAATCTGACTCCTCAGCCATCATGCATCGAGATGCGTGATTGGTGGCACGAGGATCGAGGACTACACTCCCTGGAGCTTGTGCAATGATGGGAAGCGTGGTCATGCACACATATGTTGAAAATACTTTGCCATGCCCCTTTCTCACTCTCTGTTGTAGCAAATCGAAAACCAGCAACAAAAGCTGGTCAGCAGCCTTCTGGAGTTTTGTACAGTGTTCTGGGACCAGTTTCAAACAGAGGCAAATCGGAGCGTCGCGATGGATTTCCCGACAAGGCGACTTGAGCATGCATGCATCCCTATCATTCGGAACAGAGCTGAGGCAGTCCATTTTGTTTAATTTGCATGCTAGTTTCCTTACTTAGTTAATTCATTAATTAATTAATGTTGTGTAATAATTAGTTTAACTAGCTTAGATTAGCTAGTTTATTCTGTACTATTCATTCGGACCCTCCGAGAGAGGGCAATGTTGTAATAAGTGTGCGTGCGTGTGTGAATGTCTTCCAACCCCACGTCTTTCTCCCTTTTACTTACTTGCTTTTGATGGTTAGTTTTAGGTCATGTTTCGATTAGCATACCTTATGTTAGCATGTTTGCATACACTCATTCGTATTGTATGCATTGGGCTTGGCGCATCATACTAATTGCATAGTATTTCAATTCCAAGTTGAGTACATGTATCGATTGTTGCATCTCATATGCCATCTTAGATAGCCGAGCCTATTTTGTTGCATTATTGCATGTGTTGCATTAGGCATCTTGTATAGTTAGGATCATGTATATTTCTAACTAGTTTTTTGTTTTGGCTCAGAGTACACTGTAAGTGTTTATGCTTTAGCATCCTTACATGAGTGTAAGTGTTGCCATGTTCAGCATGCTTGCCATGAGACTATTTGCTTAAATGCTAAACTGCATGAATGCCTATGGGTGAAGGCTTGATTGCCTGAATTGGAACAACTCGATGATTGTAAGTTTTAAGCCCACTTTGCGAAGTGGCAAAATCATGTTTTAAGCCCACTTGAGGGTGGTAACTCTGCGCTTTAGCCTACTTGCGAGTAGCACTTTCAAACAATTTTCGAAAATAAACATGAGTTGTTTTGTTCCAATTCTCGCGATTTAGTCTATACTTGTATGTGTGTGCCACATAGTAAAGTTATCTAATAACCGGAATAAGAACACATGAGGTTTATAAAACAACATATCATGATTAATATAGGCCGATCCTTTGATCGGGCGAGCGGGAGTGCTCATTTCAGGACCTTCCCCTCTCATACCCAAGTTCCCGAGCTGAGGCAACTTTGGTGATGACGGACATGTGGCCTTTGGCATGAGTCAGGGTTTCCTAAATTTCTCAAAAAAATATTTAGGCTATGACTCTGTAATCTGACAAAGCAGTCCATGTTTGGTGCTTTTTATTCAAAATCGATTTTCCAAAACCAATTGCCAGATTTGGACTCTTTGGTGTTTATCAATCTCACATTGCACTTTGTGAGATTAGATTTAGAACCGTGACAGGAGTCCGAACTGTAGTAAGACCAAATTTGCGCCCTCTTCGAAAGGAGGGCGTGCGGAGAAAGTCGGGTCTACAATTTCTGGTGACTCTACTGGGGATTTAGAAAAGTTAACTCGAACTCATGATATGTTGTTTCTTTGCATTGCATTTGTATTGGTGCGCTTAAGTCACAGTGTTTTCCATCTGCTATTCCTGAACGGTTTGCCGGAGGCTTGCTTGGAAAAGCGTGCCACAAGGCTGACTGGTTGCGGGCTCTGCCACGATGGGAACACAAACCTTGGATCGGGGTCACCACCGAGGCACCTTTTTTGACCAATCGACCTAGTAGCATATCGGAAGCCATAGAGACCATTCCAAACTAGGACAGGTTGCTCACCCGAATGCAAGATTGTGTAGACGCGCCCAGAGGGCCTCATGCTACAGTTCGGACTCATGTGCCACGGTTCTGAATCTAATCTCGCAAAGTGCAATGCGAGACCGATAAATCACCAAAGAGTCCAAATCCGGCAAATCGTTTAGGAAAACTAATTTTTAGGAAAGAAGTGCCAAACATGGACTGCTTTGCCAAATACAGAGTCGCTACCTAAATATTTTATTTTGGGGGAATTTAGGAAACCTTGACTCGTGCCTAAGGCCACGTATCCGTCATCACCAAAGTTACCTCGGTTCAAGAACTTGGGTACGATTGAGGAAGGTTATCTATGAGCACCCCCGCTCGCTCGATCAAAGATCGGCTTGTATTAAACATGATATCTTGTTTTTGAAATCACATGCGTTCTTATTCTAGTTATTAGCTAGAATTTACTATGTGATGCGCACAACACACAAGTATAGACTAGATCGTCTAATTTGGAATGAAGCATTGCATATCCGTTTGTTTGGAAATGGTTTGAAGTTTGCTACTCGCAAGTAGGCTAAGACACGGATTTCAATGAATTGTCCCAATTCAAGAAATCCAACCTTCACCCACAGGCATTCAGGCAGTTATATCACATAAGCAATTAGCTTCATGGCAAGCATGCTGTCATGTTAACATTCACATACATGCAAGATGCTAAAGTATAAACACTCACAGTGTACTCCGAGCCAAAACAAGGAACATGTTAGTAATCAATGTATGATCCAAGTCCATGTTAAGATGGCTAATGCAACACACACAAAATGCAACAAGAATAGGCTCGGCTAATCTAATAATGGCATGTGAAATGTGACAACTCAATACACGTATTCAAGTTGAAATTGATATCTATGCAGTTAGTATGATGCGCCGAGCCCGATGCATGCAATACAAATGAATTATGCAAACATGCATAACATAAGGATGCTAATTGAAACATACCCTAGAACTAACCATCGTAAGCGGTTAAGTAAAAGGGAGAAAGAAGTGGGGGTTGCAAGACATGCATCACACACACGCACGTTTATTACACAATTGCACCCTCTTGACGGAGGGACCGAAAGAATAATACAAATTACATAATTAACTAACTAACAAGTTAATTAATTATTACACAACACTTAACTAATTAAACAAATTAATTAAGCTATGAAAGCGAAAGCGACCTCGGAAGAGGGACGAATGCATGCATGCTTGGCTTCGCTCAGAAATCCATCGCCATGTCATGTTGCCTCTGTTTACACTGCTCTGCACCTCTGAGAACTGTGCAAGTCACAAGAATGCTTTTGAATCACCTTCTGAGCACTGTGGGATGTCACCGGTTGAAATTCAAGGCCACCGGCCAAGAGGAACTGGTCATCGACCGTTTGTGGGGACCTCGGCCAACAATACATAGCCGGCCGGCACTGAAGATGGTCGACCGGCCATCTCTTCTTGCAGAATCCTATTTTGCTGCAGCAGAGGACAGACAGAGCATGGCAATGCATTTTCAAGGCAATGTTTGCACCACCACCCTTCTTATCATGTTTGAGACTCAAAGGAGTACGGTTCTCGACCCTCGGGCCATCAATCACGCATTTCAATGCATGATGGCCAAAGGAGCCGAGTGTGCAAATTAATGTACAATGAAATGCACAAAAAACACATGAAGGACCCCAACCTCTATCATGGTTTATCAAGAGGCAAGGGATGCATGCTTAATGCTATGCAACCTAGGCATGCAAGCAAGCTAATGCAACATGAGCATGCAAACAAGCAATGTGCAATAGGCATACAACTTAAACAAATAAGCATGCAAGGCATGTAATAACAATGCCAATGACAAACATGCAACAACATGTGAGGCAAACATGTGACAACATGTCAAGCAACTTAAAAAAAGAGAATGCATGCCAAATGCATTACAACTTAAGCATGCAACAACATGTTATGGACCAAGTACACAACAAAGCACAATTGAACTAGTATGCTACAACATGCAATTTACCAAATATGCAACAAGTATGTGACAACATACAAGGCAAGCATGCAACAACATGCGGGGATGGACTTCAACCAAAATGGATAGCTCTCAAATAGGCCCAAATCAATGGCCAAAATGTTCTGGAAATGAGGACAAATGCACATACAAATATGCATGCCAATTGGCCTAAAGACTAAGGCAAAAAAAAACAACTTTTAAGCACACTTAAAAGGAAGACAAACATGGATATTAGGCAAATATGTTAAACCATGAAATCATGCATGGGATGATGCCAAATCAAACAAACCATGCAATTAATGCATGCAATAAGGCCTAAAACTTGAAACTAGCCGAGGGACTCAAACCAAGGCTACATGAAGCAAGCCCCAAAGGGCCAAGGGTATTCAAAACAGTCCCAAGGCAGGTCTACACAAGACCAAAAGTGAGCTCAAAACTAGCCAACACAAGCTAGAACACAATGCCCAAACATAAGGCATACAAGGCCACAAAAGAGGTGTTACACTACACCTAATACAACCAAACATGGTATGATTTAAAGAACCAAAATCAGGGTTATGGCATGTCAAAATGAGCCCAAAAATCCACTTAGATGGCATCCCAAATGCCTAAGCATGAAGGCATACACAATGACACATTCATGAGGCATAACACACAAACTATCCAAAGCATGGAATAGGTGATAAATACAAGTATTTGAGCATACTATATGGACTGTAATAACATGACAAATAATTCCAAATCACTGAAATGGCCCAAGTAAAGCATGTCAAAGGATTCAATACTCAAAGCCTACAAGCTAGATTACATGGTGGCTATACAAAGCAAGTCAAGCATGTCCAAAACAATGAAAATCAGAGCTTTAGCATGTTAAAACAAAGCTAGAAGCTTCATGAAGTTAAGCCAAAATCATGCTAAAAAGGCATGTTACAACATGGTGCATGTTAAGGCAAATCATGGGATTACAAGACAAGTATACAAAGCATGCATGGTATGTCTAAACCAACTTCAAAATAGAGATGTATTAGGGAAAAACAAAGCCTAATACACACTGAAATAAAGCTAAAACAAGCTAAGCATACAAGCTACCAACATAAGCCATTTATGTAAGCATTGAAGACAACATGGAGAGGAGATGACCCTCTCCTATTTAAGACACCAAAACCACCTCTCCACCACTGAAAATCTTCTGGATTTCAGTGGTAGAGAGGTCATGCAAAGCTAAGAACAAGGGCCAAAATGGATGGCCTAAAACAAGGCCTAACAAGGACTAAGAGGGGGGAGGGACAACCCCAAACCTCAAAGGGACCTTAAACAAAGATCAAAAGCATGCAAAATCAGAACTTTTATCAATTATAAGTTAAGCTCAAAACAACATGCAAGATAGGCTAAAAGCTTGTGCAAAATGGGGAATAAAGAGGGTAGTTTCTCACCCTTGAAGAACCTCTTCAAGAACAAAGCTCCAGCAGGTTTTTTGAGTTCAAACCCACCCAAGGACACCAAAACCAACCCCTTAGTACCTCAGTAACAAAGACAAGGTGTATTGCTAGGTGTTTGTGTATTAAACTAAGACAATACTACACTTTTGAAGCACAAAAATGGAGAAACAAGGCAAGATAGATACAAGGCAATATCTATCTTTTCTAAGGCAATTTTCTGAACCCTGGAGGAGGGAGGAGGGGCTTCCTCTTTATAGAAGTTCAACTTCTAAAGCTTCCAAGAGAAGCCAAGCAAAGGGCAAATCCCTCCATACACGTGTATGGAGGGGGTGAATTATGGATGCCAGCTGCACCAACTGGCATAAAATATCTGCATAAAGTAGATGAACAGGGTTCGGCCACCAAAAATGGCCGATCGGCCAACATAAGTGCCGACTGACCAAATATAGTGTCGACCGGCCAACACTCTTGGCCAATGGCAAGAAAAAGGGGCCGATGGTATCATGCCCTAGCCGGTGGGTTGAGGGGATGGCAAACAAGCCACCTTCTTCCCTTAGAAGCAAAAACACAAGTGTTTGGTCCATGACCAAGCACAAAATAGATAAGTTGAGAGATCTTGAGGCAAGGCGCGTAGCCAAGACCCCCGAGAACTCAAAACGAACATAAGCATGGATGATCATCAAGTGTTCAAACGATGACGTCCAAGTCTTGAGGACGGTCAAAAATAGGGTGTTTATAGATTGTTTGAAACTGCATGCGTGCGTAGTGAAACCCTAGTTCCTGACGAAACTAGGACAGGGAAACCCTACCCCATCATGGGGGTGTTTTGGCTCTCAATTAACTGGTATGTGCTGTACAATGAAACTGTACAGGGATGTGCATGTCAGTTGCCAAGTTGGTATCTATTTTGGGGCAAAAGTCATTGTGGAGCACAGTTATTCAGCTTGTTCATATCTGTTCTAGTGAAACTAGGCTGAGATGCTGTATGTTTTCTCTTTTGCAAGGCAGTCCTGGAACCATAGCTTCAGAAGGCTCTAATATCACTCGGGTACTCTGGACTTGTATCGATAGACTTTGTCAGGTCGGAATTGGTTCAGAGGCAACCTGTGTTTACCTCACCCCCATCGGTTACAAGACGAAGGAGGTTCAGGCAGAATTCACTAGTACAATTTCTACAGTAGTCACCCTTCAGTTCACCCAGGTTTAGTCTGGTTTGGGAACGGTTGTCTACATTCAACTCAACACGAGATCGATCACCTATTCCCGTGGCTCAATATCCCCCAGCCAGTATGGAAGAGCAGATATAGCACCTGCAACAGACAATCGAGGCACTGCAGCAGGATGCAGTCCATCAGGCTGAAGTCACGGTTCGTCAGACCGAAGTGATAACCCGGCTACAACAACAACAGCTACAGCTAGCCACAGCTTCTATATCTCATACACCTCCCACGGGTAACCCGACTCCCGGAGCCACTGCCCATACTACTAATGTCCAAGAGACTCAGGGCAATTCGGCAGAGCCAATCCTAGAGCAAGCCTCTAAAGCTCCTGTCTATCAAACCGAAGCTCCATTTGAATTTAAAGTTGACCCAACTGCACTTAAGGTCAATAAACTGGAGAAGTTATTCAAACGAGTACAAGGAATGAACTCCATCCCGGATTTAGAGGACGGGTATTCCAAATCGGTTCGAAAATGTTCGAAATGTGCCTCTGTTTTTTTAACACAGTTGTTCATTTTGGATGCTTTTCCTTATTTACTCTTATCATTATAAATGTGCCTCTGTTTTTTGCATCGAAAATGTTCCAAATGTTCCGATGGTGTGACTCAAATTTGAATTAAGTAAAAGAATTTGTTTTTTTTTTTAAAATCACAAATCGGTTCAATTCAATCCTAGTTCTTGACAGTTAGGTCCATGATTTTATAGTTATGATTTTTATTTGAAATTTAGTTCAATTTGTTTAAAGATATATATATATATTCTCAAGTATATATATTTGTCATACACTTAAGTATCTTCTCAATATCACTTATATATTCATAAGTTTTTAACCCTTTTCTCTTGTAAATAAGTCCTTAACCCTCTTCTCCTACAACTGTGTTCTTATATAATGATAAGACTAATTTTAAACAATTATTCAAATAATTATTATCTGTAAAATGATTATATATTGTCTGATATTTGAGAATGTTGTCATTATATTGTGCATGATGACTTGTTTATAGAAATCGTAGTTCCAAATTGAAATGAATCCCGGTTTCATAGTTTGGTTGAAAACTTTCAATATTTTCAAGATTCAATTTGATTCCAAATTTCATAAAACCATAGTTAATAATTCGATGTTAGTTTACTTCAAAACCAAACCAAATTCAACCTTGCTCTCCCCTAAGTCGAATCGTAACTAGCAAATCAGTTGAGAATAAGCCTGATGATCATAGTATGAGATCATCTATCCCAATTCCTATCACCAAAACACTTGAGAATAAGCCCCTGACCACTTTATTCAAGAGACGAAAGACAAGTGATATACTTCAGCTCCGCATCTACATTGGGTTAGGTAGTTGTCGTTTGAAACGCCTCAATTCAATATATATTTTTTGGACCTTAAAGAATTGCAAGTTTAAAATTATAAACTATCTGCATTCTCCTTTTAAAATAGTTAGACACATCCAAATTGGTTTGTTTTTGTAGTCTATACTCTTCATAACCCTTAGATTATTGTCTGACTTAAAACTCAGATATTTCAGTACTTCTCTCTACACATTTCAAGAAGAGTAAGACAAAGATAGTTCAAAAAATATAGAACTACCTTTCATGACCGCAACGGTGAAACAAATACATTATGAACACATACCCCATCACGACGTGTTGATGACCAATCAAGAAACACACTATGAAAAACTTGAGGTTTACACTGTTGTTCATTTCTATAGTTGAAAATAATTTCTTTAAAAGTCAGCCTTAGTTTAGAAATCTGTGGCCAGCACATAAGAAATTAGGATTACAAAGTGTGATTAATCAATATCCTAAATACTCTCACATTTTTTTACTGCAAACCTTTGTAACTCCATAGAAACAATACACGATAATCTGGTCAATATGACGATTACAGAACATGGTCGTCCTTTCACTCATAATTTGTTGAAAACAGATGAAAAATAATCTCCCTGATCTCTCGGGATAGCTGTACCCTTTCAACCATACCGTTGATTCTGAAAGCACCTAACTTGCCAATCTAAGTTGCACAAGAAGTTGCACTATCTTACTGTAGAATGGGGACAATAATAGAATGGCAATGGCCAATGTAAGGCACCAAACCATATTCTAACTACATTTCATTTGTCTAGCCCTCAATAGGCTTGGGCCATCTCTAGTTCTTCAGTGCTCCTGTGATATTGTTTAATGTCAAAATTAGAGTGAAAAATGCTAAACCCTACTTGTTGACATATTGTTTAATCTCAATATCAAAGTGAAAATGTTTTGAAAATATGTGAGAAAGAGTTTTCAAAGTTAAAGACAAACTGTTTCTGAGATTGATGAAATATGTTTTTTTTTCTCTTTTTGTAATTTTTTTTGTGGCAACCTAAATTGAGAATATGAGCTATGCAATAATAAATAAACCCATTTTATAATGACAAGAGAGTGACAGTGACCATTGTTGGTGTTCCTATCTAAATGTATCAAGGGTTCAAGCCTTCTTTTTGCAACATACACCTCAAATGTACTTGACATTAGTGCATTATTGTTTCTTTAAAAAAAATCTTGATGGTTCAGATTAAAGTTGTGTAGATTTGGTTTGTCTGAAAGGGATAAAAGGTTACATTCTACAAGCTGAGACTGATCTGTTATTACTATTTTCTTCACTTCAAAAAGCAATGCTAATCGAGCCCCTAAACTTACGAGGCTAGGCTTGGAGGGACTGTCCAATATCGATGGATGTATCCTATTGAAAGGTATAATAATGAGTCTGAAATTTTTTCTTGTAATTATAGTTCAATATGAACATACTGACGATCATGCCGATGTTTACGTGTAGGATGCTTGGACTTCTTAAAGGATTTGTGGGCAACAAAGCTCATCCAGAAGGATCCATTGCGGAGGCCTACATATCCAAAGAGTGTACGATGTTTTGTTCAATGTATTTGCATGGAGTTGAAACGGTGTTTAACCGGGAAGAAAGGAACTACGATGGGGGTGACAACGGCCCGGGGTTGGCGATTTTCACTCAAAATCTTCGTCCTTTTGGTCAACTCCCAAGGGCAGTTGATGTGTCCGTAGCTGATCGCGAATTGGCTCATTGGTTTATCCTACACAATAGTTTGGAAGTGGACGAATATCTAGAGTATGCTTCTTCGTCATATACACAACATACCTTTCCTACATGGTTTTTATTTTTTAAAGTCTTCATTATTCCAATTACTTATGACGTACTTCGTATTAACTAGGGAACACAAGCTCGTGTTGCAACAAAAATATGGAAGTTCATGCAACATTGCAACGCGACAATGCAAAGAATTTCCTAAATGGTTCAAAGATCGCGTAAGATTATGTAACGTGTTACTGTAAAGTGTGGAGCTAACGTTGAATTATTCTAACTTTGAATTGACATGACATACTTTCTTGTGTAGATGAACCAACTGCGAAATGAAAACTCACCCAAAGCAACCGATGAGATGTGGGCATTAGCCAATGGACCTAATTCCTTAGTCAATACATATTCGGGATGCATTTGTAATGGCGTCCGATTCCATACTATCAACCGTGATAACCGTCGTAAATGTCAAAATAGTGGGTTGGTAGTGGAAGGCGACCACCAAGGCCAGTTGATCAAGTTCTACGGCTACCTTTGTAAAGTATGAAAACTGACATATTTGTTTGGACACCGTGTTGTTTTGTTCCAATGTGAATGGTATAACACCGATAGTACTCGAACTTTGCGTGTCGAACCACATGTGACAACTGTTGATGTAAGAAGTAGATAGTATAAAGATGACTCCTTTGTGTTCCTAGGCCAAGTTCAACAAGTTTTCTACATTCCTGATACGAAGTTAGGGCCGAATTGGCGAGTCGTAGAAAAGTTTCAACATCGACGAATTTGGGATGTGCCAGAGTTGGATGTGCCAGAATTTGATGAAGTGTTGCAAGATGATGAAAATAGTACTGTTGTCCCAACTGAGCCTATTGATGAGGTTGTTGTTTTACGTCGGGATGACATTGAACCGCAAATTATTTCAATGGAAGTTTCTCAGTCCAATAAGCGTGTACAACCGAAGGGTGTTATGGATGATGATTTCATCTGCGATGACGATGATGAACTAACAATCTCGGGTGATGACGAAGAACATGAGATGGAAAGTGATTTTGATGCAGATACGAACCTAGAATTTTAACTCAGTTTGTTTCTTTGTTTGGCTTGTTTTGTTGATGTCATGAGGGCAATTAAGAATATTGAAGAAATTGTATTTTGAATTTCATGCCTACTCTTGAATTTCATGTAATTTGAACCTTCTAATTTTAATTTCCTCTACACTTTGTATGAACTGTTAGTGCAAATTGAGAATCAAATTCATACTCATTTCAGTTTTTCCAGTCGGACACCTGTGCTGTTTGGCTGCTTTTCCTACAATCTGTGCAGATTTGCACGTTAGCTCTGTCTCTGTTTGCTAAGTTTGACAATTCGCCGCTGTTTTTGTGCACTTTGGCTGCTTCATGCTTCACTGCTATACTTAGGTGCTAGGTCCCTTACATAGAATGTAAGTTCTTTACATTATTATTACTATTATGTAAAATTCTGTGTCGTGCTCTAGTCAACAAGCCTTCAAAGGATAGCTCAGGAAACCTAAACTGTACATATAGCTGAAAATGCAGCCTTCATGTCAAGAACCACTAGTCTGTGAATGGTGCTGCATAATTATGTGTGGTGCTCTAATACAGTTCAGAACATCACATGCACACAAACTCTCAAGGCTGCAGCTATTACTCTCAAATATGTACCTCACCATACAAAGAAATATGTAACTCACTACACTCAACCCTCACGGGAAAGACCCCAAACACTCAACCCTCCTCTCACCACACTCACAGAAGCCTATTTTTTAACTCACAACACTTAACACACATCCAACAGATATGCCAGCAACCTATAGAAACTATACCTGCACAGAAAACATTGGAAAACCATATTGGAGCTCACACCACTCAACCCATTTGTGTGGTCTTTATGGATCCCCTATTCAGCTGCATTATGGTGTCTGCCAGCTTTGTCTGGCAAGATTTTTATGGTAGGTTATGGTTACATTTAGATAGGATTTTGTTCTATGTTCAAATATGCATGTCACCTATGCTTTAAGTTGTGGAAGGTCCTACTGCAGCCCTCTGTTTATTTTGAGTAGTAGTCTCTACTGTAGCATCTCTAGCAGCAGGTTTATGTGTCCCAAAATTGCGCGGGGCTGCATTCACAACTTAAGATAAATTCCAAGGCTAATGACTGACAATTTGTGCTAGGTGTAGGCCACCACCAAGTCTGAAGATCCTTTTGGTCATAATCAACTCGTAATCAATGTTAATTACGAGTTGATTATTAGTTAATCGCAGTAAAATCTGATTTAGGCCAATTGGATTCCATACTACCATTATCTAACTAACTCTGAGTAGCTAAATTTTCCTTGATAATGAGCTGATTGTTTAGAAAACATATAAGTAAACAAAAAGCATCATACTTCAAATTTTGCAATTGTTTGGGAAAACATAGTAGTCTTATTAAGTTAATTCTTATAGTTTACTGTTTATAAAGGATTTGTTTCATGATTTTATTTTTCCTGATTTTTTGCTTTTAGTAAATCTATATGTTATTGTGGTGAAAGTATAGCTATTACAATCCTATTTTGAAATCGGTTGTATTGACCTTATAAACAAAATCCTTCGCCGCAAGTAATCTTGTTCTAATTGAATAATAATTTCTTTCCCATACCCTCGCTTTTGTGTGTTACGGATGCAATGATTTGTTAAGCAACTAATTTTATTTCTTGCAAAATCTTCATCACCTAAAAGTTATTTTTGGGATGTTTGTTTTGTATCATTCTATCTGAAAAACAATCATTTTTAGTCTTGAATTTTAGAATCATCGCTTTTTGTCATTTTCAAAAAATGGCCAACTTACGATGATGCAACTACTTACTTTTCATGGAGACCCAACAAGAAGCCAAAGAAGAATAACATAGGTACCAAACACCATGAATGGAATGTGTGCGAGCATTTATATCATAAATTGGTGGCTTATAGGAAAGCCTTCCCCCCACATGCTCTGTTATCATTGTCCAATGGCCCTAAGGATTGGAGAATAAGAAAATGATAACAGCTGTCGAAGAAATAATTGACCAACTAGAGGGTAAGAAAATAGTGGAATTAGTAGTTACCTGCACAAATGGAAGGAGCACAACCTTCAATTTGTTCCTTACGTAATGGTCATTAACTTGAAAATAGTATTGGGGATCAGAGAAGTACCTAGTTATCTGTTCATTAAAGAAAATATTGAATTTGTGAATAAACAAACCTCAAAATTAAATATCAAAATTATCCTAGATTTTACATTAGATAGGACTTGAGTTAATTGTGTTTTCCTCAGCATTCATATACAAATGTCATCCTTCAGAACAAATAAAAATGGTAAAATGAAGGCATTTTGGAATACATTTGAATGCACCTGTTGAAGCATAATTTGTTCTCAGAAATAAGTCAACAAAATGGCTACAGAAACAGCAATGCAATGTGCTACTTTTAGAAAAAATGAATGAATTTTAAGAGCAAAAAATGGAAATCGCACGTAAAAATATTAAGCTCTTATGTAAATATAAGATGAAAATCACATTAAAAAAAACACTCAAATTTGACGGAAAACCTCATTATGTTTTTCTTGGGTTGTGTGTTACACGTGTGGGAAAAAATGGATAAATTCAATTCCACAACAAATCCACCTTCCCTAAAATTGAAGTGGCAACCAAGCAGAAGCTCAAATGCCCATCACCCAAAGACATTTGCCTTATTTAACAAAATGGATTTCAGGCTACGGGGCTTCCCCTAAAAACCCCTCCCTAGACGGGTCAAAAAGCAACATAGATCCATAAACTTTAGAAACCAAATATATCAATTACGGGGTCCTAAAAAATGCAGGAAATAGCCCCTGAATAATACTTAGCAGAAAAGACCTTCCAATCCATCACATAACTAGAGATTGCTATTAATTCAACATCATCATCCTTTCTTTCACAACCTAACTATAGTAGGAGTTCAAAATTCAGTCTTGTCATACAACTTACAAAGCTTTTGCACATACTCGGCGATTGATCCTAAAATTTTCTCCATAAGCACCTAGTCCACCTCTTATGAGTCCTGACCCACCTCCAACTAGGGCATTCCCAAATGGATTTGGTCAGGGTTTGGAGGTGGTCCTGACACCTCAGGCTGAGCTCCGAAATTATTATACATTTCTGCAACATGACATACCATCAGGCCATTTTTACTCTGTTGGGACATGTGAGTACAATCCAAACAACTGTTTAGTTATATGCATTTAAAATGTGAATGATTCTCTCTGATTTTCTTGTAACTTGAATAATGAAGATTGCCATATCATTATCATCCGAAGTAGCTTCTTCTGATTTTCAATTTTAACATGCTTTGGTTTACTCAAATCACACTACTGGGCAAAGACTGAAGAAAGGAGGTGGGCTGAGTTACATTTAGTTGGTATCAAAATTATTTGAGTTGAGTTACATTTTTGTTAGTGGTGGGTAAGATAATGGTAGTATGGAATCCAATTGGCCTAAATCAGATTTTACTGTGAGTAACTAATAATCAACTCGTAATTAACAAGTTGCAGCTACATTTTGCTGTGTACTTGTGCTATCATCTGAAAAGTAGCCATTTGGATTAAAAAAAAAATTACTACTGAGATGATTATCAAAGCTTTCATGGTGGAATGATTATCTAACTACTGCAGTAGATTTTTTTTTTTTTTTTTGATTAGCGAAAAAGAATCTTGATTGATGGAATCATACACAAGATGATAGGGTACATCAATACAGAGGAGCTCGGAGCTACATTAAGCTCAGAGCTCCAGTTGGAGAGAATCCAACACAGAGAAAACCAGAAAAACAGAGACATAACAACCAAAGAAAGATGCAGATCACCAAAGTTGAAGCCAAACTCATAGATTAGGCAGCCACAGAACAGATTTGCAGAGCAGAGCAACCTGCTCTCAACATTGCCAAACAACCATCTCACTGCAGAAGACAAAACTACCTACACCAAATCTGAATGCTGCTCCCTCTAATTCCTGCGAACATACCACAGCTGAGCAACCCAGTCTGCTGCCACTTAATGCCTGTGAAGACTTCAAGCATGCAGTCTTATCTGGTGCAAAAGTAGTATGGAATCAGACTCCGTTTGATTATCTAACTAACTCTAGCCATGTGAGATGATTATCTAACTACTGAGATGAAAAGTAGCCATCTGAAAACCTTTCATTCGTACTGAACCAGACTCCTTTTGCTACCAAGCCTTTTAGCTCTCACAACAAAACTGCTCTATGTTTTACATAAAAGATTTTGAGTCAAATATGATTTGGAAAACATTAAAGAGAATGACAAAGAAAATAGAAAATAAGAGAATTTAGTAGCCCAACATTTTAGTTTGATTTTACTTAAAACTTTGATTTTCCAAGGGGGGTATGTTGCTCATGTTTGTTCTTGCTTTTGTTCGTATTTGACATGATCACAAACCATTAAAAAAACTAGAAAGACAACACGCTATGAATGCTGCTGGAGCAGATTCAGGCTCAATGAAAGGTGTATGACTTGATTTTGGGGTGTATTGTGATTGTATACTTGCATCTTTTGGGATGTGATTTATGGAATGTTGTATTTATGTAATTCTTTAGAATGAAGTTACATAACTAAAATAAGTAAAATAAGTAAGTTGCCATGAATTCATGATTAATTTTACTCAACTGTTACTAGGGGCTGTGCAGCAAATCTGGAACTGCTGTGAAGCTATGCGATTCGTAGAAGAAGCTGTGGGGAAATTGTAATTGGTCTCTGACCACAATGCACAGAAGTTTTACTGAAGTAACTCTATGATTTGCTGCACAAAGACAGTGATGCTGTGAAAGAGGCAGTTGATCAGCTGAGTGAAGTTGGTTGGGCAAACAAATGGAGTTCTCAACCATATGTATCACGTCGTATGGTCAGTGTCCATAACAAGTGTGAAGTTTTTGGGAAAGTGCTACTCAAACATTAGCCACGTCTACGAATCTATGCATAAATGTACATAAATAATGTAGTTGCTGTTTACTGCTTTGAAAACTTCAGTAATTAATGTACTTGGTCTCACAATATGTAGTTTAACTGTTTGAAATTTATGCGGCAGACCTCTCATCGGGAGCTGACAACTCTTGGAATTAAAAACACGGAGAACCTTGCAATCCCAAGTGTTAGAAATGATGTAAGTTGCCCTACACTAAATGTTTTGTTTAACCTGTAACAATAAAAGAGCATACATTTCATTGCATAAATTTCATTCTGTACACCTATGCCTTCCATTTGATTTTCTTTTCTTATTTTTGCAATATTTAAACCAATATAATTCGTAAATATTATGTTCTCCATGAATTTGATTTCATTCAGTCATGCAGGCATCTTTTCTCTTTACGGTGGTAGGGACAACAGGCTTTTTCGGTGTTGTTGCCGGGCATCTTCCTCGGGTAACTTGACATAATATCCTTTCTCTCTGATTGAGTTGATATTATTTTGTTCCTTAAGATTTCCAGTAATATGAAATTATAAGATAGTAAAAAATAAATATTTATTAACTTATGTAATGGATTAGTTAATAAAATTATTTTTAAACAATAAGCAAATATACAAAAAAAAAAAAAAAAAAAAAATTACATCTATAGCTATGGGAACCTAATAAAAATAATTACAAATCTATTTTTAAAAATTTTAGAATAAAAAAATTTTAATTTTAATTTAATAAATGGGTTTGAGTAGGAAGGAAATTGCTAGATTAATTGATATGGGATTGTTCATTATTGCCTATATTATATTAGAACTTTATGTAAATAGGAAACTATTAATAATAAATCATATATATAGTATTTCATATTTTAAAAATACCACGTCATATGGGTATCACATGTTTAAGGGTAAACACAACTTTTGAGACCATATCAATGATTTGAAGGTATAACAAACATCTTAAACAAAGGAGAAATTGTCATTAATAATTTTTTAATGCCGCGATGAGTCATGATTCGCAAATCAAATGGTGCCTTTTGGTTGAGTAACCATGTGTTATGGTGCTCTTGAGCATTTTTAGTTGGCGGAGTTAGGGTGGTGTTTTGTCGAGCGATTGCTAGCGATATTTGATGATTATGTTGTTGTTAATAATAATTCCAAAATTTAGTAATGTGTATCACCATCATGTTATCTTAGTTTACCATTGCTTAACGAGCATTTTATTATTGAGTAGACAGTGTTGTGTCATTATTGCAGCAATTACACTACTAATTTATGCGATGTTTATTAGTCATGTACGTTTGTTACGTAATGTAGGTACAATGGTTCCAGGAGTCAAGACAGGCCGACGGAAGAGAGCAACAAGTGGCAACGTACTATCAACATCTGAAGCATGTCAACAGGAGATTGGCACCCCAATGACGTTCTCTGATGAGACGTAACCACCAGATGATACACAAACTATGGTGGAGGAGACGCAGCCAGGTGGAGTGGGTAAGAGCATACTATTTAGTTGTTTAAAAAAAATTTGGTTTTTTTTTTGGGGGGGTGCATAAGTCATCAAGTAAGGAAATGAAAACCCCATAAAGGCAAATAAAAACAAAGGAAAAAAAAAACTAAACAGTAATATACACATAACAAGGACACTTACACAACAAATAAAATATTAGGTACACAACCTTCCAAGTTGGTAGCAACAGTACGCATAACAATTTACGAAGACTTTATGCATAATTTACCAAGACTTTATCCAAGTTGTAGCATAATTTTCCAAGATTGTATGCAACCAAACAGTAGCTGGCAGCAACAGTGGGCATAATTTACGTCCGATTTTATGCAGTAACGAAGAGTGGCAAGAACAAGAGGCGCTTTGTAATTTCGAGTACGTTCCCATTAGCGATGTTTGTAATTTTGACTACATGCCCCTTTTGTACCATAGCAAACGAGGTCAACTCGTGTTCGAGGACCTACATTAGGCAAAGGTGTGCAGAAAAAAATTGCTAGGAAAAAAGGGAAGAAATTACACGTCTATGTCAATCGGGTGTTGAACGCAATCACAGAAAGGAATGCAACCCCAGCGACGAATGAGTTGGGCCTTCAAATTAGATGGTTGTGCCCTCTTCAGGGCGTGAAGTCATGGATAAAAATTGATCAAAGCACCAAAGATGCGGTCATCCAAGCGGTGCTAGTATGAGATTCATCTTGCCATAATGTCTTTGTTATGTAATTTGTAATTGGTTAAATTAATTGTTCTACTAATTCTGTATTTATGTTTGTAGGACAAGTTTGTCATCGGCGATGATTTTGATAATGATGAACAAGCTCAACAGATCCTCGATAGGAAGGCATATTTGCTATACAAGGATTGGAGGTACAATCTGAAGCAAGAGTTCCTTGAACTTGAGGAAAAGGGTGTTGATGACCCTATAGTCATCCGCCTAGTGGAGTGAGCTTGGAGGACTGGAAATATTTGATTAATGTTGCTTGGAAAGACGAATCTCACTTGGTAACAAATTAATTAGAAAGCCCATTATTGAAATTAATTTATGTGTTAATATGTAAAACTTCTTCAGTAATAGATGTAGAACTTCTTCACTGAAACTTAGTAAAGCATGTTCTTTTTTTTTTTTTTAATATTTTCGTAGAAACGGTCTATGGCTGGTAAAGCAAATAGGGGTATGCTCCCCTATAATCATACAAGTGGATCACGATCATTTCCTATAGCAATGTCGCTTATGGTGAGAAGTTAATTTAGTAATGTAATGGATGATTGATTCTTCTTGATTGTGAATATTACCATGTACTAATTCGTCAATGGATTTTTTCCCAATGTAACAGGCAAATGAGGATGGGGATATAGATTTCCCCAAATTTTATAAGAAAGCACATAAGTCTAAGAAGACGAGAGATTGGATTGACCCCAAATGTGGTGAGCTACATGTGAGTATTGAATGTTGAAACCAAGTGTGATGCATATCAATTAATAAAGTTTTTTTAAATTCCTTCTCCCACCTTGACTTTATTGTTTTGTTGGCATTACAGGATGATATGGTGAATCTACAAGTGACGGCCACCGCTGTGGGGTTGCCATTGACCCACGAAGAAATATCAAGGCAAGTTCTCGGGGAAAAAAAAAATTACTTGCGTGGATGTGGGATAGGCCCACAACCCTCTTCCACAGCTTCTAGTGCAACACGAGCACGTGATAAACATATGGAGTTAATGAGAGCGGAACTGGAGGTTCTTCGTGAGCAGCGTCAAAGTGATCACGAGGAGTTGCTGAAGGAAAAAGAGGAGCGGCAAAGGGATCGGGAGGAGCTATTGAAGGAGAAAGAGGAGCGGCAAAGAGATCGGGAGGAGCTATTGAAAGAGAAAGAGGAGCGGCAAAGAGATCGGGAGGAGCTATTGAAGGAGAAAGAGGCGCGCGAAAGAGATCGGGAGGAAATTACGAGGGAAAGACTGCAGATGATCAAACAAGTTGATGAAGAAAAAAAAGCACGGGAAGCACAACAAGTACAACTCAATCATCTAAACGACGTGGTGTCACGGCTCACAACCCTCTTGCCAGGTTCAGATGGTCATCCTACTATTCGGTAAACATAATTTTCTTGACACTGCAAGTTGTACAAAAAATATGGTTCATATTAACATAGAATTGTTTTCTAAAGTTGGTATGCAAATATTTTTTTTGTGATGTGCTTCGAATAGGTTATGAGGCATAATGTGAGTAGACATTGCAGCAGCCGACCTGGTGTTTTGATACATTACACAAAGGACCGTACTCTGATTTCTATAAGGTAACCAAGTCTAATTGAATGTGATTTGAGATTTAAGACTAGTTGAAGAAACCAAGATAAATTAGAATGAATTTTGATTTAGTACAATATAACTAGTGCAATATAACTACTACAAAGGTGCTTTGATTTCAAAACTCTAACTGTGAAGAATGAATATGTGATTCTTAATAATAAATCTATACAAATAAAACCAACACTAATTTGAACTGGACAATGTGTAAAAGAAAATTAAAATTAGCATGAAAAACGGCATAAACTTAGCCGAAAAAAAGGCTTCGAGGGCCAAAATTTTGGAGCAGCCCCGAAAGCACTCTGGGGATGGCACGGGTAGCTTCCTCGTGTCAAATAGCACCTGTGGGGACAGACGGGACGTAATTAGCACGTGTACGTTGGGAGTTAGCGTGAAAAACGCCATAAACTTAGTCGAAAAAAGGGGTTCGAGGGCCGAAATTTGAGAGCAGCCCCCAAAGCACTCCGAGGATGGCACATGTAGCTTCCTTGTGTGAAATAGGACCTATGGGGATAGAGGGGACGTAATTAGCACGTGCACGTTGGTAGTTAGCGTGAAAAAACGCCATAAACTTAGTCGAAAAAAGGGCTTCGAGGGCCGAAATTTGAGAGCAGCCCCCAAAGCACTTCGAGGATGGCACGTGTAGCTTCCTTGTGTGAAAAAGGACCTGTGGGGATAGAGGGGACGTAATTAGCACGTGCACGTTGGTGGTTAGCGTGAAAAACGCCATAAACTTAGTCGAAAAAAGGGCTTTGAGGGCCGAAATTTGAGAGCAGCCCCCAAAGCACTACGGGGATGGCACAGGTAGCTTCCTCGTGTCAAATAGGACCTGTGGGGACAAAGGGGACGTAATTAGCACGTGTACATTGGGAGTTAGCGTGAAAAACGCCATAAACTTAGCCAAAAAAAGGGCTTCGAGGGCCGAAATTTTGGAGCAGCCCCCAAAGCACTTCGGGGATGGCACGGGTAGCTTCCTCGTGTCAAATAGGACCTGTGGGGACAGAGGGACGTAATTAGCATGTGTACGTTGGGAGTTAGCATGAAAAACGCCATAAACTTAGTCGAAAAAAAGGGCTTCGAGGGCCGCAATTTGAGAGCAGCCCCCAAAGCACTCCGAGGATGGCACGAGTAGCTTTCTCGTGTCAAATAGAACCTGTGGGGACAAACGGGACGTAATTAGCACGTGTACGTTAGGAGTTAGCGTGAAAAACGCCATAAACTTAGTCGAAAAGGGGCTTCGAGGGCTGAAATTTGACAGTAGCCCCCAAAGCACTACGGGGATGGCACGGGTAGCTTCCTCGTGTCAAATAGGACCTGTGCGGACAGACGGGACGTAATTAGCACGTGTACGTTGGGAGTGGGCGTGAAAAACACCATAAACTTAGCGGAAAAAAGGGCTTCGAGGGCCAAAACTTTAGAGCAGCCCCCGAAGCATTGCGGGGATGGCACGAGTAGCTTTCACGTGTCAAATAGGACTTGTGGGGACAGACGGGACGTAATTAGCACATGTACGTTGGGAGTTGGCGTGAAAAATGCATAAAGCTTATACAAATATATTAAAGCTTAGCAATATATATATATGTTCTATAACGATCTTTATATATGTACAGTTATGAATAAAATATATATATGTTTACATATTAGACTAAACTTGAGTTGGGGTTGACTTGGAAATTTGTTTGCACTTTAAATACAAGTTAACGTGTACAGAAGCTATATTGAAATTCCTAAATTCAAACTATATTTACATACAATTTCAATTACAATTGACATCCTTGCAATTTGTGTTTTGTAGATGGCTATAACTTTTTGTTTACAATGGAACTAATGGGTGTAATTTCTATTGTGTAAATGGCTTTTGGTATTGACATGTGGATCTTCTAATTTTTTGTCGGAAGATACACTTATGCAAAGTTGGGAAGTTTTTTGTCGTCCTATACTTTTTGCTATGGACTGTGGATGCATTGAACATATAATTTTTGACGGGGTACAAAGTATTTTTGGAGCTTGTATTAATTGCTCTGGTGGTACAGCATGAATGAACCGTGGAATTTGGATGCATCGTACATATAATTTATGGTGGGGTACATAATATTTTTGGAGCTTGTATTACCTTTTGTCGTGGTACATATTACCATAGTAATTTGTACCTTGTCAAATGGTCATTACAATGCATAGTATAGTAAAAATGTTGTGTATAGAGGACATAATTTTGGCAACGTATTTGGAATGTATGATGTTATTATTTGTAATTGGAATATATATAGTTCGTTCATACATAAGTTTACATTATTATTTGTAGTTGGAATATTTATAGCAGGTGTTCATTTTTGTTTCATGGTTCTAAGTGAACCATGTAGATGATACATACAGGTTGTATACGTATTACAGGTTGCGGTGGATACATACAGGTTGGGACGAAATTTAGTAAAATTAAACAAACAAAACAAAAATATAAAATGACAATTTTGGTGACGAATTAATTGGGAGTTAAAAAGAAATAAATCTTTTGGCGACTAAATTTTTAGTAGCCGAAACAAATAAAAAAATAGTTATGGTGACTAATAATTTAGTAGTTAAAAAAACTGGAAAATAGTTATGGTGACTAAATGTGTAGTGGCCAAAGCTGAAAAGACTTTTGGCGACTAAACATTTAGTAGCCAAAACAACTCCAAAACAGCTATGGCGACAACCTGTTTTAGTAGCTAAAACCCAAGAAATTTTTGGCGACTAACGCTTTAGTCACGAAATCATAATAAAATGATCATGGCCGACAAAACATTAGTAGCTGAAGTTGCACTATTAGCGACTACCAATGTCGTCGCCGTAGATGCATTATTTTTTAGCGACAAAAACCTTAGTAGCTAAATAGTTGAGTTAAAATAATTACTGAACGGTTTGGGCAACTAAAATGTTAGTCGGTATTGCCAGTTATCGGCGACTAAGAATTTTTTCGTCGCTAATGCCATTTATTTTTGCCTACTAACACCTTAGTCGGTATTTTCTACTACCTATGGCGACTAAATGGATTTTAGTCACTAATTCCTTCGGCGACTATGTATGGCCGACAAATCCAGCGACCAAATTATTTAGTCGCGAAATACTTTTGGCGACTAAAATATGTACTTTTGGCGACGAATTTTTTAGTCGCCAAAAGTGTATTTTCTTGTAGTGATTGCTGTGGGCAGACCCCTCTCTCCCCAAGATTTCAATCTTTATATCTTCAAAGGTCTAAACTCTAACTTTCGGGATCTTGTTACCACACTTGCTACTCGCTCCGAACCAGTTCCATTTGCTGAGTTACACAGTTTCCTTCTTAGCCATGAATTCCTCCATCACGAGGTTTCACCTACTATTGTCGTTGTTCTACATGACACTGGTGCAACCCATTATGTCGCTCCTGATCTTGCTGCCTTGACTCATCATAGTGATTACATACCACTCCTTCTCGGGCCAACTATGTTGCTCCATCATCTGTTTCCGGCTGGTTTCCCGACACTGGTGCAACCCATCATGTCGCTTCTGATCTTGCTGCCTTGACTCATCATACTGATTACATAACTTCGTGTGGGTAATGGTAAGGGCTTGTCCATTTCTCATGTTGGTAAAACTACTCTTCACACTAAGCCATCTTTCTTTCGGTTGTTTAATGTTCTGCATGTCCCATCATTTACTAAATCCTTACTTTTGGTTCACCAATTCAGTAAAGATAATGGCGTATTTTTTGAATTTCACCCCTCACAGTTTTTTTTATCAAGGATTAGGTAACCAACAAAACTATACTTTGAAGGACGAATGATTTGGGACTCTACAAACTTTCCTCTTCTGCTGTCTCTCCTTCTACTCATCTTTTTGAACGTGTGGATTCTGTGTGTTGGCATTGTCACTTGGGCCATCCTCACTGCCGTGTTCTTCATCAGATTATCTCCACCAATAAGTTGTCTTGCTCATCATCTACGATGCCAGCTTTGTGTCATGGTTGTTGTAACATGCCCGGGGGTACCTGCACGCGTTAAACAGTTCGGACTCCCGAGATCTCTTTGATCTCAAGTTTCACGAGTGCAATGTAAAACATAAATAAGAGTCCAGATTTGGCAACTTTTATTGAAAATCCATTTTATTGTAATTTTGTAAAAAATGAACTGCGTCATCAGATCTCAGAGTCGCCACCTAATATTTTGGGAAATTAGGAAACCCATGACTCAGTGCCAAGGCCACTGTTCGTCGTAACCAAGGATGCTTGGCTCGGAACCTCAGGTATGAGAGGGGAAGGCCAATAATGAGCACCCCCGCTCACCCGATCAAAAGATCGGCCTCTACTAAACCATTATATGAATTTTATTTTCTTTATATGTTTATGTTCTGATTATTTTAGTAAATTCTAAAATTTACTATGTGAAGCATACAAGTATAGACTAGTTTGCTCAAATTGGAACAATTCAACTTCATGTTTGTTTTCGAAAAGGGTTTGAATTTGCCACTTGACAAAGTGGGCTTAAAGTTTGTGAATTTGCCACTGCAAAGTGGGCTTAAAACGTACATTTATTGAATTATTCCAATTCAAACAACAAGCCTTCATCCACAGGCATTCATACAGTTACGTCAAGTAAGCAAGTAGCCTCATGGTAGAATGCTAACACATGGTAAGAAAAACACACACAAATGGGATGCTAAAGTATAAAAACTCACAGATTGACCCATGTCCCTCGAACAACTACAAAACAAAGTTAGTAAAATATGCATGATCTTATATACAGAATCCTAATGCAATTCACGCATGAGATGCAACCTAGGATTCGGCTTTTACAATATGTCATGTGAATCATCTCAAAAACATGGGGTAACACATAGAATCACATAAGAATTGATAAAAACCCCAAATAGGAATTTAGCCGAATCTTAATGCATGAGACATGGATGTAAAGCATGGATACGCATGGCATGTCAAATATATACATATGTATAGTTATGGAAAGCGATTAAAGAATGGGATAGAAAGAAACGGGATGGGGGATTATTACAACCCTTTAATATTACAAATCCAAATAAGGGAGAGATGAGAGAATAATAATAAAATAAAATAAAATCTCACAAAGCACTCAAAATCAAAATAAAAGTTTTAAAACCCCCGACCACTCATCAATTATCAAAGATCCATCTGTCTTCAATCAAATCCAGACACCAAAGAAATTACCGTAGTCCCAATAACCCACTTGCAACTCATCAGCACATATTATGATATATACGAATCCAGCCCATGTACTCATGCTATGCATCTTCAATGGAGGGCCCCACCCTCTTATGTAAACCTGCACTTTGCCACCCCGAGAGAGAGAGGGGAAGAGAGAAAGTGCTTGTCTTGAGCCAACCTCATCTCCCTATGTGTGTGCATCTATGTGTGTGATAGCCAAGATAAGGAGCCTCTCTCCCCGTCACATTTTTCACTCACTCACTCTCACTTTTGAAACTGCTCTCTCCCGAGAGCCAAACCAAACTTCTCTCTATTATTTCCAAAAACCGAGAGGGAAGGATCTAGAGAAAGATCAACAACCCCTGAGACCCCTGTGTGTGTGTTTTTTGGGTCTGCCTTTTCTCTCTAAACCGTGTGTATGGTGTATCTGTGAATCATGTGTGTTGAGTCTGCATGTGTGTGCATGTGTGTGCATGTGTGTCAGTCAATCCCGTGGGTGTGTGTGTGTGAGTGTGTGTTGTGTTGGGTGTATGGAGTGTGTGTCCTCTCTCTCTCTAAACTGTGTGTGTGTGTTGTGTGTCTGCTGTGAGTGCCGTGTGTGAGAAGTGTATGGTGACTGGGTGTGTGCATGGGTGAGTGGCGTATATGAGAGCCGTGGGTGAGAGAGAGGTGTGTGTTAGCTGGGTGTCATATGCATGGGTGGGAAGATCTTGGGTGTGTATGGAGTGGGTGTATAGTGCTAGGTGTGCCATGTGCGTGGGTGGCTGAGTGAGTATTGTGTGCTGTGTGTGTCTTAGAGAGAGAGAAACCTAGAAATCTAGAGAGAGAAGAGAGCTGGGTTTGGTGTGTGTGTATGGTCTGTATCAGTGTTGAAGCTCCATCCGTCTATGGGTTGTGTGTGGGTGTCTATGTCTCTCTCTCTCTAAACCGTGTGTGTATCGTGTAGCCTCATGTCTCTTGTCATGCATGTGCTCAGTCTATCCGTGTTGAGTGTGTTGGGTCTGTGTAGTGTGTGTCATGTGTTGAAGCTTTGAAGCGTGATGTGTATGGTGTATCAATGGTGGCTGCCGTGTGTGTATATGCTGGGTGTGAATAGGAGTTGTGGTGTAGCCGTAAAGGAGAGAGAGGTGGGTTCAGTGCATGTGTATCCCTCTCCTTTGCCGTCTATCCCCCAGCCCTCTATTTGAGAGGGAGATATGATTATTAAACCAACCTCCCCACTCACTCTTTTTTCTTATCTCTCTTTTTTCTTTTTTTTTTATTCCCCCACTCACTCTAAAAAATGCTTTCCACCGAAAATCCCTGTGTCCCTCTGATCAGTGCCTTCTTATCTTTATTCTTTTTTATTGATCTCCTCTTTCAACTCAAGAGAGGACCCCATCCTCGACAGAGAGAGCACATGCATGTCTCTTGTTTTTCTCTCCCTCACCCACTCTCACGTGTTCCTCTTTTTTATATCTTCTTCACCTGCTCCTTTCTCTTTTTGAAAATTGCCTCCATCACTCCCTTAATCATCGGAATGATATTCTCCAAAGCCCCACTCATGATACACCAATTCTTTTTTGTTTTTTTTTTTTTTATCATTATCCCACCCAAAACAAACCATAATCATAATGACCACCCTTTTTTTTTTTTAATCTTTTCTTTTCTATTTTTTTTTATCCTTTTTCTTTTTATCAAATATCAAAAATGTATTATTTATACCAAACATCTACAATTATGTATGAACACACAAAATTATATAAAATTATACAATACTACAAATTTATAAAATAATAAAAACATTTTAATTTGGCCAAAATGGGAGAGGTTTCGGATTAAAATTTCAATTTGATTTTTCTGGTGAGGGTGGTCAAAATAAAGTGTCCAAATCTTAAGACCAGTCAAAAATGGGGTGTTTACAGTTGCCCCTCTTTGATAGAGCTCGAAGTCATTTCATGACGTGAGCGAATGTCAAAGCCCGAAGACGACCCTTTTGACAAGGTCATAAGACTTGGGCAATCAAACAGGATGCAATGCATGTGGTTGAACCCAAAGGTTGCCTACGTATCCCTTTGCAAGGAATCAAACCAGCTTAGTTCAGGGGCAAGAATGCAAATGATATGCTCAAAATGTAGTTTGAAAGTTGGACTTACACGTTTCGCGAAGCCGATTATTTTTGAAAAACTTATGATCATGCAAGAGAGGGAAGACCTCAACCAAGAGAAATCAACATCCTAACACGTGTCACGCGAAAGGAGGAAAGATGGTGTAAACAACAGATGCACGTGATGTTTTTAACCAAGTAAACTTACAATCCCAACGCGTTTCACGGGATAGGAGGAATGGCGGTACAACCAACAAGCGTATCTAATCGTATCTCAAACAAGGAGGAGGAAGGTTTTAACCAAGGAGAACAACAACGGTGTAACCAACAGGCATACCTAACCGTATTTTATACAGCGATGGGGAAGGTTTTAACCAAAGAAAATGACAATGGTGTAACCAACAGGCATATCTCAACGTATTTCATACGGAGAGAGGGAAGGTTTTAACCGGGGGGAATAACAATGGTGTAACCAACAGGCGTATCTCAACGTATTTCATACGGAGAGAGGGAAGGTTTTAACTGGGGAGAATGACAATGGTGTAACCACCAAGCATATCTCAACGTATTTCATACGGAGAGAGGGAAGGTTTTAACCAAGGAGAAAGACAATGGTGCAACTAACAGGCATATCTCAACGTATTTTTGCCCATAGTTCATTGCCTTGACCCTTTTTTGTCTCTTGATTTTTTTGTAAAAATGTTTTGATCAACATGAGAGTTAGATTAGCATACTTATTCCATTTTCTGTTTCAAATCATGTAAGCTAAACTGTGAGCACTGAAAATTTTCCCTTTTCAAATCCAAAGAATGGTCCAACTTTTGCAAAAATGGAACAATTTTCGAGAAAAATTAGTCAGCTTTATTCAAATTAATCAAAACCTATTTTTGCAAATGGCCACTACTCAACTAACATGGAATCAACCATTGGGGTGCATAGTCCCAAACCAAATAATCAAAGGTGATATCCGAACCAAGCCAATTGAACCAAGCAAAACCAAACCGAATGAAGCCGAACAGAACTGGACCAAACCGAACCGCCGAACCGAACTAAACCAAGTTAACTCGAACCAACTGAACTGAACTGAATGAAAACACACCAATCAAACACGGATAGGACAACCATGTCGACTATAGATACACAAATCAAACATGGACGAGATGAATGAGTTGAAAAATTATTAGGGCCGAACTTCAAGATGAAGCTACCTACATATCCCAAAGATAGCAATCAGGCCATCGTAGTTCAGGCAAAGGTTCACTCGGGTATTGACACTCTCCTTTTGTGCTCTAACTTTTGCCAAAGCCGCCCTTTTGGGTTTTCAACCTTGCGAGCTTTTTTATCATTTTTTTATTTGTGTTTTTCATTTTGTTCATTTTTTTTTATTTCTTTTGAGTTTCTATTTTTTTGTTTTTCTGTTCTAACTTTTGCCTGGGTCGCCCTTCCAGGTATTCAGCCCAACGAGCCTCTCAAGGGTTACTTTCATTCTAACTTGTCCATGTTGATTGGGTGTGAAATCTCTAGGCCATCTATAAGAACGACTGCTACACTTGACCAGTAGATATGATGCTGTAAGGACTAGGCTAATTAGGTCTAAATTTACCCCTAGTGTTGCCCCTAGTGTAGTGGATAGGGACTCGACTGTCCTTCAATAATAAAATTCATTCTCTCAAATTCTAGGTTTTGTCTTTCTGGGCGGTCTTTATTGGGAAACAATTCAGTTTTAACTCTTTGATCACATCCAACCTTTTGCCCCTAGTTGAAGGGCTGTTTGAAATCTAAATCACATCTGACCTTCTTGCCCCTAGTTCAAGGGTTGCTTCCAATCTGAATCACAGGTCCTACATAGTGTTGGCTAAGGTTCACTCGGGTATTGACACTCTCCTTTTACGCTCTAACTTTTGCCAAAGCCGCCCTTTCGGGTTTTCAACCTTGCGAGCTTTTCATTTTTCTTTTTACTTTTTATTTTTGATTTTTGATTTTTGATTTTTGATTTTTTTATTATTATTTTTTTTTTTTGTGCTCTAACTTTTGCCTGGATCGCCCTTCCGGGTTTTCAACCCAACGAGCCTCTCAAGGGTGGTACCTTATTGCCCCTAATTCAAGGGCTGCCTCTATTTTAGCTATGCAAGCCTCACACTTTTGCCCCTAGTTCAAGGGCCGTTTCAAATCGAAATCACATTCTCTGCCCTGAGTTCAAGGTCTGTTTCCAATTTGGATACATCATTGCCCCTAGTTCAAGGGCTATTTCCAATCTAAATCATATTCGACCTTATTGCCCCTAGTTGAAGGGCTGCCTCCATTTGAATCACATTATGGCCCCTAGTTCAAGGGCCATTTCCAATTCGGCTATGCAAGCCTTACACTTTGAATGATCATTGAATACTTCGAATCAAGGTTTGAAAGCTAAGGCGCTAAGGAGGTCGAACCACGAGTCAAGAGGGATCCTATGCTGTATAACTAATTCCAAGCATGTCTTCGTAAGACCACGCAAAAAACAGTTTTTGAAATCTTTTCACAAAGTGACTAATCACTCGTACTTTTATGAAGATAAGATAGAACCAATTTGGACCAAGCCAGGATCCTCCTTAGTAGCCACATTAACAAAAATGATTTTCTTCATCAAAGGCTTAGCACACCTCTCTTCCTCTCAGTTGATCAAAATTTGCAAATCCCGAGGAAATTCTTCCTCTTTGTTTTTATCAGAGTTTTGGAAAAAGTTTTGAAAAACTTTGGTCAATGCGATGAATTAAGGCACAGAGAAGTAGGCAGACTCTATGGCATTTTGTTTTTTTGTTTTTCTGTTTATTGAAAAGAGACTATGACTCAGCAATGACAGCAGACTTTTGACAACAAACTCAAAAGAAAATGACAAAGAGGACCTAGACAGGACAGAAATGTCTGGGTTAGAACTATCAAAATCAACAGACTCTGACTCATTAGGTTGACTCGAGCCTGACTCTAACTCTACAAACTTGATAGAGTCAAACTTAGACTCAATACTCAATTCAGAACTCAGAATAAAACCATTCTCAATTTTGCTAGTCAAAGTGTGGGCCAGCCACAACATTCAAAATAAAGCTCGTGCAATCAACAGGTGGTCACTCCCCAATCACAAAGATGGTCGACTTTGTGGGATATCTGCCTTTTTTTAAAAAAAATTTTTTTTTGATTTTATGTTTTTGTTATTATTATTATTATTATTATTATTATTATTATTATTATTATTATTATTATTATTATTATTATTTTGAAGTAATGGTGCTAAACTGAACAACCTGAACCACTCATTCGAATTTGAGAACCCCTGTATAGATCCAATACATTGCACATAAAGCAGGAAAGAGAACAAACACCACTAAAGAGGATAGGGTTATCCTGTCCTAACTTGAAATTATCTAGGGTTTCACAATTCAAACAAGCGGTATCATACATCCTAGAAATAGGAAAGCATCCTATCCTAATTCGAAAGGTACTATAGCTCACTATATGTACAAGGTTAGCTTTACTTTAGGGATTGAAGTCAAGGTGACATTACCAAAGAGTCTTTTGGGTCATAACCAATGAAGATCTTAGGAACTCAGAAGAGTCAATATTAGCCTCTCTTCAAAGTCTGAGAACTTTCAGATCTCAAAAGATTATAACACAAGGCCTCCAAAGTAACATAGAGATAGGTGTAGTATCACACAAAGTATGCCTGTGCTCCCACCAGTATCTGGGCAACACAGGAACTTTAAGTGCACCAATGCATGCAATGCAATAAACATATAATTGAAAATAAAAGTCATATCATGGAGTTCAAGTCAAGGTTTCCAAGCTCGGCCCTGGCCATAGGCCCACAAGGCCATGGCTTAGGGCCCCTCAAAATAGGCTTAAAATAAGGGCCCCCTTCTATTATAAGTTAGTATAATATGTTAGGTGTGTTTTAAGTCCAAAAAAAATTAAAAAAATGCCCAAACTAACTAAATTTTTTTGATCCATTAAAAGGCCAATAGTTTAAGGCCCAGCCCAACAGTCTGAAAGGCCCATTTTTCTAATTCCTAACCCTATCATCTCTTAATTCAACCTTTCCTACATTTGTTTGATAGCACACACCAGCAAGGACACACCAGCAGCAGCCCAGACGAAGCACACACCAGCACAGGTAAATTTTTTTTTTCAATTAATTAAATATTTATCTTGTCTTTTGCACAATTAATTACTATTATAATATTGGTATTTACATCATCAAGAAAATTTTATTTAAGTTTAATAGTTCACATCACATAATTTAAAAATTTTGTGTTTTGTTAAGTGGTGGAGCTCTTATTTTGAATTTTGATTTAAAAAAATATTTTGATCTCAATACAGTAAGCATAGGTGAATATTTTTTTTTCCTATTCAATTAATTAAATATATATCTTATTTTTTGCACAATTAATTGCTATTATAATTTTGGTATTTACATCATCAAGAAAAATTTATTTAAGTTTAATAGTTTACATCACGTCATTAAAAAGTTTTGTATTTTGTTAAGTGGTGGTGCTTTTGTTTTGAATTTTGACTTAAAAAAATATTTTGATCTCAGCACAGTAAGCACAAGTAAATATTTTTTTTTATTCAATTAATTAAATATTTATCTTGTCTTTTTCCCAATTAATTGTTGTTATAATATTGGTATTTACAAATCTTTTGTCCTTTACCTTAATTTTTTTTTTTCATTCAATAAAATAAAATGTGAAGGGCCCCAGAAATTTAATAGTTGATTATTGGCTTTGGGCCCCGAAAATCTTAGGACCGGGCCTGAAGGTTTCATAAAATCCCCAGCAGAGTCGCCAGAAACTGTAACATGCTCGGGGGGTACCAGCGCGCGTTAAACAGTTCAGACTTCCGAGATCTCTTTGATCTCAAGTTTCACGAGTGCAATGTGAAACATAGATGAAAGTCCAGATTTGGCAACTTTTATTGAAAATCCATTTTATTGTAATTTTGTAAAAAATGAACTGCGTCATTAGATCTCAGAGTCGCCACCTAATATTTTGGGAAATTAGGAAACCCATGACTTAGTGCCAAGGCCACTGTTCGTTGTAACCAAGGATGCTTGGCTCGGAACCTCAGGTATGAGAGGGGAAGGCCAATAATGAGCACCCCCGCTCACCCGATCAAAAGATCGGCCTCTACTAAACCATTATATGAATTTTATTTTCTTTATATGTTTATGTTCTAATTACTTTAGTAAATTCTAAAATTTACTATGTGAAGCATACAAGTATAGACTAGTTTGCTCAAATTGGAACAATTCAACTTCATGTTTGTTTTCGAAAAGGGTTTGAATTTGCCACTTGACAAAGTGGGCTTAAAGTTTGTGAATTTGCCACTACAAAGTGGGCTTAAAACGTACATTTATTGAATTATTCCAATTCAAACAACAAGCCTTCATCCACAGGCATTCATACAGTTATATCAAGTAAGCAAGTAGCCTCATGGTAGAATGCTAACACATGGTAAGAAAAACACACACAAATGGGATGCTAAAGTATAAAAACTCACAGATTGACCGACGTCCCTCGAACAACTACAAAACAAAGTTAGTAAAATATGCATGATCTTATATACAGAATCCTAATGCAATTCACGCATGAGATGCAACCTAGGATTCGGCTTTTACAATATGTCATGTGAATCATCTCAAAAACATGGGGTAACACATAGAATCACATAAGAATTGATGAAATCCCCAAATAGGAATTTAGCCGAATCTTAATGCATGAGACATGGATGTAAAGCATGGATACGCATGGCATGTCAAATATATACATATGTACAGTTAGGGAAAGCGATTAAAGAATGGGATAGAAAGAAACGGGATGGGGGATTATTACAACCCTTTAATATTACAAATCCAAATAAGGGAGAGATGAGAGAATAATAATAAAATAAAATAAAAACTCACAAAGCACTCAAAATCAAAATAAAAGTTTTAAAACCCCCGACCACTCATCAATTATCAAAGATCCATCTGTCTTCAATCAAATCCATCAAGACACCAAAGAAATTACAGAGTCCCAATAACCCACTTGCAACTCATCAGCACATATTATGATATATACGAATCCAGCCCATGTACTCATGCTATGCATCTTCAATGGAGGGCCCCACCCTCTTATGTAAACCTGCACTTTGCCACCCCGAGAGAGAGAGGGGAAGAGAGAAAGTGCTTGTCTTGAGCCAACCTCATCTCCCTATGTGTGTGCATCTATGTGTGTGATAGCCAAGATAAGAAGCCTCTCTTCCCGTCACACTTTTCACTCACTCACTCTCACTTTTGAAACTGCTCTCTCCCGAGAGCCAAACCAAACTTCTCTCTATTATTTCCAAAAACCGAGAGGGAAAGATCTAGAGAAAGATCAACAACCCCTGAGACCCCTGTGTGTGTGTTTTTTGGGTCTGCCTTTTCTCTCTAAACCGTGTGTATGGTGTATCTGTGAATCATGTGTGTTGAGTCTGCATGTGTGTGCATGTGTATCAGTCAATCCCGTGGGTGTGTGTGTGTGTGTGTGTGTGAGTGTGTGTTGTGTTGGGTGTGTGGAGTGTGTGTCCTCTCTCTCTCTAAACCGTGTGTGTGTGTGTTGTGTGTCTGCTGTGAGTGCCGTGTGTGAGAAGTGTATGGTGACTGGGTGTGTGCATGGGTGAGTGGCGTATATGAGAGCCGTGGGTGAGAGAGAGGTGTGTGTTAGCTGGGTGTCATATGCATGGGTGGGAAGATCTTGGGTGTGTATGGAGTGGGTGTATAGTGCTAGGTGTGCCATGTGCGTGGGTGGCTGAGTGAGTATTGTGTGCTGTGTGTGTCTTAGAGAGAGAGAAGCCTAGAAATCTAGAGAGAGAAGAGAGCTGGGTTTGGTGTGTGTGTATGGTCTGTATCAGTGTTGAAGCTCCATCCGTCTATGGGTTGTGTGTAGGTGTCTATGTCTCTCTCTCTCTAAACCGTGTGTGTGTGTATCGTGTAGCCTCATGTCTCTTGTCATGCATGTGCTCAGTCTATCCGTGTTGAGTGTGTTGGGTCTATGTAGTGTGTGTCATGTGTTGAAGCTTTGAAGTGTGCTGTGTATGGTGTATCAATGGTGGCTGCTCTGTGTGTATATGTTGGGTGTGAATGGGAGTTGTGGTGTAGCCGTGAGGGAGAGAGAGGTGGGTTCAGTGCATGTGTATCCCTCTCCTTTGCCATCTATCCCCCAGCCCTCTATTTGAGAGGGAGATATGATTATTAAACCAACCTCCCCACTCACTCCTTTTTCTTATCTCTCTTTTCTCTTTTTTTTTTATTCCCTCACTCACTCTAAAAAATGCTCTCCACCGAAAATCCCTGTGTCCCTCTGATCAGTGCCTTCTTATCTTTATTCTTTTTTATTGATCTCCTCTTTCAACTCAAGAGAGGACCCCATCCTCGACAGAGAGAGCACATGCATGTCTCTTGTTTTTCTCTCCCTCACCCACTCTCACGTGTTCCTCTTTTTTATATCTTCTTCACCTGCTCCTTTCTCTTTTTGAAAATTGCCTCCATCACTCCCTTAATCATCGGAATGATATTCTCCAAAGCCCCACTCACGATACACCATTTCTTTTTTGTTTTTTTTTTTTTTTTTATCATTATCCCACCCAAAACAAACCATAATCATAATGACCACCCTTTTTTTTTTTTTAATCTTTTCTTTTCTATTTTTTTTATCCTTTTCTTTTTATCAAATATCAAAAATGTATTATTTATACCAAACATCTACAATTATGTATGAACACACAAAATTATATAAAATTATACAATACGACAAATTTATAAAATAATAAAAATATTTTAATTTGGCCAAAATGGGAGAGGTTTCGGATTAAAATTTCAATTTGATTTTTCTGGTGAGGGTGGTCAAAATAAAGTGTCCAAGTCTTAAGGCCGGTCAAAAATGGGGTGTCTACAGTTGTCAATTAGGGAAATCAAGTCGAATGTCTCTTCTTGTTAGTCAAACAATCAGTTTAGCTCCTTTAGATTTGATTTTTAGTGATGCTTGGGGGTCAACTCCAGCACCCTCTGTTGATGGTCATCGTTATTTTGTAATCCTTTTTTGACAATAATTCTGAGTTTTTACAGGATTTTCCATTCAGTCACAGTCTAATGTGTATAATATTTTTCATCAATTTCAAGCTATGGTTGAGAGACAGTTTCCACAACCATTAAGCAAATCCAAACTGATTGGGGGTGAATATTGCAAACTATCCATGTTCTTTCGTCAATGTGGGATTGTTTATCATTTACCTTGTCCTCACACCTATGAATAAAAAGGCCAAATTGAAAGGTGTCATCGCCATATTGTGGAACCTGGTTTAGCCTTAATGGCTCATGCATCTATTCCTTATAAATATTGACATTTTGCCTTTGAAATTGTTATGTTTCTTATCAATCGAATGCCATCCTCGGTTTCTGGCAACGTCTCACCCTATGAAAGTCGTTTCTACAAAAAGCCAGACTATAACTTTCTTAAAGTTTTTGGTTGTCTATGCTACCCATTTCGTCGTCCGTATAATCGTCATAAAATGGAGTTTCAGTCTGCTCCGTGTGTCTTTCTTGGCTATAGTCCCTCATATCTTGGTTATCATTGTCTTGATCGCCACACTGGTCACATATATGTTGCCCTCCATGTCTAGTTCGATGAACACACATTTCCTTTCTCTAGCCCATCCATTCTTTGTCTCGGTCCAACACCTCTTCCATCACTCCCTCTTTTCGTCGGGCTATTGCGTCCCACAAATTAGCCATCTCACGGCCTATGCCTCTCCCGTCCAAATCTTCTTCGCGAACACCTCCAGCCTTATCCCTTCTCACTTATTCTTCTCTAACTAGTTCTCTCTAGTTCTTCTTTTGTCATTTTCCACCCTCTTTCATCCACTAGTTCATCATCTTCTCTTTTACACCACTCTCCACTAGGTATTCAACTAGTAGCTGATCTCAATAATCCCTCTCTTCCTCCTTCTTATTCCCCACTCATCCGACTATTCTCCCTCACACTCACCACATGGTCTTACGCTCCATGAAGTCTACTTTACCTCGAGCCCTACTTGCTCATGTAACATCCTCCTTAGCAGATAATGTTGCTGAGCCCACTTTTTACTCTATTGCGGCCAAATCTCCTCATTGGTGCCAAACAATAAGTGTTGAAATTTCTGTCATTTTCTCAAATGGTACTTGGTCTTTTGTTTCCTCGTCTCATTCGGTCAATGTTGTTGGGTGTAAATGGGTCGGGTCTATCACATTAAGCAAAATCCCAATGGCTCTATCAATCGCTACAAAGCTCGTCTTATAGCTAAGGGCCTTCATCTGCAACCTGGTCTAGACTACTTTGATATGTTTAGTCCTATTGTCAAACCAACTACCATTAGTACGGTGCTCTCCCTAGTCGTTGCTCACGATTGGGTTGTTCGTCAACTTGATGTGAACAATGCCTTCCTCAATGGCTACTTGTCTGAACTAGTTTACATGGTTCAACCTCTCGGTTTCGTTAACTCTACCCACCTTGACTTTGTTTGTCACCTTCACCGTTTTCTTTATGGTCTCAAACAAGTTCCCCGAGCTTGGTTCACCCCGTTTGTCTACCTTTTTGCTTAACATTAGTTTTTGCTCTTCCAAGTCTAATGGCTCTTTGTTTATCTATTGTCACAACACAGTTCGGGTTTATATGTTGGTTTACGTTGATGATATTTTGCTTACGGGAAATGACTCTTCTTTTATTTCTTCCATTATTTCCAAGTTACATGCTGAATTTGCTCTAAGGATCTTAGGTCTATACATTATTACTTAGGGGTTGAAGTTTCCCACACTCCTATAGGTCTCTATCTCTTCCAATGTCACTTAATCACTGATCTTTTATGAAAAACTGGGATGGCCTCTTCTAAAACTGTCATTATTTCCATGTCCTCTACTGTCAAACTATCCCAACATGGTGGCGAACCCTTTGCTAAGCCCACACGATATCACCAAACTATTGGTGCCCTTCAGTACCTTACCTTCACTCGTCCAGATATTGTTTTTGCTGTTAACAAGGCTTGCCAATTTATGCATTCTCCTTTCGACGATCACTAGACGGTTGTGTAGTATTGCTCGGGGGGCTACCCGTGCGCGTTAAACAATTTGGACCCTCGATTTCTTTAATCTAGTCTCACGAATGCTATATAAAACATATATGAGAGTCCAAATTTGGCAACTTTTATAGAAAATATATTTTAACACCATTGCCAGAAATGGACTACATCACCAAATCTTAGAGTCGCCACCTAATATTTTAGGAAAATTAGAAAACCCCGTGATTCATGCTAAGGCCACTGTTTGTCGTAACCAAAGATGATTCGGAACCTTAGGTATGAGAGGGGAATGTCATTAATTGAGCATCCCCGCTCACCTGATCAAAGATCAGCGTCTACTAAACCATAATATGATTTTTATTAACTTTATATGTTCATATTTCGGTTATTAAATAAATCCTAAAAGTTACTATGTGAAGCATACAAGTATAGACTATGTCATTCATTTTGGAACAATTTTGAAGGTGTGTAACTCAAAGAAATTAAGTTTACAAACATGAAAAATCAACATCATTCAAAATTAAGTGACACAACCTCTATCCACAGACATTCATACAGTTATATCAAGTAAGCATGTAGCCTCATAGTAGGATGCAAAACACAGTAAGAAAAACACACACAAACAGAATGTTAAAACATAAAAACTTACATGTTTACCGATGTTCCGTGAACAGCTACAAAACAAAATTAGAAAAATATGCATGATCTTATATACAAAATCCTAATGTAATTCACTCATGAGATACAACTAAAGATTCAGCTTATAATATATGGCATGTGAATCATCTCAAGAATATGAGGTAGCGCACATAATCACATAGGAATTAATTAAATTCACAAATGCAAACTTAGTCGAATCAAGACGCATGAAACGTGAATGCAAAACATAGATAGAATGAAAAACCAAAATATGATACTTATGCAAAAATAAGGAAAGCAAGTAAAAGAATGGGATAGAAAGAAATGGGGCGGGAAATTATTACAACACTTGAAAGAATAATTACAAACCAAATGAGAGAGGGAGGAGGAAAATATTACAACAAAATAAAAACCTCACAAAACACTCAAAAGAATAAATAAATAAATAAAGATTTCATATGCCTTGGAAACCACTGGAAATTGGTCAATCTCGAAAGACTTTTCCGTTTTGTCCAAAAGATGATAGGCCTCACAAAACCTATCTTGTTGCAACACCGAGAAAAGAATAAACAAGAAGTATGTAAGTGGCTCAACTAATCACTTCCGGTTATATCACAACAAAACTAATATGAAACTAAAGTAAGAAAACAAATATAAGATAGAAAGTTGAAAGAAAATGAAGAAATTGAAACTTTTACTTTACAACAAAACAATATGAAAATGAATTAGAAATAGAAATGAAAGAATTGAAAATTCATATTCCAAAGAAAGGGTGAACCTCTTGATTTCCAAACTTCCTCTTGATCACCCTCAAGGTTGTGAATTTTGATCCCAATCCTCAATTCAAGAGCTTAGAATTTGCACTTAGAATAATGGTTTTGAACAAGTGTATGTTCACTCTTTACTCTTCTTCACCTTAGCAAGACTACTCTCTCTTGATCAAAGCTTTAGGACTTGGTTCTTAAGTGGTGTTTGCAAGGAACAATGAGATGTATAGAGGTTTGGTAACTTGACTAATTTGGCAAGACAACTCTCTTGTTTTCAAGGTTTTCTTTTTTCTAAAATTCTAACTTAAATTGAGCATTCTCTCTACACTTTTCTTCTAATTTATTTTCTCAAATTCAAGACTAGAGCTCTCATTATATAGGCAATGCTAGAGGAGTAATGGTGGAAGACAAAGTGGACCATTTAGGGAGGATAATGGAGCTAATGGGGCACTAAAATAAAGCATTATCCTCAATGGCTCAAGCACTAGTCAATGGAGGATGAATAGGCAAGCATTTGGTGCAAAAATGGGTCAAAATGGCATCACGGAGTGCCCCACAACCATAATTTTGAGCCCACTGTGAACAGGTCACAACCGTGAGTAACATAGTTGTGCTCATGGTGGGCTTGTCCGCGCCCGTGACCATATCAACCGGTCGACCGGCCAAGTTGCGGTTGGTCCATTTTCACATTGGTTAGTTCCAATTTCACTTCGGTTTGGTCCAACTTCACTCTAAGTGTCCCATGGGGTTCAAACACTTGACTAAAATAGGCTTACGGTTGGAAATAAAGTTCAAACTTCATCTCTTTCTTATTGAGAATTTTGTGAGAAACACATTTTAATTGTCATCATCGGGTAATCAAGAGAAAGCGCCCAAGTCTTAAGGCTGGTCAAAATAGGATGTCTACAGGCTGTCAAATGTATTTTGCACTACCTCAAACACACTAGTACATATGGTATTTTTCTTTCCAAAGACTCGGCCGTACAATTGTAGGCTAGTTATGTTGATGATCTCCGATTTACTAGTGGTTATGCTATTTTTCTTAAAGTTAATCTCATTTCTTGGTCTTTTTACAAACAACTCACCGTTGCCCAATCTTTGATGGAATCTGAATATAAGGCTTTAGCTGATACAACTGCAGGATTAAGTTGGCTACAATCATTATTATATGAACTTGGTGTGTCCATTTCCACTTCTCCAAGCTTGTGGTGTAACAATGTCGATACTACCTGTAGACACCCTATTTTGACCAGCCCTAAGACTTGGGTGCTTCCTTTTGAGTTCTTGATGATGAAAATCAGAATGTGTTTCTCACATAATTCTCAGTAAGAAAGATGAAATTTGTGCTTTATTTCCAAACCTAAGCTTGTTTTGGCCAAGTGTTCAAACCCCGTTCAAAACTCTCTTTCAAAACCTTTATTTTTAGGCTTTATTCTGAATATTTCTGTAGTGTTCTTAGGGTCATTTTTAAACTTCAAAATGAAACATTTTCTCAGGAAATTGAGCAAAGAACAGTGTGAAAATAGGAGGAAATGATGATGTAGCTCGCCTTTTTCGCATCCTCTTTTGGAAACTCGAAAATAAGCCCTCAGTTCGGGCTCCCGCAGTTCTGAATCTAATCTCACAAGTGCAATGTAAAACTGATAAACACCAAAGAGTCCAAATCCAGAAAATTGTTTTGAAAAATTGATTTTGAATCAAAAGTGCCAAAATTGGACTGCTTTGCTAGATACAGAGTCGCCACCTAAATATTTTATTTTGGGAAAATTTAGGAAACCTATGACTCGTGCCAAAGGCCATATGTCCGTTATCACCAAAGTTGCCTCGGCTCGGGAACTTAGGTACGAAAGGGGAAGGTCATGAATTAAGCATCCCTGCTCACCCAATCAAAGATCAGCCTCTACTAATCATGATATGATTTTTTATAAACATTATGTATTCTTATTCCGGTTATTAATTTAACATTACTATGTGATGCTCACAAGCAAGTATAGACTAGTTTGCTCAAGTTGAAACAATTCAAGTCCATGTTTGTTTTGCGAAAAGGGTTTGATTTTACCACTCAAGTGGGCTTAAAGTTTGCAAATTTGCCACCAAATATAGTGGCCTTAAAATTGATTTGCCACTCAACAAAGTGGACTTAAAACTTACATTTGTTGAATCGTTCCAATTCAAACAATAAGCCTTCATCCACAAGCATTCAAACAATTTAGCACTAAAGCATTTAGCCTCATGGAAAGCATGCTAGTCATGGTCAATCACTCATACTCATGCAAGTATGCTAAAGCACTAAAAACTCACCTAGTACTCCAAGCTAAGAAGATATGAGTTAGAAAAATATGCATGTTTCCTAACTATGCAAGATGGCTAATGCAACACATGCAATATGCAATTAATAGGATTGGCTACTAATATGGCATATGATTCAATTAAACGACATGCGGTCTAAGTACATATTCATCAAAGTATTGAAATGACAATGCAGTTTGAATAATGCGCCGAGCCTCGGTGCATACAAGCCAAATGAATAGATGCAAGCATAAGGTATACTAATTGAAACATGTCCCTAATCTAACCATCAAAAGCGATTAAATAAAAAGGAGAAAGATGTGGGGTTGGAAGACATACAAATTATTACATTTTGCTCTCACGAAGGAGAGTCCGAATGAATAATATAGCTAACCAAGCTAAGCTAAGCTAATTAAGCTAATTATTACAAAACTCGAATAAATAGCTAAATTAATTAATTAATTTATTACAACACTTTAAATAAATAATTAACTACCTATCTAGGCTAATAAATCAAAAGAAATTAACTAGGCTAAGCTAATTAAATATTACAACATCAACTAATTAGCTACAACTAATTTAGACTAATTAAATATTACAACACAATTTACTTATGCTAATGAAGCAATTAAATGATCGAACGCATTCAATATGAACATCAAGGAAGATGGATGGAGGTTGCATGTGAATCGCTTGAAAGCTACTCTGTCTGCCCAGACTACCTCCGTTTCATCTTCAGCCACTGCCTCTATTTCAGCAAAATTACACTACTGGCCACACACCAAGGACCGGGCATGCATTACTGATGGTCGGCCGGGCCTACAGAGGGTCGGTCACGCATTGATTTGGTGTAAAAATCTATTTTTGTGCTCTAAGGTGAAATCAGTGCAGATAGAGCATTTTCAAGCTCTGTTTGTCCTTCATTCCTTCTCTGTCATGGGAAAGCCTCAAAAGAATGTTGGGATTGACTCCAAAACCATCAATGAGAGATATGATCGCTTGATGATCTCGGATATCATTTTGGACCAAAATTAATGAATGTAATGCAAATGACCACCCCTCACTTTTTGTCATGGAATGAACTCGAAAAAGGAAGTTGAGACGCTTCAAGGACATCAAAAACACTATGAATTGATGCTTAACGACCCTTAACACAAGAAACTTGGCATAACGTCCGGCCAAGTTCAAGCTATTTAAGCCATTTTCTTTAAGTTTGTTGATCCAAGTTTTAAACCAATTGCTTTAGTCCTTGCCATTCATTAATCCATTTGTCCAAATGTGATGTTAAAGTCCTCTAAACAAGAAGTGATGCCAAACAAGAGGTCCTTCTAAAACATGAGAATGAGACTACACCATTGAAGATGAATCTCCGAAGAGATTAAGCCATTAAGTGTAGGTCTCATTTACATGCATTGAACAATCTCAATTGGTTGAAACCATTCTCAAGAATGAAAGATGTAGAAAAATTGATTGATTAGCAAACTTAAGCTCCAAACATGGAAAATGGACAAAGAAAGCATAATAAACAAGAAGTATGCTAACTTAATGAGACTAATGAGACCACAAGTGTATTAAACAAGACATGAACCAATTGAAAAGACCTAGGCAACCTTAAAACAACCATAAATACATGAAAATCAGAGGTAAAATATGCATGAAATGGGGTTGAAAAGCTAGACAATAAGGATGAGAATTCAGGCTAGTAAACAAGATAGGGAGGGGTGCCTAACCCCTCCATTTTTGAAGCTTCAAAACATGGTTTTTGGCCTTTTCAAACCTCTAAAAATTTGTGTAAATACCAAAGGAAAAAAGTGAAAATGAGATGGTTTGAGTTATAAATAAAGGTATAGAAAGAGCAAGCTATCTCTACCATTTTGGTAACTCTTCAAACCCAACTGCAACACTTCAAACAAACTCAAAACCAATCAAAAAAGCAAGAATTATGAAGTGAAGGATAGAAATGAAGGTAAAAGAAGAGAAAACAAGCTTATACCTTTTGAGAAGTAAGCTTGTTGTTTGATGTTTCAAACTTGGTTCCAATGTACTCTCAAGCTTGAATTACACTTCTCCAAGATCAACTAAGGCTTTAGGGTGGTAAGACAAGGTTGTATATGGTGTGTAGAGGTGGTGTAAGCAAGCTAGGTTAGCTCAAAGATAACTTGCAATGGAATAAGGAGTCAAAAGCTCTCAAGGTGTATATCACTTCTAGAATTTTGTTCAACCCTCAAAACAATCCCAGAGCCTCGATTTTATAGAATTCGAGCTCAAAATGTGATAAATATCTTTAAAAATGGACAATTGGTGGCCTGCCACCCAAAACAGTGTTTGTCGGCATCAAAGACCGGCTGACCATTTATAGCCACGGTCGACCATCACTGATGCATGGCCAGACCTTGATAGGTTTCCCTATTTTCTTGGTTCAAGCTCAGCTCAGGGTAGGAAAAGGTCCAAAAATGAAACTTATGGGTTCAAACAAGGCAAATGTTGAAGATGTGAGGTTATTTCGGAAGCCTAATTAATTCCGAATCACTGCGAATTCACAATTCAACTTTCATCATTGAGTGCATTGAACCAAGCGTCTGAGTCTTATGGGCAGTCAAAAATGGGGTGTCTACAGATGAGAATTCTATCAAAAAATCATGTTTTATGCAAAGTAGTTAGCCCTGACCATTGGTTTGGCTGGCCGGCCAGCCAGCCAGCCAAAAAAAGTAGTTGGCAGGATAGTTTGCCTAGAAGCATGGCAGTTTTGGCAGAATTCTTGCTAGAAGTGAGTGGAACTTGCTATTCCAGATATTTCTTGGTACATACATGCACGAGATACACCCTTCCTCACCCTCCATTATCTTCATTTGGTTACCATTGTCAAAAGGAGGTTTGTCCTCTTCCATAAGGATTAATTCATTTCAACCACCCATTAACCTTGTCTCCTACCTCCTTGACTTAACAATCCTCTTTGATTGCCTATAGATATTGCGAGGATCAAAGGATGAAAAAAAAAAGAATCGAATTGAGAGAGAATTGAAAATATATAGAGAGAGAAAGAGAGAAGTTAAGTTTTGAACCAAAACTTCCATTTCTTCAAAACATACACTGAAATTCCATATTCCATACATCAAAACATCCCATAAATTCTAAAATAGCCTAATTCTAGTAGCTTTGATCAAAAGAGAATGAGTGTTCTTGAATTTGAGTGAAAAACAGAGAGTTAAAACTCTTTTCCACATACGCACCCTTCCCCACATATACACTATTAAACATCCTAAAAACACCATTCCAACAACAATTTCAAATTTTAGAATTGAGAACATACTTCCATAAGCTTGAGGGAGAGAAAAAGGAAGTTTGAAAATTAAATCCTTTCCTTGGAAGGTAAGTTGTGCACACTTTTCATTTTCTTTTAGTTTCTTTTATTTTCTGTCTTCTATTGCTTTTCTTGCTTTGATTTCATGTTATAAACTTGTTGTAAGCTAATTGGCAGTGGTTAGTTGAGCCACTTGCATATTTCCCATTTGTTTTTCTGGTGTTTGAACAAAACAGAGCACTTGGCTTGGCCTTATTGGCAGACTGACCACTTCTTTTGGCCGACCAGCTAGTATTCTCCAAGATAGAACCCAGCAGCCTCCTGGCGATGAGTAGAACAGTCTCTGACGGTCTCTAAGGCCACATGCAGCTTTTATTTTTATTATTTTTAGTTTAATTAGAGAGTGATTGTGAGGATTTAATTTTGTTGTAATTATTTTCCTCTCCCCCCTTATTCGGATTTGTAATTTTCAAAGCGATGTAATAATTTCCTCTCTGCTTCTTTCTATCCCGTTGTTTTATTTGCTTTCCATATCTGTATATATGCTGTATATTTTGTTTTGTCATCATATCCATGCCTTGCATCCATGATTTTTGCCTTAAGATCCGGCTAAATTTGCATTTGTGGGTTTAATTGCTTATAATGTGATTTTGTGCGCTACCACATGCTTTGAGATGATTCACATGTCATATACTAGAAGCCAGATTTGTAGTTGCATTTCATGAGTGAATTACATTAGGATATTGTATATAAGATCATGTATGTTTACTAATTTTGTTTTTGTGCCTATTTGCGAACGTCGGTAAATATGTAAGCTTTATGCTTTAGCATCCCGCTTATGTGTGATTTTTTACTATGTTTAGCATCCTACCATGTGGCTATGTGTTTATTTGATATAACTCTATGCATGCCAATGGGTGAAAGTTGTGTTATTTAATTTTGATTAAAATTGATTTTCATGATTGCCTTATTCAAAACACTTTCAAAACAATGAAATCAAATTACTCCAATTGGATGACACAGTCTATATGCATTTGCTTCACATAGTAAATTTTAGGATTTATTAATAACCAGAATATGAACACATAAAGGAAATAAAAATCATATAATGGTTAGTAAAAGATGATCTTTTGATTTGGTGAGCGCGGGTGCTTAATTAATGACCTTTCCCCTTCATATCTAAGGTTCTGAGCCAAGCATCCTTGGTTACGACGAACAGTGGCCATGGCACGAGTGTGACGCCCCAAAAATCATGAACTTCAGAGAATATATTATCAATTAAATACAAGGTTTATCTAAGGTTAGGAGTCTAGAAAATGGCACTAATGAGTCCTATGGCCAATAACCAAGTAAGATCCCAAATCGCCGAAGGAGTCAAGTTAGCCTTCCTTCTAAGTCCAGCTTTCTTAGGTAGCGCACTACCCTTTTGACAGATCTTAAAAGGCATTGATGCAAGGTCTCATAAGCAACGCAGAGATAGGCATAGGATTGCAAGGTAAATAATAATTACAGCGTATCAAATTTTAAATTTACAAAACAAGTTCCATTACTATTACAATCCAAAAAGAATAAATAAAGGCACAATTAGACTAATGAGCGAAATGGTTCCAAACTTTCTCTAAGGAAAACTTAAGTCTTCAAATGTCTTTGACTCTTCGTTGGCTTCGTACGTTTCTTTGATACCTGGTATGAAATGCCATGAGCTTTGAATGCCCAGTAAATGCACACACACTCCATCCCTTTTTCCCAATCCAATACACCATCACAATTATAACAAGCAAGTAATGAGGCATGATAATCATTCAATAATAAAGGATTACAAGATTAGATGTTAGAAATCTAGAAATCCCCCAAAGAGACTTCGTCCTCCCAACCACAAGAATCGGATGCGGATTATTCGATATGCCCCCTCTTTTGCTGCTTTGTTGCAGAACTAACCTCAGATGCCTACCAACAATTATATACCGCGTAGCGCTGACCGCAAGGCCTCAAAAGAGACGGTAATAATGGGCCTTGCCCAAATCCCTCCTTACACCAAATACCTAGGGTCCGAATACAACCGCCCCATTCAAGGGTTCCGAAAACCACTTGCGCAAGATTTTAACTTCCAAATAGGGAACGCAACCGGTCAACCAATCAATATCTTAGTAATCTTGTCCAAAAATTCGCAACCCATTACCACCCATTAAGTTTCCCGTTTGAGTTAGATAATTTACGTCAGAGTTCGGACATGCTCTTGAAATAACATCTATTGCACAAGTTTGAACAACTAAATAGTACAAATAGAAGGAGATAAGGTTACAACACATGAGATTCACATATGAAGATAGGCACAAGTAGCTCTAGGCATATTCAAGTAGTTAAGGGAATAAATTCGCACATGAATATAATTTCCAAATTTGCATAAGTGTGAGCACCATTGAAGGATTAAAATAAAATACATAAATCTATGACATGTGAAATATCATATCGAGACATGATCATAAATTAATAAGCAGATTTATGAACACAAGAGCATAAAACACTAATGAAAACAGAATTTCCAGATTCAGTACTACCTAAATATTATACTCAAAAGGGCTATTTTAGATTTTTCCAGAGCTTGGCCTTCCTATGGTTCATAGGGAATTTTATCTAGTTTTCAGAATATTTTTTAGAAATGGAATAGCTTTTCCAGATTTGTAGTTATTTCAAAAATACTCCAGCTCTGTCCAGATTCATCGACCGTTACGAAAATCAGATTTTCTCACAAACCGCTCACTCGTTTTCACTAAAACCAATTTTCCTTGAAAGATAACTCCTTAAGAAAGATTTTGACATAAAATGGAGGTCCAGAATATTTTTATACATTTTTCTAAAATTTTCGTAATGTGGCTGCAAAATAGATTTTTCTGGCACAATTCTTGAAAATAGAAAGTTGGTGAGAAAAGAGCTTAGCTAGGGGAAATTTTCCACTTATATTGTGATGGAAACATGCTAAATAATATATATGAAACTCAGAAATTTAAGGTGAAGGTGTGCCTTTGAAAATTTTGAGAGATTGATAGGGAAAAATGTAGTCTTATACCGTTTAAGAAAAATAGAAGAAGGGTAGAATCAAGGCTCAACTCCTTTCATTTTTGACACAAGAATACCATTACAACACATCTGAAAATACCATTTTAAACTTCTAATAACATGTATTTGAAAAAAGAAAATGGAAGAGAGAGTTGTGTTGTAACTTACGTGAGGGTTGTTGGAATTGCTAGCAAACTTCTTCTCCTATCTTCCACCAAGCTCACCCTCCTCCCTCTCTTCTCTCACTTGAATATAGTGTGGGTGTGTGTGTGGGTGTGTATATGTGCTCAACAAATGGGGATGAGTGGTATGTTATAGAGAATTTGGTGTGAAAAGTCCCAAATGCCCATTAGTTCCAATTCAATTGAATAGTGCCTTGATTTAGTTTAAATGTAATGGAATGAGGGAGGATTAGAACCTTAATTATTTATTTAATTATGATCTAATTAGGTTTAGGGCTAATTTAAATACCTTCTAGTTAGAAGTACACACATATATATAGCAAATCTTTATAGGTACCAAAGTCATTATTGCTCCAAGATTTTAAGAGATTTGTTTGTACTAAAGTACAATGATTATAGCCTAGGAGGTATGATGGCTAGCCATGTGATGGTGAATTAATGGACTTGTTTTATATTTTTTGTGTGTACAAATCTTGGAAATTGTAAAATATAATGTTAAAAAAAGATTTTAGGGTACAAGTGTATATATAAATATATAATGGTACTTGTTTGGGGTCAATTTGTAATTTAATAAAAATGTGAGGGCTTGGGCTCAATTAAAGTATCTATTTCAAGTGTAGAGTTGATAAATTAGTGTTAGGAAAAATAATTCGATTTGTATTATCTTGCTTTGAATTTAAAGGTAAATAACCGAACAAAGACTGGAAAACCTAAGTTAAGGTTTAAAGCGATTAATCTAAAATTTGAGAGTTACATAATTAATATTAGAGTGTTAGAAATGATTTCTAAGCTTCGAGTCGATTAGGGTTTGTATGGGTTCGTGATGCGTTTTTCGGTTCTAGGGTTTAATTTGCGAACAATCAACGAATTAAGGGCTTTATTATAATAACTCAAAATTTAGGGACCTAATAAGGTTTACAAAAGTTAGGGGTCTCACAACGAGTCACTTCCTAATTCTTCTAAAATAAATATTAGGTGGCGACTCTCAGATTTGATGACGCAGTCTATTTTTGGCAAATATTTTGGCAATAAAATGGATTTTCTAAAAGTTGTCAAATGTGGACTCTCATCTACGATTCACATTGCGCTCGTGAGACTAGATCAAAGAGACCAAGGGTCCAAACTGTTAATGTGCGTGGGTAACCCCCGGGCAGTGTTACATTACCTACTTCACTACAAATCATGCTTTCCACTCCCGTACTAAACATATGGAAATTGATTTTCATTTTGTCTGTGACAAGGTCACTCGCAAAGATCTTCAGGTCCAGTTTGTTTCCTCCAAAGATCAGATTGTCGATGTTCTTACTAAGGGACTTTCGTCCTTCAAGTTTCAATTTCTTCATGACAAGCTGAAACTCCTTCCACAATATGCTTCAGCTTGAGGGGGCATATTGGATAATGTTGATTTGGTGGTTATATGGTTAGCAATCTGTTTAGGAGATCATGATGGTCATCATATTATTATATCTTATCAGGCTATTGTATAGTTATTTGTATTTATCCCTAACTACTATTTCTTATTATGTACAAGAAGGGAGTGTATAAATAGCAATATAATTCCTCACATAATTGCTTGAGAAAATCATTTCATTTGTGTAGTAGTAGTGGTGGCAGTGGCGGTGATGTTGGTAGTAGTAGTGATAGTGGTGGTAGTGGAAGTAGTGGTAGCGGCGGGGGCATGATGGTAGCGGTGGTGGTAGCGGTAGCAATGGTGGTGGTGGTGGTGGTGGTGGTGGTGGTGGCAATGGTGGCATAATGGTGATGGTGGTAGCGGTAGTGGTGGTGGTAACAGTAACGATAGTGATGGTGGTGATGGTGATAGTGTTTATAATAAGTTATATCAATATTTATGTTTTTGTTTTAACACATTTATGTTTAGTATTTATAAATTCAGTCATAATTAAGTAAATTTCATATGACTTAAAGTTTTTTTAAGTTTTAGCCTATATTTTAAGAGGCACTTAAATTTTTAAGTGATGTCAATTGTGGTTATCAAACGTGTTTAATTGATTATTACTTAACATATTAAGTTTTAAGTACTGAATCAAGTTATCAAACACCCCCTAAGATGGACCATGGCCTAAAACTTTATGGATCACAATACCAATTTTGGGTTCATACTAGTCAATCTGTCTGAATCACTTTCAACTCATTTTTCACAAACCAAACAAAATATAGTCGATAGTAGCCTAATTAAGAATAAATTATTACAAAGGACACATGCAAAATATTGATCATATATATTTATTATATGTCATATATAAGGATAAATAAATAATTATTATATTATGTCATATATATGAATATTTAAGTAAAAAAGTATGAATATTTAAGTCAAATATAATAATTTTTTAAGTCTAAAAAAGGAGAATATATATATATATATATATATTTGCATTATCATTGGATTTCAACTTAATTTGCTCTGTCTAAGTGTTGGGAAGAGTCTGACGAGTGTCGTGTCATGTCAGCGCCCAACCTAACACGTTATCTTCTTAAGAGCATCCACAATGGACGTGTTAGTGATTGTGCTAGTGTCAATGGCCAAATTTTAGCTAGCTACAGTAACGTTTGGATCTCACAATGGAAGTGTTAAGTAGTGTGTTAGTGGATTTTGTTAGTGTCAGTTTTTAACTTCTTTGTTAACTGTGGCTAGCTTTTTAGCCAGCGAGAGAGAAAGGGAAGAGGGAGAACGGGACGTGGGAAAGTACCTTAGGGTCGTCTGACCGGATGTCCGGCCGGTCATCCCCCCGAATGTCCTAACCCTTTACCAAAAAAAAATAAAAAGATTTTGCTTTTGACCGATCAACCAGTCGGTTGACCCGTGGGACGACCTGCTGTCTTCATCCATTGCACCTTCACACATATTATTTATATATATAATACACACACCTTTAACACATATTATTTATATATATAATACACATATTATTTATACTATTTTATTTATTATATATATATATATACTTAACACACACAGCATAACACATCCATTGTACCACCACTCACTCTCTAAAATTAACAAACTCTTAATATACCTTAACACATATTTTTGGGCTCTACTTTTATCACTTTTTGTCGTATAACACACATTTTAACAAATAATTTTAGCTGTCCCATTGTGGATGCTCTAAAAGCGTTTGTGCTTTTAGTCATTTTCTAATATTGAGGAGGATTATTTTTTTTAGATATCATTGCTACTACATTTGATTTGTAAATGAGGAGAGATAGTAAGAAAAAATGGGAGAAGAAAACCCAAATCATCTCATGCTCACATTTTATCTCAAAAAATGAGTCTATTTGGATAAACCACTTTGAGTAGAAATTAGTGAACGACAACTCAGCATGTGCCCCGATACACTTTGGAGACCTTGAATATTGTTTCTCTAAATTTTTTACACTCTTTGGATAAATTATTGAAGCTAAAGTTTCATCTATTCCTTTTTATGTTCATTTTGCTTATCTTTTCTAGTAATTGGTCAAATGTTAAGTTTATTACCATGTTTTAGCAGTATAATTTAAAGACATCTTTTTTGGTCATTAAATTTAGAGCACATTTTCTATTTATTTGACTACGACTTGTTCTTTACATAATCATTAAAATTTGCAAGCCTACTAAATATGATTCTCAAATGCCTTTAATTGTTATCTAACTACATCAACTATGCGCTATCATTATTTTCCTTTGTCTCTCTTCTTAGAAACCTGTCAAAGCTGGTTTCTCAATGTGGATTGAATCTTCTAAAGCATCTATATTATTGTTGAAGTTGCTAATTATTGTTTTTTTTCTGAGGATCTGATACAAATTTTTCTGATGGTCTATGATCCCATATATCATTTTCTACTTTTTTAAGCGATTTGGTGGTTCTGCTACTTGCACTTGAACACGCTTTACCCTTTTGTTGTGTACTTGGAGCTGGCTTAATTCTCGTTCCATTTTTCTATTGTTTTTATCTATTCTTGAGCAATTTGTATATGACATTGTGTTGAACTTTCTTGGTTTATCCAACATAATGTACTCTCAGTAGAATAACATCACCTTAAAGTATGTCATGGTAATTATAGTTAATTGAATATTTAGTTGAATTATACACTTATCGTAACCAATTCGTCCATTTGAGCTAACCCTACCATTTGTGAAAGATTATTATTTTTTATTTGGACCAATCCCCAAAAGTTTGTCTAGCATTCTATTTGAAATAAGTTGTTCTAATTACTTTTTAGAAATTGAATTACCTCCACTCATTTAATCTAAAGGTGCGGCAACCTTAACTTTTTTCACTTTTCCTATGCTATAATCTTCCATTAAGTTGTCTCTCTCTGTATTGTGGCTAGAGCACTAGTTGGCCTTAGGTTAAGAGTTTTAGGATGGCCTTAGGTTAAGAGTTTTAGGATGAAAGATGTCTATTAGGAGTTGTGGAAGTTGAAGTTATCTCTATAGGGAAAATGAGATGACTTGTCCCTTCCTTTTACTCTACAAAGAGAAATCAAATGTCAGTGATCACCCCCGACCTGGTTTGGTCTGGAGGATTCTCCGATGATCAATTCAATATATTAATCAGCCATAGAGAAAGATATGTATTGATTGTATTACATGCGTTTCTTGGGTTACCTCATGCCCGCCTTTAGTGTTTTACCTATTGATCCTTTTTATAGTTATTTGGTTTAAATCTTGTTCATTCGTTTTACCTTTTGATCAGAGGGTTATGCCTTTGTCTGACAATGACCAGACCAATTGCCAAGTTGTATATATCCTTGATCGTTAGATCCTTATCATTGGGATGACTAAGATCATGTCAGATTCTAGTGGCCAACTTACTAGGCATCACAGCCGTGAGATGAGATTGATCGGACGGTTTTACCTTCAACTAGGCCTAGCTTATATCTCTATGCTTCCTGACATGTATTCTCATCCGTTGGATTGAAACTCAAACCAACGACTCTCCTTATTTTGTAGATCTTCACTCTAGAAGGATATCTTCACATGCGCTCAAATCTGTATCCAACTATTCTTTATGGTATCAAGGAGCTAATTTTGGGCCTTTCGACCTGGACTCATATCTTTTCCTTCAATAGGAGTGATAGAAAAATTGGTGGAACCGATAAACTGATTTGGACTAGTTTAAACTTTTGGTTTGGTTCAATTATTTAAAGAACAATTAGGTTCCGATTTCAAATAATTAAGATCTGCTGATTACAGTTTAGTTCATGGATTAAATGTCAAAAGGATTTAGTTATTTTTATTTTTAAATAAAATTTCTTGTTGATCCAAAAAGAAGGGGGGAGGGGGAAAAAGGCCAAATGAACTAGGCCAAACTATTCCCTATTAAAAAAAATAAAATTTAGTATTGTATACTATGTATAAAATTTATTATACTGGAATAGATATATATATATATATATATATGGTGTAGGAATAATTGTACATAAAATCTTTAAGATAATGTAGTGACGATTAGGAGAAAAGGAGATATAATAATACTATTTATACTTGTTGAAGAGAATATGTAATTTACGCCTATGTATTCCAAAAAGGGATGGAGGAACATATTAAAGGACCATTTTAAGATCAATTGGATGAATTAATGCATGAAATACTTGAAGGAGAGAAGATAATTATAGGTGGAAATTTCAATGGTAATATAGGAGATGATAAGTAAAGGTATGAAAGTACATGGTGGATATGATATTGCAACTGAAATAAGGTAGGAGGGAGCAGTTTATTTCACAATAGTATTTAATATTATAGTAACCAACACCTTTACCGAGTGAGAGGAACATGATGTAGGATATCATGTGCCTAGCATGGGACTAGTTAATTGATAGTCTATATAGAGAAGTAGGACTATTTTATAATTAACTTGGATATAAGATATAAGATAATTGTCTGATTAGAGATATTCTCTATCTAGAATATTAGGGTTCCTCTCTCTCTCTCTAACTTTCTCCCTTGTTCTTATTATTTCATCATTTTGGTATCAGAGCATCAAATTTGGATTCTACAATTTGTGATTTGGATTTGGGGAGTTAATATTTTAGCCTAAAAATAAAATTAAAAAAAATGACTAAAAAAGCCAAAAAAAAAAAACCAATAAACTCTACCAAAAAAAAAATAAATTCAAATATTAACTTTTTTTTGTTTTTACTTTTATACGTCTTTTTGTAAAAAGTAAAAAAGATCACAAACATGCTCACGTTTGGTTTTAATTTTTAGAATTGAATTTTTTATCTTTTGTATTTTTTTTTGTTTTTAGTGATTTTTTTAATATTTTAAAGTTTTTTTTAAAAAAATTTTTAGATGCACCGGACTTAGATGTACCTAAAAAGTAAAATATTTGTATAAAAATATTTTTAAAAATCAATAAATATACAAGAATATGAAAATGTACTGAATTTTTGTATTTTTTTTTTTGTACTTTTGGTATTTAGTTTTTTTTTTTAAATACACAAATACTACACTTTTTAATTGTATTTATATAAAGTGTATCTAAAAGGGTTAATTGTTAAAAAGTTGAACCTAAGAAGGCTCTAAGACATTAGATCCAATGAATATTTTTTATTGGTAAGAGATCCACTTATTGTGAATTAGTTTAGTGAGAGGTCCTTTTATTTGTTTTAAAGGACATTTTATTTCCAATTTTACTCCTTAATTTATCTGTTGACCTTTTTTATCTATTGAATTTTTTTTGACTATCTGTTCAAATTAATTTTAATTTGTTCAAATTTTTCATCTACCTATTTAAATTTTTATTTATTTGTTGAATTTTTTTGACTATTTATTCAAAATTTTCCCTTTTTCTGTTTAAATTTTTATTATCTATTCAATTTTTTATTTGAATTCAATCTATTCATTTTTTGTTTTATTTTTTCTATCTATTGAAATATGAAGCTAAACAAAACCTTATATGTTGAGCCAAACCAACCTATCTATTCATTGTTTTTTCTTTCTATAAGTTCAAACCTCTCATCTCTCTCAACATTTTGTTGCAATCTTCATCTTCATCATCATGATCATAACAACAACAACAAATAATAATATAAAAAATTAAACATATTTTCAAATTAATCTTCTCTCTCCCAATTTGTTGCAATCTGTTTCTTCTTCTTCATCAACAACAACAACAAATAAAAATTGAAATATTCTTGCAATCTGGTGTTTTTGGCTCCAGCTAGGGTTTGGATTGTAATGAAGAAGAAGAAGAGTGAGTAAAAGAGGGAATTAAGGCTATAAGAATGGGTTAGGTTAAGGTCTCGCAGCTAAGCACCCATTTTCCGTTACCAAAATAGAGGTTTGGGTTAGGGTTTTCAATAGATATTCTTGAGCAAGATCTGTAGTATGGTGAACAGGTTAGACCTCCATGACCTTGATCTCGCTGCCGATTCAGCACCTTGAACAGTCTTTGGATGCAAAATTGATAAAGAACGGCGCCACCACGATGGACGGCAACAAATAGTGAAAGAGAGCGAGAGAGTGTGACACCCCAAATGTTAATTAATTTTAACACCACGTTAATAAGAACTAATTATGGAAGAAAAAGAAGAATATATTTAATTTTATAATTATATATGATAAAATATAATAATAAAAAAATAATGGTAATGCGATTCTTTTAGTATTTGGGCCATTGAACAATTAGGCAATTAGTTTGGATAAGCTTCGCCTAATAGGTAAAGGATAAGGACAATGACATATGGTAATTAAGTTGCCCCGGGTCGGTGCTTCGATGCTTGGTGCCCAAACATTGCTATGGAATCACCTACATAAGTAGGTGAACTTGCTGAGGTCAAGCATAGAAAGAAAAAATAGAATCAACATAATAAAGAAGCTTCAAAAGGAAAAAGTAAAGTTATGAATTAATATTAAGGTGAGTTATATTATATATAGAGTGACCATAAATTATTTTATTATTTTTTGCCACTTATGCTTTATAAATTATATTAACATTTCAATCATGTAATTTATTTTGTGAATCTTATTTGCTTAAAAATGAAAACCTATGGATATAATTGTTTATTAAATGTGTTTTTGAGCAATTATTTTATAAGTATTACCACAGAGGTCCCATGTCTTGGGGGACTAAAAAAACCATTGGCCCTCTGAATTGTCATTTTAGTAACCCTCTGACGGTCCAATGCCTTAGGGACTTAAATAACCATTGGCCCTCTAATTTGTCACTTTATGACCCTTTATTTATCATGGATCTATTGACTCTCTGTTCTATTCTATACTACGATTATTTTGCTTATATGATTTTTGTCTTATGTTGCTATTATTCAAAATGATTTATTTATTTGAACCAAATTATTCACTGTTTAGCGTAAATAATTATCCATGGTAACTTTTATACCCTTATTCTATCAGTATAATATTTCTCATTCTGTCATGTGTTTATAGCTGTTAAACCTCTTTCATGTGAAAAAACTTAAGGAGGAATTATTTACCCTATTAAACAGGACCAAGACTTGAGATAAACACCGTGTTATTTATTTGTAATTATTGTCTGACTCATATTAAATAAATAAAAGTTTCAATGTATGCTTTAAATATTTGTGTGCACCTTTTATTTTTTCCCGCTGCATTATTTAATTTGTTCATTTAGAACTAATCCTTAGTAACTTTATAAATTAACTAGTTGCGAATCTCACTCTAAGCACTGGGGTTAGGTCGTGACAGAGAGAGTAGAAGGAAGAGAGAGAGAGAGAGAGATGACAGGGATTGAAAGAGAGAGATGCCAAACCACCAGCGGCAGTGTTGATAGACGGCAACAAAATGTCGACAAACAGTGGAGTGTGATAGAGAGGCCATCGGAGTCAAAGACGACTACGATTAATTGTAATGGAGACGCTAATGATGTTGAAGGTGATTGTGTGCTTGACGAAGTAGAAGTTCATCGGAGGAGACGACGGAGGAGGAGGTGAAGAGAGAGAGAGAAGAGAAAAGATAGAGAGAGGAGGAGACCAATTTTGATTTGGCAGTGTATATGATATATATATATATATAGAGGGTATTTTGGTCATTTAACCTAAACTTGTCCTTATGGACAAGCTAATTCAATGCTTGGACCTCTCCCCAAACAAAATTCAAAATTGGATTTTTGCAACACCATATTTAAAAAGTAAAAATTTGCTTAAAATATTAAAAAATTCAAGAAAACAAAAACGTATCTCTTATAAAATTAGGCCATGTTTGGTTTGTATTTGTGAAAAAATTTTGAAAAATAATTTTATGGAAAAAGTTTAGAAATTTTGAAATTTTGTTTGGTTGCATGTTTTGAAAATAGTTTTGAAGTTTTAGAGTTTGGGATGATTTAATTTAATTTAATTTAATTTTTTTTTTTTTTTTTTTTTTTTTCTTGTAGTTGAATAAGTGGATATAACCCAGGGGTGGGTGGTAACTTGGCAAGGGCCTGGGGTTTAAGCCCCTAGGTCCTGAGTTCGAATCTCCTCTGGGCCAATCTCCTGGGCGTAGCACAGTTGGTTAGGAGGTTGACCTCAAGGATGCCTTATCAGCTACTTGGTGTGGGTTTAATTCTCCCCCGCTGTGCAAGTCCTGACTTACCGAAGCTTGCCTTGTGAGGTCGGGACAAGCTTCCAGGTTATAGTCTCTGGCTCGGAACGAACAACAGACACCGTGATCTCTTGGTATCTTGCCTTGACTCATGAGAGTGAGAGGATTTCCCTGTAACAAAAAAAATAAAAAAAAATAAGTGGATATGAGAGAAAAAAAATGAATGATTGATGTGCAGGATGTGAGAGAATGAGAGTGGAGATAAAAAAAGAAGTGATTGATTAGTGTGTAATAAAGAAAAAAGTGAATTTAAATTTTTTTCAATTTTTTTTAATCAAATAAATTTATGATTTTTTTTTTCAAAAATTACTTCCACTGGACAAATCAAACAAAGCCTTAAATTATGGAAATTTAAACCAAACAGGATGACTATTTTTTTTTTTTTAAAAACACGTATTTTAATCAAAGAGCAAAAAAAAAAAAAAAAAAAAGAAAAAGTTATTGGTTTCAATTTTCTAAATTCAATTTTTGAAAATTGAGTTTATTATTTTTTTTATTTTTAGTGAATAATTTTAAAATTTTAAGTAATTTCTTTTTTAAATTTTTTTTAGATATACCTAAGTAGATGTATCTAAAAAATAAAATATTTATTAAAAAAATATTTTAAAAATCAATCAATACACAAGAATATAAAAATATATTGAATTTTCGTTTTTTTTTTTGTATTTTTGATATTTAATGAACTTTTTAAGATTTTTTTATTTATAAATATTATACTTTTTAAATATGTTTATTGTATGCAATAAAAAATTAAAAAAACATGAATAAATTACACTAACACGCTTGAAAGTTGAGTTTAATATATATCACTCCTTGACGTTTGGAAAATTATATTTCTACCCGTATGTTAATAATCTCATTTCACAAATCTTTATTTATATAAAAGATAACAATTCCTGATAGAAAAACAGAAAAAATTATATTTAAAAAAAATAAAGCAAATGAAAGAAAAAAAAAAGAAAGAAAGAAGTAAAACAAAGTAAGAAAAGAACAGTGCATGAATTTAATGTCTTTTTGATGTTAACATTAATTTCGTTCAAATAATTACAATAACTGAGGATCAGTGTAATTTTCTAAACATCAAGTGTAATATATATTAAATCTAAACTTTAGGAGTATAAATATAATTTACCCAAAAATTATTTAAACTATTAAAATAACACCCAAAAAAAAAAAAAAATCAATTTTCTAAACCGTGAATCCGTCAAACCCAAACAATGTTAAAGTTTGTTAAACGAGGCCTAATAATTTTAAAATTTAAAATTTAAAATTTATATTAATAATAATTTATTTTAAATTTTTTATTAATAATAATTTATTTATTTATTTTTTGACGTTTAAACCAAAATGTGATGGTGCGAAACGAAGCCAATCAGCTAAATTCGTTACTGATTTGGGCGTTCGTTGTTTTTCGCTATGAATTCTCAAGAACCCTAGTTGGCAAATCAAGTTATATTTACACGCACAAAATCAGACTTCAACTTCGCAGCTCGCAGCTTTTACCTGGATTCAACTTCGTGATTTGATTTCACGACTGGATTGGAATTTTTGTGATTCAGTTCGACTTCGTGGGTTCAAGGCCAACTCCCAATCGCAACTCAGCAGTCTGTGACCCTCGTTTCGTTTGTGACCTGCGAAGGTGTATAGAACTGCCCTTACATTCTTCCAATCGATTTCACATTCCACGATCGATTTCTCGCAATTCTAACCAAAATTTCCAGATATAGAACATGAGCGTAGAACCATTTAACAGGTATATAAATTGTGTTGTTTCTTCAACTTTTGATTTCTTTTTTTTTTTTTTGGCTAAACAAACCGGTTTTTGGTTGATTAATTTATATTTTTTGTTAATGGAATTTGGATTTATATAGGTTGGTGAAGCTAGCAGCAAGGGCTTTTTACGATGACATCACAACAAAAGGAGAAAATCAGCCCAAAACTGGGAGAAGTGATAATAGAGGAATTGCTGTGGTGGTACTTGATGCTCTCACTAGGTATTTTATTTATATTTTTCCTTTTTAATATAATATTACTTCGATAATTTTGTAGTATTTGACTTTGCAACTTCAGAACTTGTGTATACTGTTGTATTTGAGCATTACATGACCTTAGAAGAAGTAGGTTGTTAAACCCAGAAACAAAGATATTTCAGTGTTTGTGTGATTTTGCTCAAGCTTTCACAAAGCAATTGATGGTTTAAGTGACTTCAGATCTATTTGTGTGTGTTGTCATTTTTGATTTGGATAGTTGAATTTAGAAACATGGGTTTTCGAATGTATGTTTTGCTGCATCACTGAAGATTTTGAAAGTCACTAATTGGTTATGTTCAAGGTTTTAAAAAGCGGTCGCAACCGTTACGTAACGGTTTTTGGCGTTACCGCCAATTGCTACGCTTTTGTAGTGTGATTGAGATTCACAGTGTGTCGGTCAGAAGCGGCTGCCGTAGAAATGAAAGGTGTATAAATTAGTAACGGCCTATTACGCACCGTTATATAATGGTTTCAAACTGTTTCTTTCGAAAAAAACACACAAAAAAAAGCTGAAAAATGAGGGAAGAGGGATAGAGAGAAGAGGGAAGATAAAGAGAGAAAATGGAGGAACAAGAGATAGAGAGAGAGAAGAGAGAAGATGAAGAACATGTTATTGATTTGTTGAAGCTGTAAGACCTATGTTATTCTATTCAGCTACTATTATTCAACCATTTTGTTTGTGTGTGTCTATCTATATATTGTTTGAAAATAATAATAATAATAAGTGTGGTCATTATTTATTTGGCTTGATTAAAATATGTATATATATATATTTATGCTCTTATTTATTCTCTTACTTTTGTCATTGTTTATCTTATATATAATAGTTAGTGATTGATTTTTTGTATAATATAAAGTCATTAATTATTAAAATAAAATGTAAAAAACTTAATTTATAGTGATTTTAAAATATGAAATATATTGGATCATACTTAAAAATTTACAAAAATTGATCAATATTTATTTTTAACCCAATAAATATGATCATGGAAAAAAAAAATGTGTATCTGTAAGTTTTTTTCAAATTGTGCGAAAAATAAAAAAATTCATGGTTCGATTATCAGAATCGTTACACTCCGGCCTTTACACCCCGCAATTGCAACTGCACCACCGCCACCGTTACGGTTACCGCAACCGCTTTTCAGAACCTTGCTTATGTTTTTGATTAGTTTAAGCCTTGTGGGCAGATTGCGGTTGGAGTTTTTATTTGAATTTTAATTTTTTTGGGGGTCAGCATGCTTCTTCCTTAGCTCTTCTGATTGTAGCCTGGAGGATAAAAGAAAAATGATTTGCAGTTTGATTAGAAATTGCTTCTTCGCTCATTTAGCTGGAAAATGAAATATATAAAGTTTGATGTTGATTTTGAAATGAGCCCACAGGAGTTAATATTTCACATAAATTCATAACTGTATGCTTACATCTGAAACTGTAGCTACTTTGGTGCTAGGGCATCATACATACCGATATACTTGGGAGATTTAAGGTTCAATATCATTCTATATGTCATATCCTTTTGCTATTTACTGGGGTGGCTCTAATGTAAAGCCAATGAAGCAAAGGCTTTAGGCCCCTGATTTTGAAAGGCCCCCGATTTTAGAAGGTCCCTAGTTTGAAAGAGCCCTATTTTTTAAAAAAAAAGTAATGTTATATCGAGTTTAGATTTGCTGAATTTAGGGGGCTAAATTCAGTGGCGGAGTTGGTGCTTTGGTGGCCAATGGAACAAAAATGGAAGATCTTGATTTTGCGAGCTCAAACCATTCCCCAAAACTGTGTGTTGTTCTACTAAAGCAGTTCTCAATTTTTTTACTTCTGCTCAAAAAGGAAAGATGTGCAATACCCAACTAACGGAATCACAAACTCCAACCATAATGGTGTTCATGTTGTTTATACCAAATTGGAAATGATTGAGTGGGTTCTGTTTTAACCAAATCTCCCTCAAAGTCTCTCTTCTTCCATAACCAACTATAGGCAAACAACAAATAAAATTGCATCACTGTAAGTGGAATTAGGTGATCATCTTAGAGGTTCTGTTTGTGTGCATGATATATTAAGCATATTCAAGAAAATACACATGTTCTGCTCACAACAAACTTAACATCCATTACACCTCATTTGAATGTTTGTCGTTTTTTGCAAGTATATTTAATCTCTAGTGATTAAGAAAAAGAACCTCCAAAAAATGCATAAAGAATTTAGGGGAAGGAAACCCAGATTGTCTCATGCTCACATTAAGTTTTACCTTAAAAAATGAGTCTATTTGGAGAAGCCACTTTTGAGTAGAAATTAGTGAACGACATCTTAGCACGTGCTCCGATCCTCTTTAGAGACCTTGAATATTGTTTCTCTAAATTTTTGACACTGTGGATAAACTATTGAAATTTCATCTATTCCTTTTTATATTCATTTTGCTTGTCTTTTCCAGTAATTGGCCACAGGCTGAGTTTATTCACATGTTTTAGCAGTATAATTTATAGACATTTTTTTTGGTCATGAAATTTGGAAGCACATTGTCTATTTATTTGACTCTGACTTGTTCTTTCCATAATCATTAAAATTTACAAGCCAGTGTTAAATATGATTCTCAAAAGCCTTTAATTGTTATCTAACTACATCAACTGTGTTTTATCATTCCGTTTGTCTCTCTTAGTCTTAAAAACTGGTCAGAGCTGGTTTCTCATCTTGGACTGAATCTTCTAAAGCATTCACATTATCATTGAAGTTGTCACTTGTGTTTTTGCCTGAGGATCCAGCACAATTTTTCTGCTGGTCTATGATCCCATATGTCCTTTTCTTCTTTTTTAAGTGATTTGGTTGTTTTGCTGCTTGCACTTGTGCTAATGCTGGTTTTGGTGACAGATTGAACACGCTTTTCCCTTTTGTCGTGCACTTGGAGCTGGCTTAATTCTCTTCACATTTTTCTCTTGTTTTTTTTTTTTTTAATCTATTCTTGAGCAATTTGTACATGACATTGTGTCATACTTTCTTTGTCATCCCAACATGATGTACTCTCAGTAGAATAACATCACCTTAAAGTATGCCTCGGTAATTCTAATTGATTGAATATTAGTTGCATTATACAATTATCGTAACCAGAACTTAGACAGAGTACATGAGTGTAATTTTAGTAACAGTAACAGTAACAATGGAAGCATAGGAGAAGTGAAGATTGAGAAGCATGAACTACCTAAGAGTGAACAATTCGTTATTTAGAATCGATTATCACAACGGTTGGGGAGATTAGAGCGGATGCGGTCTATAGAATCAAGGCGGGGTGGCTGTTAGTAGCAGGAATCGTTCAACTTGCTCACAATTCTTCCTCAAAAGCGCGATTCTACGCTTTTGACTCAGATTCGTAGAAGAATCGCGAGTTTGATGCGAGAGAAACGTGAATCTGATCGATTCCTAAATACAGAAGAAATGAAATAGCCCTAAATACAGAAGAAACGAAAGAGGAGAGAGCAAGGAAAACCTGGCCACCGACTTCCCTCTGGTCCCTGGCTTCGATCTCACGCCAATCGATTCTTCACTCTCGATCTCGTCTCTTGATTGACCTCGTCTCTATCTCGTGCCAATTGATTCTTTGATCTCGTCTCTCGATTGATCTTCTCTTCTCTCTCTCAGTTGATCCATCTCTTCTTCTTCTCTCTCTCAATCGATCCATCTCTTCTTCTTCTTCTTCTTCTCTCTCTCTCTCTCTCTCTCTCTCTCCGATCTATTCTCTCTCCCTATTGTCGATATGTTCTCTCGCTCTCGCTCTCTCTCTGTCTCTGTATCTCTCTCTCTCTCTCTCCGATCTATTCTCTCTCCCTATTGTCGATATGTTCTCTCGCTCTCTCTCTCTCTCTCTCTCTCTCTATCTCTCTCTTCTGAGTCTCTCTTCTCTCTTGCTTTTTCATTTTTATTTTTTTTTAATTTCTTTTTGATTATAATATAATATTAAATAAAGAAGATGGGTTATAAATATATTTATTTTTACTTTTATAAATATAAATGTAATGGGTTAATTTCTCTATTTATTTATTTTACCTTTATAAATATAAATGTAATGGGTTATATATATATATTAAATTAATGTTAATTTTTATATCTACAAAAAATTCATCTACAAAATAAATAGATTTTAATTCTAAGTAAAATCTAACAACACAATAAAATACAATTTATAACAATTTATGATAATTATAATATATTTTAAATATTAATTGGGGAAAAAAATTATATCTCACAATATATTTATATATATTATTTTTACTAAAAATATAATTAATAAAAATAATATATAAACACTCCTAATCTACGACTCCTCTAAGTAGCTACATTCCCCTGCTCCCGCTCCCACTTCCATTTCGTGCAACTAAGGGGTGGCTTAAGTGGAGGAGTGCGTCTGGGGTACTATGCGATAAATGAGTACCCACTAAACTAAAAGGAAAGTTCTATAGAACGGCTATTAGATTAGCGATGTTGTATGGGATGGAATGTTTGGTAACTAAGAAACATGTAGATAAGATGAGTGCTGTTAAGATGAGGATGCTAAGGTGGATGTGTGGCAAGACTAGAAAAGACAGAGTTAGGAATGAATATATTCGTGAATGGATAGGAATAGTACCAATAGAAAATAAGTTGAGAGGGAATAGATTGAGATGGTTTGGTCATATACAACAGAGATCAACAGAAGCAGTAATGAAGAAATGCAATACAGTGATGGTAGATGGAAGTGTTCGGGGAAGGGGCAGACTTAGATTGACGTGGGCTAGTGTAATAAATAGAGAAATGAATCGCCTTAATTTGACTAACTAAATGGCTGCTGATAAAGTCGAGTGGAGAAGAATGATTCATGTAGTTGACTCCATTTGATGGGACTTAAGGCTTTGTTGGGTTTGGTTCATACAATTATTGTAACTAATTCCTCCATTTGAGCTAACTCTGCCATTTGTGAAAGATTATTATTATTTTTATCTGGGACCAATCCGCAAAAGTTTGTCTGGTATTCTATTTGAAATAAGTTGTTCTGATTACTTTCTAGAAATTGAATTATCTCCACTCATTTAGTTTGAAGGTGCGGCAACCTTGACCTTTTTCACTTATGCTATGCTATAATCTTCCATACATCTGTGTGTGTGTGTTTTTTTTTTTTTGGGGGGGGGGGGGGTGGCTAAATATGTCTATTAGGAGCTAAGAAGCACGTGTTGCATGCAATCGATGCACGATGCAGTGCGAATGCGCCGATACTGACAAAATCTCAAAAAAAAGTAATGCAGATGCGATGCGTCGATATTTTTTTTTTTTTATTTTTATAATTATGGTTAAAAGATCCAACCTACAAATTGAAGTATTATTGGTTAAAATATTGGTTAAAATATTATATCTATAGAAATATTATATCTATATCAAAATATTTTAACCAATATTTTAACCAAGGCCAATAATATTTTAACTAATAATATTAAATTTTAATATTTTGATAATAATATAGATGGCCAATAATATTTTTGATTATTAAAAATAATATTTATGATTATTAACATTCTGTTGATCTAATTTTATGATTAAAAATAATATTTATGATTATTAATATTTATGATTATAAAAATAAATAATTCTTGATGCGCAAAAAAAAAAAAAAAAAAAAAAAAAAGGCTGCATCCATGGCGTACACGCCGTACCCATAAGCGCACTGCGCCGTGCATCGATGCCGCCCAAATGAGCCAAACGCGTCGGACCTTCTTTGCCGTGCATCGCTGCATCGCCCAGACTGCACGCGTACCAGTACCGGCACCGTCAGACGGCACTATTTTTGGAGTACCCGTGCTTCATAGATTAGGAGTGATAAAAAAAACAGTGGAATCACTAAACTAATCTGGACCGGTTTAAATCGTATCATTTGGTTTGGTTTGATTTTTTAAAGGAACATTTAGTTTCCCATTTCAAATAATTAAGAACTGTTGATTACAGTTCGGTTCATAGATTAAAGGTCAAAATCATATATTTTTATTTTTAAATAAAATTTCTTGTTGATAAAAAAATAAAAATAAAAGACCAATTTGAACTAGGCCGAACTATTCCCTATTAAAAAAAATAAAATTTAGTATTGTATATGGGGTATAAAATTTATTATACTGGAAAAGATATATGCATATATGGTGTAGGAATAATTGTAGTTACAATCTGTAAGATAATGTAGTAACAATTAGGAGAAAGGGAGACATAATAATACTATTTAAACTTGTTGAAGAGAATATGTGATTTATGTCTATGCTTTCCAAGTGGGGTTGGAGGAACATATTAAAGGACCATTTTGGGATCAATTGGATGGCTAATGCATGAAATACTTGGAGGAGAGAAGATAATTATAGATGGAAATTTCAATGGTAATGTAGGAGATGATAAGTAAAGGTATGAAAGTATATGGTGGATATGATATTGTGACCGAAATAAGGTTCGAGAGAGCATTTAGATTCATAGTAGTATTTAATCCTATAGTAACCAACACCTTTAACGAGTGAGAGGAACACTTAATAACTTTTAAAATTAAGTCAAAAAGAAAATATTTTCTTATAAGAAGAGTAGACCGCTTAATATGTACAGATTGTAAGGTTATCTCTGAGAGAGTTTAACGTGACTGCATATGTTTATAATACTAGATATATGCATCAAAGGGCAATTTAAAAAAGAAAAAAAAGAAAAAAAAAAGAAATGTTGGAGATCCAACAGGACCCTTAAATTCACACCTAATTATGTGGCAAAGGGTTGAGTCTTAGGTGGTTGATTTTTAAACCCATTTGTAATTGACATGGAGTAATCCACATCATTGTAGGTAAATTTAGGGGGTCATGTTTTAGGCTATGAAGTACCGACACTTCAAAATAAGTGCCGTATCTGTGTCGGACACACGAATACTTCGGGGACACGCTGACATGGCGGGGACACGTATGGGACATGCCACATGGCATGTCTCCTTATTTAATTAATTTATTTTCAGGAGACATGTCGGGACACTTCGGTGACACACTAAGGATATGCCAAGTTATCTTTTCTCTCATTTTCTTTAGTGCTTTTAATGAATATTGAATGTTTATTATTTTTTTCTTAGCGTTAAATACTCAATAGATCATCCATAAAAAAAAAGATATAAATTGTGAGTGTTAATTTAACAGTTTTTTTTTAAATAAAAATAAAAAATAAATATAGAATTAGAGTTATTTTGTTAATATTGATAGTTTGTGAATGTAATATTAATCTATATACCAAATAAAAATATATGAAAATATATTTTATTGCCGTGTCCCTACTGTGTCCATATCCCCATTTTTTTGAAATCGCCGTGTCCGTATTTGTGTTTGCATCTATATCAGTGTCCGTGCTTATTAGGTTTTAGGAGTTTCAAGCTTTTTTCAAAAGATATTAAAAACTTATGAATTAGATGGTGGAATTTGAAAGGTGAGAAAGTAGAAGTACTTAAGTATGAAATGTTTAAAGAAGCAACTTGGAGTTTGGAAGATGATACAAATCATATGTGGAGAATACAGGAAAGGTATAAAAAGTGGTAAAAGGATAAAAGTGAAGAAAATTTCAATAAACATAAGTTGGCTAATAAGGATATTAGAATGCCAATTAGAGATGATAAGTTAAAAGACTAGGATGATCTTTATACTAAATTAGATAGTAAAGATGGAGGAAAGAACATTTTCAAATTTGTTAAATTGAGAGAAACGAAAACAAGAGACTTTAATTAGGTCAAATGTATTAAAAGTGAGGATTCGAGGATGTTAGTAAGGGATGAGGAGATTAAGGGAAGGTGAAAATATTATTTTGAGAAACTCTTAAATGAAGAGCATTTGGGAAAGCTAGGAGGAGAAGAATATGATAGCTTTTTATTTGTTTTCACATGTTTTTGATTGATTAGAGGGGCTTAGGATATAGTAAGTGCCATGATCAAAGCCAACTTTTAATTTGTGTTTATTTTAGAGACCAATTTGACATAATTTTTTTGTTTTTGGTTTTTTGGCATACTTCTTGTTCCCTGTTGTACATTATTATTTTTTTTTTCATTTTTTTAACAATATTTTCTTTTATTGATGATAAAAAAGAGGAATATGGTAACCCCAAGGGGTTGGCCTGATGGCAAGGCGTTGGGTCTTGGGAGTGTGCTCCCTCAAAGAGTCAGGGATCGAAACCTCTTAGGTGTTAACAATTCTTTGGGGCCATCGGATTGGGAGAAAACCTTTGAATTAACCGTGGTGGTGCACTTGCAGGAAACTCCTTACCGAGGGCCTGTGCGCCCCTGGGAATTAGTTGGGCTTAGATCTGGACACCTCGGAGCCAATCAAAAAAAAAAAAACAAAACAAAAAAAACAAAAAAGAGGAATATGGTAGCCTTGAAGGAACTATAGCATATGTGTTTTATCGTTGACTAAGGGAGTTTGAGGTAGTTTTTGCACTAATAAGATAAAATCAAGCAAGGCATTAGAACCATGTTGTATACTTATTAAGGCTTGGAAATGCTTTGGTAAGTAGGGGCTGTCTTGGTTAACAAAATTATTAAGATTGCCTCCTTTGTGGACACTCTGAAGCATGTGCCCCTGCCGACGACATTGATAGCTCTCCTGTTAAAAGAAATGGTGGGCAAGGCAGGAGTAGACCTACGCTGCTGCTACGATTGAAATTGAGAAGTACAACCCCTCTTCCTTTTGGATGCATGACTCTTAGAATGAGTACTTGAACTCGTGTGGTATTGTCTGGAGTCTCTGATCCTTGTGTCTAGTAATGTATTTCATAGTTGTCAAATCGGGATTCGAATCGTGAGTCGAAATGGCCTTGTATCGAATTGCGAATCGAATCAAATCAAATTGTGAATTGTAAAGATTCGGTCACTCTTTTTAAATTACTTAGAAAATATAGCGACACACTTAGATGTTAAATATATCTTATGAATATAAAATATTTAGACTTAAATCAATGAAAATATTATTTTGAATGATGATCACGTAGTTTAATAGGTAAGAAGTTAACAAAGGTTCCTATGTAAAATCACCATCTTTACCTTCACCTTTTTAGATATTTCTTATCAACCATTCTTAATAAAGATAGTAAACAAAGACAAACTTTCAATTTCCAAAGTAACAATAATTTTACAATAGTATTGATATTTTGATAATAAGCATATTTTCCAAGTACAATGACCAAACAATAAGAAAGAATTATTTAAGATATTTATTTTAAAGCCTAAAACATTATAAAAAGTATAATTTACCTCACCATGTAATATTCAACTATATTTAATTTAATAAAAGAGCAATAGATAATTCATGGTGTAAGTTACTTTAATCTTAAATATCTTTAAAAGATATATTACGATTTTTTTAAGGGAAAAAAATGAGAAGAAAGGTTAAAAATATGTTGTGTCTGATGATTGGATCCTATTAAAAATTCCATGATTACTAAAATAACAATTAATCATGTATATATATTGCTTATTTTGGTATTAAACGCTATTAGAAGCCGAATTATATCATTTTCACTAAAAAGATAGAGAAAAAATGAGTTGAAAATATGTTGGACACAATGATTTTAAGAATTGCATAAATCGTAAAAAGTGAATCGAATCATGAATCGATTGTGAATCGTGCGATTCACTAGATATTCGCTTCAAAAATAAATTCACCCATAGATTCGTATCGATTTTGCAAAAATTGTGAATTGAATCGCGAATTGTAAGATTCTGATAACAGAGATCCTCAACCAAACTTGCTGCCTTAACTAGCTCAACATAAACTCTGATCCTTGATGCTGCCACATTCTCTCAAACAGAGATCTTGAGCCTCACTCAAACTGCATACACTGACGGTTTTGACGCAAACTGAGATAAACTCGTGAATGTGGCCTTGTACTAACAGATTAGGTAACCTGAATCAGAGAGGTAAACTTGTCCATTGGCGACTCTATTGCAACATTTGGAAGCACTTCTCCAGAAAAATTGTGGTGAAAGCCTCCCACATCCCAGCCACTGTGGTCCTCGCATGCTTCAAACACTGTTGGCCTTGTGTCCCAGTCATTCTATGTTGCCATTCTGTGCTATCAGTAATTCCATTCTGTGCATCCTTCTTAGGCTTTGTTATCTCTTGGTTTTTGATATTCACTTTTCCGTTATTTCTGCTTGTATTGTTACTAAAGCTACATCCCATTTATTCATTTTGAAATGCAATGCTTTTTTAGTCTGTTGTTTGTTGATGAAATATATATTTTAATGTATTCAGACGTCAGTGGGTTAGAGAGGAAGATTTGGCGAAGGACTTGAAGCTACACTCAAAGCAACTGCGTCGGACTTTGAGATTTTTTGAAGAAGAAAAGCTAGTCACCAGGGATCATAGAAGAGAGGTCAGTTCTGTATTGGTTTATATTTACACTTTGGGAGCTCATAACTATGGTCTTGATATATTTGCTGTGTACTCTTCTGCAATATGTTGTAGTCCAATGTATTGAAGATAAGAAAATATTCTATTTGTGGGATTTTAAATAATAATTGTACTTGAATACCAAAGTTCATCTAGTAGCTGTATTTACTATCACTCTTAAATACTACTTTGATTTATGTAAACATTGGTAATTTACGTATTATGATTTCAAGTGCAAATTTCAGGTTATCACATTAAGATCTCCTACTTTCAGTTTGGTTTGGTGTAGGCCCATTGGTGCCTTGTGGCTTTGTTGTTAGGTCAAACACAAATATGTGCTCTCTCTCTAAGAAGCACAGACACTTCTAAGAAGGTCAAGTGTTGTGTTCGACACTGTGTCTAACACAACACGACACGACACGTTGGACACGTCCAACACTTGGAAAACACAACAAACATATTACAAGTTTGAATAAAATAACTTCGAATATAATGGTAAAACAAAACAATGTAAATTTATATTTATTTTCCTTTTTCAAAATTGTAACCAAGTTCTTAAAAAAGAAAAAGATTTATTTATTTATTTATTGTTTTTGTTCTAAAATCATCATCTGCAAGACTATCCCTTTTCTGTTTGCAATTGCCTTTGAGGTAGGCATGGCAATTTGAACTTGGCCTGACGGGGACCCGACCCCCCCGTCCCCGATTAGAATGGTTTTTTCCCAAAAAATACTCCCCACGGGCCGAGGATGGTATTCGAAAATGCATCCCCGATCAGTTTCAGACCGGGGACAGGGATAGCTCTAGCAGCCCCGTCCTTGGCCCCGCCCAATTTACCCCGGAAGTAAAATTACTTTTATACCCCTCATCCTTTCATATATATATATATACATACATACCCCTCTCAGATTTGGATCAATCTCAAATTTAGAGATCACTTTCAGATTTGGATCACACACTCTCTCTCTCTCTGACCTCTGTTACTCTCTCCTTCTCTCTCACAATCGAAACCCTAACCTCTCAAACCCACGTCGATCGAAGCAAATAATCGTCGATCGCCTCTGCTATTCCACCATCGCAGCTCCCTCTCTCACCCATTGCTCCACCACCGCCTCTACTATTCCACCATCGCAGCTCCTCTCCTCTCCTTCTCTTTCTCCCCATTTCTATTCTACTCTCTCTCTTTATTTTTTTAATCTGTTGGTGTTGTCGTTATTGAATCTGTTGGTGTTGTTAAATCGCAGATCTGTTGTTGCTGAATTTTTATTTTATTTTTATGCTGGGGAATTTTCGGGGTTGGGGAAACTCAATCCCCGTTAGGGGATGGGGGCGGGGGTAGCGATAGGTTCCCCATCGGGGATCGGGGCCGGGGACGGGGGAATTTCCGCCATCGGGGATCGGGGATCGGGAGTGTGATTCCCGCCCTGCCCCGCCCCGTTGCCATTCCTACTTTGCGGCTACCAAACCATATGCTTAGTTATCAAATTACATGTGCTTAAAGCAAAAGGGGACAGCGCTTTATATCAATTTGATTCATGTATAGTTGAGAGAATTCTCTTCCTGTCGTTCTTTACATTCTGAATTGTTAGTACTAGGCTTACATTACAGTTTGCTAATAGTGGGAAAATGATATATTTTTCATTTATAATTTTATCATTATGATATTTATTTGATGTTTAATTTTGTAACAGACAGCAAAAGGTGCAAAAATTTATAGTGCTGCAATAGCTGCCACAGCTGATGGTCAGCAAAATGGGCGTGAGGGAGAAGAAAAGATTAAGCTGCACACTCACTCTTACTGCTGTTTAGATTATGCACAGGTTCTGCTTGTAGTTCCATGGTGCTTATATATTTTAGATTCATGTAACTTACCTGTTTATCCACATCAATTTATTTTTAAATATTTCATTTATAATTTAAAGTCTTTTTCTAATGTTATTTATTATAAATATTGCATTTCTGATTTAAGCCTTCTATTCTGTTTTTTAGGGGATTTGTTTATGTCATGTTTTTTAAATAAATGAAGTCAATGATTCTAAAGAAAAAGATGCGTTGCAGATATATGATGTTGTGAGGTACAGACTGCATCGAATGAAGAAAAAGCTAAAAGATGAACTGGAGAACAAGAACACAGTTCAGGAGTATATATGTCCCAACTGCGGGAAAAGGTTTTTACTGTTGCTGCTGCTGTTAGGTTTGTGTATCTCTAGATAAAAACGTTAAGGATTTTCCCATTGTCGAATGTCCAGGTATACTGCTTTGGATGCACTACGACTTGTTTCTCCAGAGGATGAATATTTCCATTGTGAAAGTTGCAATGGAGAACTTGTTGCTGAGAGTGACAAGTTAGCTGCTCAAGAAATGGGAGATGGAGATGATAATGCAAGGAGGCGGCGGCGTGAAAAGCTGAAGGACATGCTTCAAAAGATGGAGGTTGGTTTATTTCTTTCATTTCCTTAAAAAAAAATTTCCTTCTAATTTATTTGTCTTTGATACTTGTATGAATTATTGTCCATATATGTCGTTATCTCAGCATGGGATAATGCAGCATGCTACTTGCAGCATCATGGTTCCAATTGATATTTCTGTATTTAACCATTTAGGTTATTTAATTGTGATTCAGCAGTATTTTCCCTCTCACAAACTGATGTGTAATCCAAAAAGTTTGAATCTAAGGCATGCTATTTAAACATTGCCAATATGATGTTTTATGATTGTTGTTTCAAAATTGAATTGTAACGGCCCCTAAATATTGGCATCCGACTGTATCCAGATTAATTCATAAACGTAATTTAAACCCCATCATTTCCATCATCAGCATGCGAGAACAGTAGATAGTCTAGATGATTCATTCATCACTGCAAACATTAAGGGTATGTTTGGTTTGGCTTTGTAGAGTGATTTTGGGAAAAATTTTCTAAAAAACTTGTTTAGTTTGTAATTTTTCCAAAACAATTTCCAAAATCACTCTCTTTCTTACACATCAATCAATCACTTTTTCTCTCTCCTCTCTCCTTCTCAATCACTTTTTCTCTCACATACATCTACTCAATTACAACAAACTATCAAATCATTCTGAACTCCCAAACTCCAAAACTACTTTCAAAATACACAACCAAACAAACCAAAAAAATTTCTAAACTCTCTCCCCAAAACAATTTTTAAAAAATACTCTCTCAAAACCAAACCAAACATACCCTAAATCTTCTCCTTTTCTATTCATAATAACCCCGGTGGTAAGATTTACAAAATAAACCAAATGCGTTAATACATTCACTATTCTTGTAACATGAATCGATAGCATGTGAGAGAGAAGTTAAAGCAAGTTAAATACAAAATAATGCCTCAACGGCTACAAGTTCCAAGGCTTTTCCCAACTACACGACATGGTTTTCAAACCCATACATAAATAGCCCATGGCTTGCAAAACAAAACAAATAAAAAATCGAGCCTTGTGCTCCAAAAGAAATCCTCCATGCCTTCACTTCGATGGAGGTATGCCACACTCACTTGAAAATGGTTTCCACTAAGGGATGAGCTCAAAGCCCAGCAGAGATAATCTAAATAAAGTGCATGCAGTTTAACAATATCATGACTCATGAGGTGCAATGCATATGAAATGCTAATGCCGAAAATATAAGGTTTTCCTCATTTCGAAACCTTTCCATGCCATGCACTTGTTCGAAAACATAATCATAATCAACTCAATCACTTATTTGATAAACAAGGGTGATAAATACGGCACTGGTAATCCGTAAGCAAGTTGTTTGCAAATAGGCCCTCAAGGCACTACCAAAACCACTTTATCGGTTCCTAACCAAAAGGAACTTGATACCTACTCCGCGCATGTTTTTGGACTTTCACCATGGATCTCAAGCCTACGTAATTCTCAATTCTACACCCCCCATTGAATTCTCCAAGGTATTTATCCCAAACTCAACACATTTTGAATATTTTCAATAAATCAATTTTGAAAGCCAATTTCTCAAATTCAATGCAAAAACTTAAACCATGAGATTATGTGATGAGCAATGCTATGCATGAATTTATAAATATACCAATTTACCTAGCTCGCATGTGAGGTCTACAACAATCCATACAACCCTCCACTGATTGTCAAAATAATGATCTCTATTCAAAATATAATTTTCAAGAGAATAAATAAGACATAATCATGCATCTTCAATAAATTCAACATAGGAGTAACAATCATATGTTCAACCTCCTCTTTCCCAACTCAACCAAGAAACATAAAGTTGTTCCAAATTTTCTTCAATTTCCCTTTTTCATTCAAATTCATGAATTCACCAAGAATTTTCATAATGTCCAAAATAACATATGTTTCTCCCAACAATTCTCCATACTACAATATTTTTCCAAAATTCCATGGAGTTTCAGCAACACAACCAATTTCTCAATCTCAACACATTCTAGGGTTTTGAAAAAATGGGGTTTCTCATTTAAAAATAATATTTTCCCCAAAATTTCAATACCATTTATTATCTTTAACAATCAATAAAAATTTCAAGAAGAAACTTAAGAAATTCCCCTTTTATTTAAGTAACAAATATAGATATTAGAAACCCTAATCTCAAATTCATACCAATTCGCAAAATAGCAAATAATGGAGTTAAAACACATACACTAAACTTAGGAAATCCCTACCTCCCCTACCTCAAACTTAGGAGAGGAAAGGAGAGAAAATCCCTTATTTTCATGACGTTGGAATCCGATCTTCACCGCACAAAAATGTTCCCCTTGCAATGCTCAACAAAATGACCTCAAGAATTAGAGTCAAGAAATCAATGGATTTGCCTAGATCAAGAGAAGAAGTAGGAGTTTGTGGTGTTATATAGAGAGCTATGAAGCATGGTTACGGGTACTAGTACTGGTACAATACAGGTACGTCGATACAGTAAAATTAAAAAAAAAAAAAAAAGGATATGGATACACCTTGGCATGCATGTAAAAAAATATTTATTTTTAATTTAGAGTAATGCAAAAATTTATTAAATGGTTTAATTTGTTAAGGTCCAACGTACAATTAATATTTAATGTCAAAAGTAAAAGTATAAATCAAAATTAAATGTAAATATATTAAATAATTTACAAACCATAATTTAATTTTAAAATCATGCTAAGTATAAAAAAAATAAAATAAAAAAGAAATCTTGTAAAAGGAGTTTTATCTCTGTAGTAGAAGAAAATATTGTTTCAACTGTGGTATGGTACGGCTTGGGTATATATTAGGTATGTTTAGGTACGCCAAAATTTAAGAAGAAAAATTTTGGGTATGTGTTTTGTGTGTCCGATATGTATGCACAAGTACTATACGAGGTATCATACTCTGGTAAATACCTGGTACGGGTACGACATGTTTTTCGAAGTACCCATGCTTCATAGGTAGAGAGAGATGAGAGAAAAGAGGAAAAAAATGAAATGTAGAGAGAGAGAGAGAGAGAGAGAGAGAGAGAGAAGTGAATAAGTGAAGGAAAGGGGGTGTTTGCCTCAAATTTTGTAAAATTGGGTACGGAATTCAAGTCTGGGATGTGCCTGTCTACATGTGCGGGCCCCTTGGCCGCATGTGCAGTGGTCCATTCTGCACAAGTGGTGGCTTTAAGCTGCTCAAGCGGATCCTCTCAGGGGAGTTTAAGTTCAAGTCCCTCACTTCTGCGTGTGGTTCTAAGAAGCACGGACACGTCGTTGGAGGCAGCGTATGGGTGTCAGACACGCGTCGGACACGGACACGCGTCGGACACGCAGTAGACACATGTCCGACACTCGACCTAACGTGTCCCTGTTTTTTTTTTGAATTTTTGCAGGTGGACACTCTTTCGGACACGCTTGACACGTCATGGACACGTTGTAAACAGAAACCCTAACCAGAGACCTAGTCCATTGAAGATAGAGAGAAAGAGAAAGAGAGTGAGAGAAAGAACCTGTCGATCGAGGAAGAACCTGTTCGTCTCTCATCGTCTTCATCTCCTCTCTCTCTGTCCATCTTTCTCTGGTGTCGCCTCTCGCTCTCGCATCGCCTCTGCTTCTCGCTCTCGCTCTCTGATCGCCTCTCGCTCTCGCCTCTCACTTTCTTTCCCTCTTCCGTGTCTGTCTCTCCCTTCCTCTTTATTCTTTTTATTCTTTTTTTTTTTATGCCTTTCTTTTGTAAATAAATAATATAAATAAATACAAATAATAAATTTATTTTTTAATTTTACATAAAATAAATAAATAAAATTAGTATATATTTTTTAATTTTATATATAATAAATAAAATTAGTATATATTTTTTAATTTTACATATAATAAATAAAATAAATAAATAAAAATAAATAAAAATAGTATATATTTTTTAATTTTAGATATAATATATAAATAAAATTATATATATTAAACGTATCCCCAGCGTGTCGTGTCCTCCATTTTTTGAAAAATTGCGTGTCGTGTCCGTAATAGGTAATGATATCGTATCCGTGTCCGTGCTACTTAGGTGTGGTTTCCACCTTGGCACATGTGGGAAAGCCTTCCTAGAAAACCAATCCTGCTAGCTTGACTGAATCCGCACATGCGGGCTTCCCCAACTGCACGTGCGGAAATGGCTGTTGCTCGAAAATGCCTCCAGGGCATTTCCACAGTCTCTGGTTCCGTTCCCATGCTTGGAAGTTGAAGATTCTAACTCGGGGATAATTTAAAAACATAAAACAAGGTTGGAAACAAATGTAGAGATGTTTACACGATCCTCAAAATTTTTGGAAACAAAAATAATAGTTTGGAGTTGAAATAATAAACCCAAAACTAGCATAATTAAGTTGGTTTAAAAACCCGGGACATCACACTGTTATTCCGGGATTAATGCTGTGAATTCAACCCTCCTTTGGCCAGACTCTTGTTTCAAAAAAACAAGAATTTGAGAAGTAATGCTGTAACTTTGATATCAAAGTGTAATATTTATCAAATGGAATGGATTTATTGTTTGTTATTATTAAAATAATACACTACATTTGCTGTTATTCTTTGCTTATTTTGCCCAGCTAATACACGGTCTTTTTGTTAGTGTGTTGATTGTGTTGTGTTGAATTATTGTCCATTGGAGCGATACTTGAGTGTAACTTTTGACCTGGGTTATGTCCATTCTTTTTATTTTTGGACACATTTTGTTTTAGTCATCATGAGATTCAACTTCTGTTTGAATTTAGTTTTTCTATTTGTTATTGTTTTGTCTTCTCCTAAAGTGTATTAGAAATTCAACATTTTCTTTATAAATAACTGGTGAAGTGGGAATGCAACAGCTGCATATTATCACATTTTCAAATATATCATGCTGGTGTCACACATCTCGTCAAGGTGCTTGAGTTATTCCTGAATTTATCCTTTTTTTCATCAAATGAACATATAGTGATACTATAGATTTTGATGATTTTGGATTATATTCAAGTACACCTACTATTGCTTACGATTGTGAAATACCTAGAAAATTACATATATTTTCTAGTCTTTGATAATTTCCTGGTTGGGGGGCCTGGAGGGTCTCGAGTACCGTCTGTCATATAATAGATGATAATGGTAACATATTTTACAAGAAACTATGATTAGTGGGAAGATTAGTATAGCATGTTTACAAGAAACTAAGTGGGTTGGTAATAAAGCAAAAGAAATAGGAAACACTGGGTATAAAAATTTACTGTACTAGTAAAGACAGACATAGAAATGTATGGATAATTGTAGCTAATCATCTTAAAGATAAGGTAGTAATAGTCTTAAGAATAGGAGATAGAATAATGCTAATTAAGCTTGGAATTGAGGAAAGCATAATGAATGTGAATAGCAACTATACACCCCAATTATGATTAGAATTTAGAACATATTAAAAGACAATTTTGGGAGCAACTAGATGAGTTAATGCATCAAGTACATGTAGAAGAGAAACATTGATTTGAAGGTTTGGCACCTTGATGTCGGCTCTTCGCCACTTGGGGCTGTAGTATGTTCCTAGGGTTGGCCTGGATCATGATTATAAATTTTCCCATTCTCATTTAAATTGTCAACTTGTAGATAGTTAGTTGGCCTTCTAATTTAAGAGGTTTATCCAAAGATCTAGGCGGAGTTTTCAACAGTCATGTAGGAAAGGATAAGCAAGGGTACGAGAGGATACATAGTGGATATAGTTTTGGTGACCAAAATGAGGCTGGAGAAAGCATATTTGATTTCGCAGTGGTGGTGTGTGCTTCCATGGTGGTAATGAATGAAAAAGTAAGAGAGAGATGAGTTTTTGGTTGTGGGTTTAAGTGAAGGAGATGAGGGCTTTTTTGTATTGGATAGTTTGGATGCAATGACAAATTTTTTAAACTTATTTTTCTACATAAATAAGGGTAAATTTGGCATTTTAGAAAAATGAATAAGTGACATCATCATTTTCAGTTGTTCTATTAACAGACGTGTATTTAGGGGAAATATGAAACATAGAATCAAAGCATAAGGGAGGTTAATGTCATTTTAGAAACCTCAGGGGAGGGGAGGTCAGTGTAATTTATCCTTATTTATTTATTTATTTAATCTTGTAGCCGTGTTTCATAGTGTGTAGAGTGATTGCAGAAAATATTATAAATTGCAGTAGGAATAATTGAAGAAATTAAACGCCTGATATTGAAAGAGCTTCTATACTTAGCTTTGCCTAGAGATCTCTTTAAGCATTTGGCATGAAGGATAGAAGGGGAAGATACAGCAGAGCAGCCTGGGTCAGAGGATAGCTACTGAAGCACTAAAATTGCCTGTAATACTAGATTAGAGCTTTCAAATTCCCAGAAATGCGCATTGTCTGAGTTTGCTGGAGGAGTGAGTATGGTTGATGCTGCAAGACAGTAGAAACTCAACAGCCATGGAGCAGAGTAGAAACAAGTTACTTGGGTCTCAAATGAATGAAATTGCTCAGGGTTGTCATATTGCCCCAAATAAGGATTGTTTTTATGACATTGTTTTCTTAAATAATGTCACAACTGACCAATCGTAAATTTGATATGTAAAATATTAAGATAAGATTTATCATATTCATAATTGAAATTGGGTTTGGGTTTGTTGGTTGCCTTACACTTCAACTCAATTCCAATCTAAACAGAGATCAGGGTTGAAATTGTTGCCCAAGCCTCTCCTGAGCCTGCCAAAGAGTGGAGTTGGGCTCAAGTTCAGCCTAATGGAGTTTTAGTTCTTGTTGAAGCTGAATTTTCCTGGTAGACAGTGGAGCTATGAGCTACATCTAACGAGAACATGACCTCACAAAATATTCCTCTTGTAGGGGTTTGGTTGTGGGGGTCCTTACCTGGTGCTTCAGTTAAAGCCCAGGCTGTCAAGCATGAAAAGCTAGTTCTTTAGTATATATCCTTCTTGCAAATAATGCCAAAGGTTAGTTCTTTACCACTGTATCCCTCCTAGCATGGAGTCCAGAATACGCTCCAGGACCATCACGGGGTAATAGTTAGTGCTACAGTTATGCAATGGGGTCTTTTTTAATACGTTTTTATGGTGCTGAAAAAATGAAATGTCGATGCTTAACATGAGTAGGCTCCAGAAAGCTCACCTTCCATAATTTAGGATTTACATGAGCATATCTAGATAGATATTTGTGCTTGAGTTTAAATTATGCAAAATTCTTCCCTGATTCTGGATACACTGACCTTAAACTTTATGCTTTCTGAAAATTCTTCCTGGTCATTGTATTTATACAGATTCTACCTGGTTTTCTTCCATTCTTATGTCAATCTTAATGAGTGCAGGAACAGCTTAAGCCATTAATGGATCAACTCAGCAGAGTAAAAGATTTGCCTTCTCCTGAATTTGGAAATCTTCACGCATGGGAACTTCGTGCGAATGCTGCTGTTCGCGCTGCAAATGGTGATTCTAATGCCAATGATTCCTCTAAATCTTCACAGGGGCTTGGGTTTGGTGGAACACCTATGCCATTTGTTGGAGAGACAAAGGTAGCCTTTTAATCATCCTTCTTGTGTCAAAAATAAAAATAAAAAAGAACAAGAAAGAGGTTTGCTCAATATGAAGTGCTCTGTATTTGTGTGTTACTGGTAACATTTATTATCGATATTAAGCCTCATGCATGTTATAATATCTTTGGTAGTCAGTACCTGTCCTTTCTTTGATTTTTCTCTATATGCCATCAATAAGTAAAATTTCCCATGGAATTGAATGGGTTCTTGGGCAGCCCTTTGTGTTTCTGGAAAGTCATTTCCTAATTTAAATATGGTGATGGAGCTATGTGTTGATCATGTGGAATCAAGCCCTTCAGTTTCACAAACATTTAGTGATCTCATTTCAAGAAAGTCAAGTCATTCCAAATTCTGTTCTGTTATCTTAATTTTCATATAGTGAAAGGATAATGGAGAAGGACCATATCAAGTCAAGAACTCAATATAAAGAAGATGGACTAGTTCAAATCCTCTTAAATTTAATCCAATATAATAAATTTTGATAATAGTATTAACAACTAGTGCACTAGTTCTCATGATTTAAGAGAGAGAGGAGACTACTCATGGTGAGAACTACCTCATTTACCAACAATGTCATCTAGAATACGTGGTGTACCATGTTCTTGTTTGTGTAAGGTAACAGTGGACTAATAGTTAATGATTGGGTTTTTTAATCTTAATTGAGCCAACAAAGTTGATATGTAATTTTTATATTACATTTTCACTCTTGCTTAACATTAGTAGTTCTTGCAGTATGTATTTCAATCTTCGTCTCAAATTTGGGATTGTGTGGTAATGACTCCTCTCTCTCTCTCTCTCTCTCTCACACACACACACACACACACACACATTGTGCACTCATGATTCTCATTTTCTTTGTATTTCAACGTATGGAAATATTTGGCTGTGTTTGGTGTGGAGTTCTAATCATGACTCCACACCCATATTTGAGTATGGTGTTTGGTTACAACTTCCAAAAATCAATTCCACACCACTTTTGAAAACTTGTTTTAGGCGGGATTTGAATTTTGAAATTTGGCCTACCTAGTCGTCCTCCCGGACGTCCGGCCGATTGACCAGAACAGTGTGATTTTTTTTTGGGAGGCAATTGGCACTTGTAATTTTTTATATATTAAATAAAAAATATTTTTCAAATTTTTTATGAGTTTTGAATAGAATTTTGGGTTGTATGTTTGGTTATGAGTTGTAAGTTTTTTAATCAAATATCATATGTCACACCAATTATTCCAAACTCAATTCAAAACTCTTTTCAAAACTCATAACCAAACAAATTTTCTACACTCAAATCATAATTCTAAAAACTCTACAAAACGCAACCTTTGATTTTCCTTTGTCTCAAAACTCACAAACTCTACCAAAGTGTACTTTTTTTGCATACATACATTTATTTGGGTCACATCAATCAACATCTCCTCTATATTTTTCTATTCACCTTCTCTACTTTTCTACACAATTTTTTTTATTATAAAAAGTCAAAAAGTACACTTATTTAGAACATCCCAAACCATCCCTAAATCTCGTCTTTCGGCAATCAACCAGTGTACTCAGGCTGGTGATCGCTGAGGGTATGCTACTTTAAGCCAGAAGCAGGGCTGAAGGAAGTTTGGTTTAGACTTATCAGGCTATCGTTGCATCTATGAAATATTATCATCTTCTAGCTATGTTTGAATGATAGAAATCTTGAGAGAGAAATGGAATGTGATTACGGGTTTCCATGATTCCAGCATTTGGAGCAGATTGGAATAGAAAAGTGATTCCTGATTTTCTATTTCACCAGGAATCACATTTCCATGCTAATTAGGAATTTGATTCCCCCACTTTCCCGTGCAAATCTCACATTCTTGGAAGAATGGTAGCTATTTAAGAGTAAAAAACAATAATTAGGCTCACTATTTAAAATTTTATCATTTTCCCATTAAAGATTCCTAAGGAAACCAGACGCTTGAATAGAATTGGCACAGGAATTTTATTACTAGTAATGGCATTCCTATTTCCGTAGCCTGTGATTCAAAACATAGCCTCAAGGAATTCAAAGATAAATGTGGGGGATTCCTCTGCATTGACAGAGGTATGGGGTCAAAGAGGTTTGTTGTTTCGGTTTGGGTAGGATTTGGCACAAGGATCCAATTGTTGGCATTGATGAAGCTAATAGTAGGACATCATTATCAAGGGATGAAATTTTTATTAGATCTGAAACCTTAAACTTGCAAGTCAAAAAGTCATTCCTAAGCTAACTATCTTGCATTTAACTTCAAGGTAGATTGGGCAAAGAGTTATCAGAGTTTTTTTTTCCTATTCTGGTGGCCAATAAGTGTGTTGGACTCTAGATTAAGTAGTGTTAAGGTGTGGCTGATTTGTAAGCTGACCCAACTGAACCGACGAGCAAAATTAGATTCGGTTGATTTTGATAAGATAAATGGTTGGCTGCGGGTGCTTATTTATGAATTTTCAGTTTCATGGTCGATTTACGGGTTTAATATCGCATCACCCACAAAACCTGAACCAACTGAAAAAATAAATAAGTAATATATTTACATGTGCTACCCTCTTATTGGACTGTCATACTACACTTTTTACCTACCTTATCACCAACTCTCCACGTACTCTCAATCCCATCACTCAGACCTTTCAACTCTCACTTTCTATATTCTCTCTATCTCTCAAACTTTATTCTTTGTTCTCTCTCTCTCTCAACTATTTTTTTCTCTTTTTTTCTCTCAAACACTTATATCTCACTATCTCTGTCTCTCCCACTCAAGTTTAAGGTTAGGTGATGATGACATACCACATCGATGATAATGGAATCAGACGATGGTCATGACATCAGACATCGATGATCAAATCAGTCCCTTAATGAGAACAACAACGACGACAATCAGATCAGCACCTTCACCTATTCCCCTTTCGTTTCATCTCTTACCCCTCTGAAACATGATTTTCCAAGCGCAAAGAGTTTTGTTTGTTCTTGAAAGATGCCAAAGGGTTTTGATCTTGGTCATTTGAGGATTAGGGAAGAAGCTGAGTGGTTGGTTTCGACCCCCAACCGATCTTTTTTGAACGCAATGTCTGGTTTCGAATGTGTAATTGGTCGAAATCAGATGACTTCCTATTCTACCTAAGATGGTCGGTATGAGCGACGGTTATGTGGTGAACCCGACTTGATTCGGCTTGTGAACACCCTTAGTTGGGACCTACGAAGCACATACACCTCTCCGGAGGTCACGTACGAGTGTCCGACACGCTGGAAAGAGTCGGACACTTGGGACACATTGCTGATACGTAAGGACATGCTGGGGACACACTGAGGACATGTGGAGGACTATTTTTTTCAAAAAAATTAAAAATTTTAATTCTACTAAAATAACATACCTAAAGATGATAAATTTGATAAAATTAAATATCTGACATAAAATATATATTAAATATTTAAAAATATGACATATAATAAATATATAAAATTATATTTTTTGCATGTGTCCCCAATATGTTGAGTCCTGCATTTTTTGAAAATTTACGTGTCTGTGTTGTGTTGCGTGTCCGTGTCCGTGTCCGTACTTCTTAGGTTGGGACTTTAAGCTATATTGGTTGGGTTTATGGGTTTTGGAGATAAATAAAGGTGAAGGATGAATTATTGTATTTTAAAGTTTGGGTTTAGGTTTGTGTGAATGGATCACATGCTGAATTTTTCTACTCTGAGGGGTTTGAGATAAGAGATTTTTCTATCTGATTTGTTGTCCATGTTAGTTAAGTGTTGAGTTAGTAGGGTGGTGCAAGGGAAGATTTGGACATGGTCCACAATTTAGCAAGGGAAGGGGTATGGCGTTAGGCAGTTCGGTGTTTTTAACAGACCCTTTTTGGGAGAATGGTTCCAGAAATTTTCTTATGAGAGGGATATATTTTGGAGGTATGGCAGCTCGAGTGATTGGACCATTAGATGTGAACATGTCTCATGGGTGAGGTGAGGGCTTTGTAATGGGTTGTCAATTTGTTTGGGGAAGATTTTTTAAAGCATTCTAGCTTCAAGGTGGTAAGGGGTGATAGAGTGAAGTTCTAATGCCATAAGTGGTGTGGAAATGAGACACTTGAGAGGGCTTTTCCTACCAATTTCCTTACTATTGATAGAGAAGCTTTGGTGGTTATGCGTGGGTTCGGGCAGTGAGATTTTATAGGATGTTGGTCTAACAAGAAATTCGCAACGTTGAAAGGTGGATCAATTGAATAATGTTGTCAACCTGCTCTATGGGTATCATGGTATTGCAAAAGGTGAAGACTATATGTGGAGTGTTATGAAGAAGGGGAGGGTTGAAGTGAAGTCATGTTGTGCAGCAAGCCTTATTGGGAAGTAGAAGAGTGAATTTTCCTTGAAAGGGCAGTAGGTTACTAGGGTTCCATCCAAGATTTCTTTCTTTGTGTGATGCATCACATGAGAAGATTCATACAATTGATAACCGTGAGGCTAAGTAGCACAAACACGGACACGCGACATGGCCCGACATGACACTAACACGTTGATTTAAAAAAAAAAATATAGGACATGACACACTTGGGACAAGTTAAAATTTTATATTTTTACAAATTTGTTATATATCATATAAATGATTAATTTATTCAAAGATAATGAAAAATATGTAATATAATGCTAATTACATTAAAAAATTATATATTTCATAACCTAAATATAGTTACATTCTAAAAAATGCAAAACAATTATAGAACATTATTAACACATGATGTATTCATCTTATAAATGTTTCAAAACATATTTAGTGCGTAAGTTGTGTTTTGAAGAATGCATAACATTGTTATTATGAAGGTATTCATCACATAAGACGTGTTCGGAGGGTTCAAAAAGTGTTGCCGAAGTGTACATGTAGTGTTGATAAAGTGTCCAATATTGTGAATTTGATTTTTGAATTAGGAAACATTAAAGAAGTGTCGGACATGCATTTGGGAGTGTTTGAAGAGTATCGGTGTCGGACACGACATGCTTTCTACCAGACACAACATGCTTCCTATGTAGAAGTGTCCGTGTTTCTTAGCTCTTAGGAGATGACAAATTATTTTTTGTTGGTGTTGCATGTGTTCAGGTGATGGAGTCGGCCGATCATTTGCTCATTCATTGCAAGGTGGCTACTGATATAGGGGTTTGGTGCTGGCTTTATTTGGAATGAACTGGGATTTTTTTAGGCACATGGGAAGAGTCATGTTTGTATGGTGGGGAGTTAGAGTAGGAAAGAAGAGACGAAAGGCATGGCTGCTAGAGTGAAACAAGGCTGTTCAAGGAGTTGAAGAGCTATTATACCTAACCTAGACTTATTTTGTTGATTTTGTAGATTCTTTTTATTTGTAAGAATCTATTGATTTTTCTTTTGTCATTTGAGTATATAGTCCAAGTTTATTTTGGATTTTATAGGTTATCATGATTTAACATTGTACATGGGTGGCATCCCCGTTTGATGCTCGTATAATGTTATATGCTTTATCAATAAAAATTGTTCCTCCAATGCTTTAACTTCTAGCCTATTGGATCATTTGAATCCCGAGTCCTGTGAGAACTTTATCAAGCCCAAGAATAACCTGTGTTGAAACTCAAAACACTTTTAGGAGGTTGCTGTCTTCTATCAGAAAATAAAATGCAAAAGCTGACCCCGATAGCAGCAGGGGATACTTCTGGTCCTATTTGTAGAATCTAAAATTGACCTGGATCAATTCTAATTCCGAAAGCTGTTGTCCGTATCCGATTTGATAGTTCATTAAAATGCTAATGCATAGTGTAGCCCAAGGTATGGACCCCAATTAGACTGGAGCTTACACTTAATTAACTCCAATTCTTGCTCTAGCCGAGTATTTGATAGCGGTATTACTCCTGTAGTTAAAATAATCACAGTTAACTCTGGAATTGAAAACAAGAAGAGGATGCATGAAAGCTTGACTTATGGATTGTGGAAATAAGAAGTCAGGTCTGGTGTTTCAGCAAGCAATTTCGACAGGATATGTCCTTGACAAATATCCTTCCCTGCTGAGGTTTCCAAAATGTGAAACATGTTAGAATGCGTGCTTCAAAGTTCTAAGTGATGCTGACCCGTATGATAGAGTTCATGGTTACTTCTGTGAGTGTATTCTTGGTTGAATCTCTCTTTAACCTCAAGTAATGCATCATTTAGGTTCATTCTTAGGTCTTCAGAGATCCGTCATTAACCTTTTAATCTGAGTGGAGTGTGATATTTAATAGCCTTGTGACAGTAACCAAAACTCTTTTCTTGCTTTTTGAGTCAGTCTTGACACGTCTTGTATACTTGGAATTTTTTATATTTTTCCTTTGTGAACAGAGGCATCATGTGTTCAGCTTTGTCTTATTGTGGTTTGGGAAAAATCCAGGAGACTTTCCTGTGATAACATATATTCTCAAGAGAAATATTGACTCAGATAGTTGAGTATAGGATTCCTTAGTTTCCTAAAATGATTAAGAAAATGTACTATTACTTATCAGAAAAGGAAAAAATAATATAAGTTTTATTGTCAACTGGATTTTATTCAAACAATTTATGGTCATTTCTTGGCAGGTTGAAGTTGCCTTCTCTGGAATTGAAGAAAAAGGCGAGGATATTAAATCTGAGAATGCAAATTCCCCTATGAAAGTCTTGCCTCCTTGGATGATCAAACAAGGGATGAACCTTACAAAAGAGCAGCGTGGGGAGGTCAAGCAGGAATTGAAGATGGAGGGCACTTCAGCAGCTGTAGAGTTATCAGAAGACAAAAAGTCAACAACTGGAAAAGATGATGCAAAGAATTTACAGGCCTGTGCAGAGACATGAATTCCTAAATTTTTTGTTATCTTAATTTGAATCATGTGTGCTTCACCTTTTATTTCTTTGATGCTTTGTTATAGGATGAATATGTTAAAGCCTATTATGCTGCTCTACTTCAGAGGCAACGGGAGCAAGAAGAAGCTGCCAAGAGAGAACAGGAGTTGTTAAACACCAATATCTCTAATGGTCTTAATGGTACATTTGAGCGTCAAGTTGGATTGAAGTCCAAACGTGATGAAAATGATGAAGATGAAAATGTTGAATGGGAAGAGGCTCCACCTGCAGGTAGATATGAAAAATCATTGCCCTGCTTTCAAAGTCTTTTTGGTATTTGGAATGTTGTGTGAGCTTCTTAAATAAGCAAATTATATCTGTGATGAGAAATTGTCAAATACATGGTTGTTAAAATCGCGATCCAGATTGTAGGATCGTACGATCCTACGATCCTTCTTTGCCAAAACGATCTAGATCGTTGTAGGATCGATGTTACAACAGAATCGCAAGTAGGATCGCATGGGATCGTATGGGATCGTATAGGATCGTAGGTAGGATCGCAAGTAGGATTGTAGATTTTATGATTTTTCACCTTATTTTTTATATGTATCATTTTAATTTTAATTTTTATCTTTTTTTTTTTTTAATAGAAAGTAGGATCTTACGATCCTCGATCCAATCTACCAGACCCTCTCACCGATCCTACTTAGGATCCCGAAATAACCTTGGTCAAATACAGCATGAAGTCATTAACTATTTTTGTAGGAAAGTAAAGTTCAGAGAATTTGAATTGATAAGCTATCATTATTGGAGTTCTCTCTCTCTCTCTCTCTCTCTCTCTCTCTCTCTCTCGTTATGGTTAATTATCTAGATGTCATGTCATGTTATAAGATTTTATCAAATGATACATCACATATTACAAATGCTTTATGATTCATGTTGAATATATTTGAAACTTTGTGGAAGTGTCTTAACTTCTTTTATGTATGCTCTTTTCAATTCTTGATATATTATTCTGAATGTAAAGTATGAAAGTTCTGAGTGCTAACTGTCCTATTAGCATCCATTGTGTGTGAGCAAAGATTGTTAGCATTTTTACCGGAGTTTTCTCCTTCTTGTGTAGAAAACCAGATAATGAGTTTTATATGTTGGTTTTGGGGTGTTCCAACTTCTGCAGCACATTTGGTTGTGTTGATGTTTCCTCTTTTTTCAGAGTTTTCAAAAATCTTGTGATGGCAAACAATTTTCTGCCTGCACTATGAAAAAAACATGCAAAGCCTTCTTGGGTTGGATATCTGGAAGGAGCAAAACATGAGTAAAGTTCTTTGTGATCAAAGTTCCTTGCAATCCATGAGAACTCCATAGACCTAAAGGAGAATATGTTGAAAAGAAAAATGATTTATTTATTTTTTGCTTTTCTTGTTTCCGTCATTGGAAAAGCTGTAAACTGGCAATGCAACCAAGGGAAACCATTTTCCTTTTGTTCGGTTCTTTGTTCTTTGTATTTTTTGGACTATATCTGAAATGATTGACCTTTCTCACATTCTCATATCACTAAAACCTTTGAGCTTGGAGTTCATTTGTGTTGTCGTGACGCCCCAAGAATCGAAAACATCAAGGAATATAATAACAAAGAAATATAGGGTATTGCCAAGGTTATAAGTTCAAGAATAAATAACGATACGTCACTAATGAGTCATTTGGTCAATAACCAAGTAAGATCTTAAGAAAGATCGGAAGAGTCAAAATAGCCTCCCGTCAGTCTAATATCCTTAGATAGCAAAGCTACTTTTTTGATAGATCTTAGCAAGGTATTAACGCAAAGTCTACATAAGTTGACAAAAAATAAAGGGTAGGTTACACAAAAGATGTACATAGATATATAAGCAAATAATAATTACAAACTTGTGTTGTAAGTAACAAGCAAAGTTTTTATATTACAACCCCAAAACAAGATTTCTAAGAGACTTAACAAAACTAGTTCTAGTTCCTTCTCGGAGAGCTATATGTCTTCAAATGTTTCCGTTGCACCGTCGTCCGGATAAAGTTTTTCAATACCTGGCATGAAACGCCATGAGTTTGGAATGTCCAATAAATTCACACATCCCGTCCCTTTTTCCTAATCCAATACACAATTACAATGACGGCATGATCATATCATACAGCGGGAGCAATAATCTAGCAGAGGTTATTCTCAATAATAACAGTTAATCTAGTTAGTTCTAGGCAACTCTCTGCGCAATGCTGTTCCTACCTAACACTCTAAGCTTGGCTTAAGGCAAACCAGTACCCTTTCCTGCTCACCATTCCAAATGCCCCACTCCTAGGGCTATGTACCCAGATCGTGTCATCTTGGAATACAGGATAGTCATAACCCGTTGGCCACGAGAATTCTCATTTGTGTTATGGTCTACCACAAGAATTCTCATCTATGTCACAAGCATTCTCATTTGTGTTCTGCAAGACCACCGCACAGCTGACATAAAGGACTATGTTCTAAACCTTTGCCAACTTGAGTACCGTAACACAACTTGCACAAGACTTAACCCCACAATCCATCATTTTCCTTCCATTTCTCAAATAACTAGTCCATTTGTCTCATCAATCCGATTATCTTATAAAAAATTCTTTGGCAATCGAAAATCCAACAACATCACCCTTATTAAGTTTCCCGTTAAGTTAGGTGTGTTTTGTTAAGGTTAGAACAAGTTACTAAAATAACATTTGCTGTAGAAGTATAAGCATTTCGAGGCACAAATTTAAAGTAATACAACCACAAACATATGTAGATGTCATACTAAAGTTTGAGCAAACAATAAGAAGCATATTCAATCAATTAAGAACATAAAACTATTGACAAGAACAAATTTCCATATTTGGTTTACTTTAAAGATAACTATCAATGTGGTATTTTTAGAATTTTTCAAAAGTTGTCTTATTTAGTGTTTGTAGAGAATTTTGTCTAGTCTCAAAATCAATTTATGGAAGTGGGATGACTTTTCTAGATTTTTAGTTATTAATGAAATACTCCAGCTCTGTCCAGATTTGTCGACTATTATGAAAATCGATTTTTCTCTCAAACCACTCATTAATTTTCAATAAAATCAAATTTTCTTGAAAGGCAACACTTTAATGAGGTTTTGATGTAAAATTGAGCTAAAGATGATTTTTCTAGAATTTTTGGAAGTTGGCTGAAAATACTGGTTATTAGTTCGCAAAACTTGAAATAAAAAGAGTTGTAAGAAAAGGGGGCAACCATGGGTAATTTTCCACTTCTCTTATGATGAAAACATGATAAATAATATATTAATAACTCAGATTTTTAGTTTGAAGGTGTTCCTTTAAAAATGATACATGAAATGGTTGGAAATTGGTGACTTTGCTTCAACAAAGAAAGAATACAAACAAGGTAATAAACAAACCTCAACCCCTCTCACAAGTATCCCATACATAAACATATAAACAACAACGCCCAATTAGTACACATTAATGTGGATTTGGGAAGAGAAAGATTGGGTACACATCTAACCTTTGACATATGATGACAATATTCTAAGCATATATTGTCATGTATTTAGTAGGGAAAAGAGAAGGATAGATTGTGTTGTGGCTGGCTTGTTTGCCTAGGACTGGTGTATGCAAGCTTTTCCTCTTTTTCTTCCTCCTCCTTCCAAAGCTCTCTCTCTCTCTCTCTCTCTCTCTCTCTCTCTCCCTTTTGCTGAAAATATTTGTGTGTGTTTTTGTGTGTAAAAGTGTTGAGGGAGGTGATCTATTTATAGGAAAATTGTGGTGAAAAGTCTAAAGTGCCATTAGTTCTAATGGAATGAAATGGTTTTGGATTTAGTTTGAATGTATTGGAATGTAAGATGATTAGGAGGTCTAATTAAGTGTTAAAGCATGATTTAGTTGTGGATTTGTCTAGATTGATATAGGTACAAGACAAACTTCTAAATTCTAGGTACTTTAGTCAATATTCTTCCAAGATTCAAACAATTTGTTCCAAAAAGTACATACCAATACACCTATATCTATATGGCTGGTCATTTGGGGTGATTTTGAGAGATTTTTCAATTTATTTTTGTGTACAAAATCTTATATATATATATTGTAGATATTTTTATGAAAAAAAGATTTTAATAATGGATTGTACCTTTTTACATATAAAGAATGGTTTTGGGGGCTAAAGTGCAATTTTAATATAGTGTGAGGGCATGGACTCAATTTATGAATTCAGATATATATTTCAAGTGTAGAATTAATTATGTTAGTGATGGGAAAAATAATTTAGTATGTATTATCTTGCTTTGAATTAAAAGGTGAATAATCAAATGAAGATGGTGAAAACCGGAAACTAGGGTTCTAGGTGGTTAATCTATAATCAAAGAGTTAAATAATTAATACAAGAGTGTTAGAAACGATTACTAAGCTACCAGGGTCGATTAGGATTTGTACGGGTTCGTCTGCAATGTGTTTTCGGTTCTAGGGTTAAATTTGTGAATAAACGAGGAACTAAGGGCTTTATTATAATAACTCAAAAGTCAGGGCCTTAATAGGGTTTAAAGTTAGGGGCCTCACAGTCGTACATGTATTTTGATGTTTTAATGTTTTATTTTTTTGTTATTAAATTTTATATGAAACAAAAAGAGAACTTGTTAGAGATAAGATGGGTGTATGAAGATGAGAAGGGTGGAAAATCCATCAAAACTCACGAAAAAGAAAGGAATAAATTTTTTGACCATCCACTTGAATATGATAGGCCTACTACATTGTTGGGCTAATTTCCTAACAACTTAAGCTTTTAGGATAGTTGGAGATCTAACAAGATATTAGAACTCTGAGTCTAGGCAGTCCACTGTTCGAGTTTTGTTATCAGCCCTGTTATTCCTGTCATTGTGGCGTCAATCTGTTCTCTTCATGTGTGCACGCAGTATGATATCCTTACGTCTGTACATTGTTGGTTCTATTTGCTAAAACTTTTGGTGGTTACTTTAGTTGTTATTCTCCATATATTAATTTTCTTCTAGCTATGAATATTCGTTGATAAAACATGTGGATAACTTGAAATTCTTCGGAATGGATCTTTTGCCACATTTCCAGCAACAAAAAGAGCCCAATGGATCTTTCTATTTTATCATATTGTGTAATAATTGGTCTTTTAGGGATTCAAGATTTCTTTTTTGTTTTCTTTGTGGATTGTCATGCTTGATAATCTTTGGTTTGGTGGCCACTAATTGTGTTTCATTCTGTGTGTTACAGGCAATACAGGTGAAAATTACAAGGTTGACTTAAATGTTCAAGCTGATGCATCAGGTGATGATGATGAGGATGACATAGATTGGGAGGAGGGTTGAGAGTGTAGTATCCTGTCGTCTGCAATATTTTGTCTATTACTAGAAAGATGAGTGAGCAGAGTGATGATGGGGTTTTCTCAAGTTGCATTCTTTGTCAACTTTTTTTTTTTTTTTCATACGACAACCAGTAACCATAAAATGTGGAACTTCTCTTGTTTGGAGCTTTTTAAAGAGAGATCTTCTGTTGTAAGTGTGGATTGAAGCAACAATGCAAGTAAAATAGAGAAGGGAAAATTATAAATGTCACTGCTGTTCAATGTGCTCATGTGATTGTGCAGACAATGAAGAAAGCAAAAACAACAATATCATTAGTCTTTTTTGTTTTTTGAGGGCTTGTTTATTTGTTGGGCAAATTTAATTTTATACCATGTGGTTTACTCTCTCTGCAGTGAAGTCTAGAAATGTGCACATAATTCTCCCCCATAGTTTGTGAATTAAACTATACCATCTATACTATTATTATTAGGGATTAAAACGAAAAAACCAAAATATCTCTGTATATTCAAGTAATAACCTCTATAATGTTCAAACAAAAGACATTTTTGTCATCTTTTAAGTGGGAAATGTGTTTTAGCATAGGCATCCACATTCTAGGCTTGTGTTTCAAACTGAATTATTGTGCTCACTTGTTCCACCAAAAATTGGGATAAGATTACATTTTATTGTTATTCCATCTATAACAAGGGATGTGGATTTTGACTTGATTGAAAAGTTAAAAAATCTCAGCATTTTTGGTTCAAGCTCTATCAAGGTTGAAAGATTGGGAATTGGATTTCGCACTTTTTATTTTTGCTTTGATTTGTCAAGATTATCATTACTCTTCAGTTTTGAAACATTCTCAAGTTTTTGGGCTTTCATTTGAATGGTTTCGTAAATAAATTTTTGAGAAAATTATAAATAAATAAAAAAATCCCTTCAAAGTTTGACTTAAGGAACAAATAAAATCTAAGTTTTTATTTGTTTGAATGTACACCTTGCCCTTTTATAAAGATTAGGTAATTTAAACAATTTAATCATTTTTATTTTCCTTTCATTATTGTCGACAACCACTTCTCACTTATACTATCATCTATCGACACCTCTTCTCTTTCTCAATCTACCATCATAAACATTCATCCATTTTTTTCGTCCACGGTTACTTCTCTTTTCTTCCCTAGCTCATTGAATATACATTATATACAATGCAACATTCATTACAATAAGAGATGCCCCTTGGTCTTATAACAAATAAAAGGGTTTAACCCTTCCAAAAGAAAATGGCTTTCGGCTGACAAAACAAGGCCCTAGGCCAACAAGTAAAGAGCCTTTTAAGTTCACATCCATATCGCAACGTCGACTCAAGGTCATGGTCCAATATCAACACCTAAAAAGATTTTTAAATAGCGAGGGATGAACCAAATGTGTAGTTGAAAAATCTTTGTATCTATTAATATCAGTCTACACACGTACATGATTATGATGCGAGACATATAGATATAACTGGATTTAAAATCGTTTCAATTCATAACAATAACCCTTTCAATTTCCAAAGAAACAAAATCAATATCACAAAGTTCTTCATTCCTACGAGTCTCATTTCAATGTATAAAATAATTCCATTTGATTATCTGAAGTGAATCCCAAGGTCAATGTATCTGTCATTAGTCATCGCTAAGCACCACCTAATCACCCTTACTTTATCGGTCGCTACCTAAAGGAAATTGATACCTACATTTAGCATACCCCCACTTTACCAGTTGCTAGTCGAAAGGAAACTAGTACCTACTCCTCTGCGGATATTTGGTCTTTCACCGTGGATTCTCTCGCCAACTTAATCACATTCTTATCCATATATTACCCAGATTCACTATTATTATAAAAACATTTATAGTTCTCTAATCATAAATCATGAGTTTCGAATACCGTTTTCAATTCCACATTCGATTTACAAATTACATTTCTCAACATTTCCCATTCTGATTTGGGTTATTCTCAAAAATCAATTCTCAATCATTACTTCCAAATTTTACAATGTTCAATTCTTGAATCTCAACAATATTCACTTTCATCACAATAGTTTAAAATTTCAATTCTCAATTCAATCGAGTTTTTAAACTACAATGCAACTCGTGCATTTACAATCAACCAACAAAAAAATCTGTTCAATAACACCACCATTCATCAATGGGTTTTCAAATCTCAAGAATTCAATAATTTAATTGATCAAAAGCGAGTTTCAATTCACCCTAGGTTGGTGATTTCTACAACAATGCAATTCTCTACCAGTTGTTAACAATAAAAAATAAGAAATTTTTTGATTTGCTCTTTCAAAACAATACTTGATGCCTTCTGTTCTGTGGTGTAACTCCTAAAAGAACTCCTACTGCACAGAAGAAGGTTGTTGTGGCTTTGAACCGGAAATGTCAGATGCATTAGCAGGGGAATTGGACAGACATATGTTGCCCTCTAGAGACTAGCTGTAGGAGAATTGTACTACGGGTTAGGATGATTCCATGGTGGTGCGACAAAATCTTTTATGAGAGTCTTCTGAACTCTTGGTGGTTGGACAGGAGGATCAGCTCTTCTCTCTGGGGTCCTCTAAATAGGATGCACTCTGATGTCTGCAACTCGTCCTCCTGGAACAGGGGTGGTAGGTGATGGACTCTTGCGAGATCCTTTCCTTTATCTCTTCCTGACATTTTCCCTTATGCTGTGTTTGGTTGGGGGATTTGTACAGGGATTTGAAAAGGGAAAGAAAAAAGGTGTGTGAAATTATATGAAATATAGTCATGTTTTATTCACATTTCACCAACCTTTTCCATTTTCCTTTCCAAATCTCTTCCCAAATCTCCTAACCAAACACAGTATTAGTAACTCCATGGGTACCACCGAACATGCCAAAATGTTTGTGCAAAAAATATATAAATATACTTTTCTACTAAAACACAAGTTTTGGCTAAAACACAAAAGGTTTTTGGTGATTTGCAGGCATGCCAAGACAACAATGTCTAAATTGATGAAAATATACTTCAAAAACTCTGACTTCTGAAAATAGGAAGTTGTGTGAGGTTGAAAGGAATAAAAGACCTACTAGTTCTTGTTTTGCCTCAATTAAGAAGACTTAAAATCTCTATAAAGTTTTTAATGTCAAAAGGAGAGATAATTAAAGGAAAATGAATACCAAACACATACTTTTATAAATTCAATGGATTGAAAATTACAAAAACATAAGAACACGTTTGAAAACATGAAATTAAGTTACAAAATGAATGTAAACACAATCTAGGTCTCAAAACAATGCTTATGAATGCCAAAAACAACTAGTTTGACACGGATATCATGATCTAAGATTAAAATCTATGGCAAATATGATTTTCAAGTCTTCCCCTAAGTTGAATTAGGGCTAAACTAAAGATAAATAACACCGAATTATGTGCTAAGTTGTGTTGAATGTTGGATTGATTAGGGTTTATTCCATCTTCATTTTTTTGTATTTATAGATGATAGAGCCTCCTGAAAATCTACAATCACCTTTTGAAAATCTAAAACCACTTCGATTAGTAAAGTGCTGAACCTCCTCCTGAAATGACACATGTCCCACTTTGTTCCTCCTCTTTAGGATGTTAATTGTATATTCCCGAAGACTTGATCTGAGCCATTGGATGGTGGTGGGGCCTTGAATGGATGACAAGTGTCACATTTGATCCCATAAATTTTGCAGCTATTTAGACATTTGAATTGTGACCGTTTGATGCTTCTAGTAATGGAGCACCTTGCTTTTCAGATTGATGACACGTGTCCCATCATCTTTATCTTCAAAACCAATAGATAAATACATATATATTTATCGTTGATAAACATGGCTGGCAAGCCCCTGCTGTTTCCAAGCAATTTGAAATAATCATGGCATAGACTTGATTGTGTGGTTCCTGAGAATCGCCCACTTCCATTCCTCAAATTGCTATAGTCACCTATCTTTTATCACCACATGCACACGTGGCACGTTCTCATTGGCCGGTCATTTTTGGTACAAACAATTTTTTTTTTTTTTTGCCCTTTACTTGATTTTAATTTTATAATTTTAAAGTCATTACCGCTTATTTGTTAGTTAATTTATAGGGGTATTTTTATACAATTCTCCCTATGGATAAATTTTATTTCTACATATCTAGTTAGTTCAGAACATACACTTAATAAAATATTAATTTAATAATAATTATATCTTAAATAAAAATGATTATAGTAGACATCAAGTAACATTCATAATATTATATGAAAAAATTCTCTGTACACATCTTTTAAGAACAAAAAAAAATCTCAATATACACTTTTTGAGTTTAAAAAAAGTAAATCCTAGTTTTTCTATTATTGTCACATTGCTTGTTATACACTCTATATACTCCTCTATTGCATGCAAAACAATACTCTCAAAATATCTCTCATATTGCTTTAATCTCTAAGTTTATACTATATTATTTATATCATTTTCGTATTATAGTTCCACAATTTTTGCTTGATTTTGATATAGAAGAGTTGCAAACTAATAGAAGTTCAAACTCAAGCAAGAAATAAACAACTCAACATTTGGATTCAAAAAAATTATGAATGCACCCATTCGGATTTATCCATGTAAAATAAACACTTGACACATATTTCACAAAATAGTATAGAAATTCTCAAAGACAAAAAGAAAATAAAAGAGAGAGATAGAAATAATACCTGAAACTGCTCTGTATTTTTATTTTTATTTTTATTTTTTTTCTGTCTTTATAAACGGAATCCCTTCCTCAGTCTTCATTCTTCAATTATTTCTTTATTTTACTCACTATTCTTTATTTTTTCTTCACCACTCTATTTCTTTTTCTTTTTTTTCTTCTTATACTCTTCTCTTACTTTTTTTTTTCTTTTCTTTTAATCAACCTTGAGTGTTTTTTTTTTTCTTCTTGGAGTGCCCACAAATGAATGCCTCTTTCCTCTTTTTATCATGCAAAGAAAGAGGACAAGCGGGTGGTTTAAAATCCCTTTTTTTTTGCAAACCATAAACCCATTTTTAGTAGATTTTCATATCTTTTGAGAACATCACATTAATTGTGTGTCTTCCTCTCTAATATTTTTTTCCCCTAACGATCATTCAATGGTTTATTTAAAGACCACGGCTAGTAGTAATGATCATTCAATAGAGTCTCGTCAATGGTGTTGTCAATGGAAGTCTTCAATGGGGTCTTCAATAGAATAGAGGTCTTCAATAGAACAAAGTTTTTCACTGTGAGTCTTCATTTTGACTGTTGTAGCATTGTGAGTCTATAAATTTTCAAACCGTAGCAGTAGCAGTGTGTGTGGAAAGAGGGACAAGTGTATGGAAGGATAGTTGAAGGGATGTGTACAATGATATGAGTGAAGAGTATAATTGATACATTTAGTCTGTAGATTGAGAAAATTAATTAATAATTTAATTATAAAGTGTGTGTACTGAGAAATTATGTTGATTGAGACAATTAAGTATGTAGAAATAGAATTTCCTCACTATAAGTCCTTAAATTATGTTTTTTTGGACAAGAGTACCCTTACCTAGGAACACGTATGGTACTTTTATATTTGGAATAAATTTTAAAACTTAAAAATTAAATACATTTTTTTAATCTAGATATCCGGTTTTCATAAAATTTATATATTTGAAATCATCTCGTTGATATCTATCAAACAAGATCTATATCAATATAAAATTTGGGGAAAAAATTGAAAAAATGTTTACCGAGTAAAGTTAGTAAAATTTTCCTAACTAAAAAGAGTCTTGAGAAATTTCTCTATTTTCAATTTGTACTTAGAAATTGCAAAATTGATGGCTAATTATAAAACATTAGGTTCTTCTTATCAAATCTAGTAGTAAATAATTCAAAATAATTAAATTGAAAATTCTACTAAGTTTGCTATCATTGAACAAATGCAATGGAAATTTGTAAGATTGAAGGCCCATTGTAAAGATCAGGTACATGTTTTAAATTTAGGAATAAAAATATCAAATTAAGGACTTCAAAATGATAAAAGTAAAAATTTCTTAGTTCTAAATCAGTGAGGTTTTACTATTTCTAGACAAAAAAGTCAATGAATTTCTCTTTCTTGAGAAAATTTTATTTTGCTTATACTAGTAAATTGTTAGTTGCATTTAATAACAATGATTTTTGTGATTTCTATTTTGTTTTGTGTTTTAATGAGTCTGTTCCTTCAACGGGAAGTTTCACTATACACACCCCTTGAAAGAGGTGTACTATATAAACTCTAAATTATGTCATTTTCTTTTTTTAGTTACGACAAATTTTCTTTTTTAGTTGTGATAATAGTTTAGTTATGATTTATGAGATCTTTCGTTATGCCTTATATGATGTTTGGTTATGATTTTTTTTTTTTTTAATTTGATAAGTGCACTTATTTGGGTCACATAATTATTTTATTGTTCTGCACATCTTTTCGTAAAATGTTAAAAAGTAAACTAATATAAACAAACCCCAAACAGCCACTTACTTTTTTGTTTTGTTTTTTTATTTTTTCCCCTAATGGTGCTAATTAGTTCAAGCAACCAATTTCTGCTTTTAAGCCTTGGTTTAGATGAAAGCATAGAGCGATGAAGATGAGAGAGTTAGAGGCGGTGGATATCATCAACGTCACGTCCAGATTAGGAAGTAAGGGGTCTGTTTGTGAGACATGAAGGATCAACATGAACTACAATCAATGAGTTAGTTTTCCAAGTAAGGCAAGATTGATTTGTTGAGTTCCTTGAGGATAAACATACTCAATCAAGAAAAGAGGATTCTATGTAACAACCAAGAATCTGCCTCTCAAATCAAGCAAAATGAAGTCAAATTCAAGTCTAGAGGGACACGTGGCGGCCTGTTAGAGCTCAATGGACCAAGTCAAAGTAAAAAGGATAGGCCTTAGCCTTTGAAGATCAAAACCTTTCATACTCTTGGGAAATGAAGATTAACATCATGGATACATGCCACCAGGATAGGCTGCTGCCACGTTCTTGGTCATTGAGCAGAAATATGGGCTTCTCCAATACTATATAACTAGCATATCATCCGTGCTATGCACGGGTTATATTTACAATTGTCTATGCCCCCGTTTGGGAAGTGAGTTGGTTTTTTGACTTTTTTAACTATTTTAGCTTGGGCTAAAAGGTTTGGTTTGGGAAGGGTTTTTTTGACTTTTTGATTTTTTGGCTTTTTTGACTTTTTTTTGTGAGAGAATAGTCTAATGATTATGGATTGGATGTGATATTTTGTTTGTTATGGCTAAAATAGCTATTTTGTCTTTTGTGACTAAAATAGCCCCAAACTTCCTTGCCAAACAAAGCCATGTGAATTGTGATTTTTAAATGTTTTTTTTTAAATGTCTTATTTTTTTCATTTTTTACATTATATTAAAGTTTAATATTTTGATAATAATCATATGTGTTGGACTTTTCAAGATTTTTTTTTTTATATTTGTTCTTAATACATTAAAGTGTTATTATAAGGGATAATAATCATATGTGTTGGGACTTTTCAAGGAATTCATATGCGTTGGATTTCAAAGAATTTTTTTTATGCTTGTTCTTAATGCATTAAAGTGTTATTATGAGGGTAAGACTCGGGAGTTAAGAGAAGTTAATAAATGATAAATTTTTTTTTTTAAATCAAAAAATCAGGAAATTTAGATAGGGAGATTGGAGCTCCTACAAAGCTTGAGGTTAAAAACCCCTTTTTGCTTAATATATAGTATAGACTATATTAAAGTTTAATATTTTGAAAATAATCATATGTGTTGGGACTTTTCAAGGAATTTATATGTGTTGGACTTTTCAAGAAATTTGTTTTATACTTGTTCTTAATGCATTAAAGTATTATTATCAGGGCAAGGCTTGGGGGTTGGGAGAAATTAATAAATGCTAAGTTTTTTCTTTTTTAAATCAAAAAATCAGAAAATTTAGATTGGGAGATTGGAGCTCCCACAAGGCTTGGGGTTAAAAACTCCCTTTTGCTTAATATATAGTATAGATGGGCTCTAAGTGCAACATTCAAGGGGTCCCCGACTAAACTTGACCAAGAGTCTCTCAATACATGTCTTTCAATGCATCTTAGCTTCATAACTTATTTATCTTAACTTCATAACTCAAGTATCTTAACTTAGCTTCATAACTTCTTGAGCATAGCTTAGTTCTTTTAGTTTCATAACTTAGATTATCAATTGTACTTCATTCTCAATCAATGCAAGTCACAATTTTAGTCTAATTATCTTTGGCACCTATAAATTTGTTAAAAGTCCTTTTCATTGGGATAAGATTCGAACCAATGACTATTCCTCTTACCTATACACAGCTATTTCTCTATATTAGAAGTCAGAAATCTTCAACAATTACCACACCTCGAATTAGGTTCACAAGTTTTGGCATGCCCGCTTCTAATCAACAAGCTTTTTTTTGTTCATACTTGCAAGATTTTTTGATTGGCAATAAGAATTTCTGAGGAGTGCAAACAGGGCCCTAACCCTCCAAAGTTTTGGCAAACATCATTTATATATACAACAATACAATAAATCTAGATTTATCTACTCAGAATTTATTTAGAAATAATAATCAATGGTTCAAATGCATTTCACTATTTTAATCTCCACTACACATACTTATTCTAGATAAATTCTGGGACCCTAATTTTGGGATCTCATACTTTCCTTATATATATGTATGCATTCTTTTTTTTTTTTTTTTTTAAAAACCCTTTCAAATGCCCCCCAAACTTGGGTTGGTTTGGGATGTTTTAAAAAAGTGTACTTTTTGACTTATTGGCTCATATGGGTTGGGTTTGAGTTGATGTGTTAGAGAGGTGATGTAATTTAAATAAAATGATGTGACTTAAATAGAATAGTGACTTTTTGACTTTTTGTATTATTTAGTAGATGTCAAACTTGGCCTTAATTTGATATCCAAAATTTTTAAAAATCTCATTTTGTATGAGGATTAATCTTAAAAAATGTCTCATGTAATGACCCTTAAAAAATTTAATATGACAATATAGTCTATTTGATTGATATGAAATCACATTTAAAAAAAAAAAAAAAAAAGAGAACATTTTGCTTAATTTCTCCAAGACAATGTTAATTGGTTTCTTGTGCGGATTTATATTGCTTTTTAATTAGACAATTTATAAAGTTTCATCGGCTTAAGCACAATAAACACTATTAAAATAATTACATAAAACTTGTTTGGTGTAATTTTTTATTAATGGAAATTTAACTAAAGTTAAAAACATTCTTTCTTAACTTTTCAATAATTAGTTTATATATGTATATAATTTAGGGGTGTTTAATAATATGATTCAACATTTAAAATTAAATATATTCAGTAATAATCAATTAAACTCATTTGATAATCACAATTGATATTACTTAAAAATTTAAGTACCTTTTGAAATTTAGATTAAAACTTAAGAAAATTTTACATCATATGAAACTTATTTATTTCTGACTGATTTATAAATATTAAACATAAGTATCGATATACACTATTATAAACTCACCACCACCACCAGCACTACCATGACCACCACCATCATGCCACTGCCACCACGACCACTACCATTGCTACTGCTACGGCTACTGCTACCGCTATCACTACCACCACCACTTCCACTTCCACTATCACCACTACTACCATGCCACCGCCACTACTACCACAACCACCATCATGCGGCCACCACCACCACTACCACTATTACCATCTTCATCACCATCGTTATTGTTTCCATATGCACCATTATCATTTTACTACCACTATCATTGATATCGCTACTATCACCACAACCATGACCACCATGCTGCCGCTACTACCACCATCAACGTTACTGCTATTGTTACTGCTGCCGCTACTCTCACTACCACCACCACAACGCCACTACTACCACAACCACCACCAACACCACCACTGTACCATCACCACCACCATTACTACAATCATCACAATATAAAAATTAAAATATACAATTTGAAAACAATAAATTTTAAATTTAATCTTATACATATCAAACAGTTTATTTTTAGTTCAATACTTAAATTTTTATCAAACAGTTTTTAATTTTAAAAAATTCAACATTCAATTTTCAGTCTTCAATTTTCAATTTTATCAAACACCACCTTATTTAAACTCTTTTTTATCTCATAAACTATAAGCAAAAATTACATGAAACACTTTGACATACATTCTCAATATTATAAAAATAAATAAATTAAAAAATAAAATTTAAACAGTCTCAATAAATTACACCAAATACACTACAAAAAAAATTGTTTTTGGCGACGGTGAAACGCCATTGCAAATACTCCCGCACGCCGTCTCAAAATCTATTTGCGACGGTAATTTCTCTTTTTGCGACGGCAAGTGGGGGTCGCAACAAAGGGGGTTGCAAAAGAGCTTTAGCGACGGCAAGTGCCGTCGCCATTGTATTTGCGACTGGAAATTTTCTTTTTTACAACGGCAATTTTCTGTCGCCAATAATGGATGAAAATCTGGATTTTTTTGCGACGGCACAAGCTTTCCGTCGCTAAAATAGGTTTGTGCGACGGCAAAAATCCCGACGCTAAAAAATGTCATCGCTTTTGACTATTGTCGACGGCAACCTTAATCGTCGCTAATAACTATTGGCGATGGCAATTATACTGTCGCTAAAGCCTTGTTTTTCAATAAATTCCATACCTTTTATGACAAAGATTCTTTATCATAAAAACACAGCACTTTTTTTTTGCGACGGGGTGTGCTGCCGTCTCAAAAAAAATAAAAAATAAAAAAAATCCTGTTTTACAATTATTAAAAATATAAAAATAACCTGTAATGTTGGCAAATGATATAATAATATAAATACATAAATAAAATAACTAATGTTGGCAAATGAAAAATAACTACAAAAAAATTCAAAAATTACATAATAATATAAATATATACATAAACAAAAGTTGGCAAATGATGAAAATACATAATGTTGGTCACATGATACATACATAATGTTGTTCACAAATTTAAATAACATAAATCAAAATCAAAATCAAAACCAAAAGTTTTCGTCTTGATTCTTTCGTGGGTTACAAAAACAGAAGTTGGTCATAATCTTTACATGCCCACATTCCACACGAAGCAAACTGCTACTCAAGAAATATCTGAAAAAACAAAATAAAAATAATTAATAAAAATATAATGGTGTTAATATTTTAATTATAGAAAAATATAAAAAAAAATAACTACTATATAATTAGAAAGATAGTTTAGTAAATAATTTTGACTAGACCGAAATCCGATTCTAACTTCCAAACCGGGAACCCAATTTGAGCCCCGTCTTCTCCCACAAGTCTCTCGTGCCTAGGAGGTCATGTGTGCCAAGTTTCGTGCTAAACCGATGCCGATTGGTGAATTTGGGGCATTAACACCTTGAATTTAAGTTTCTTAAGGAACTAGTTTGCCTAGTGAAATCCGGCTCTAACTCCCAAACCGGGAACCCGATTCGAGCCTCGTCTTCTCCCATAAGTCTCTCGTGCCTAGGAGGTCGTGTGTGCCAAGTTTCGTGCTAAACCGACGCCAATTGGTGAATTTGGGGCATTAACTCCTCGAATTCAAGTTTCTTAAGGAACTAGTTTGCATAAAGTGAAATCCGGCTCTAACTCCCAAACCGGGAACCCGATTCGAGCCCCGTCTTCTCTCACAAGTCTCTCCTGCCTAGGAGGTCGTGTGTGCCAAGTTTTGTGCTAAATCGACGCGGTTTGGTGATTTTGGGGCATTAACTCATCGAATTCAAGTTTCTTAAGGAACTAATTTGCCTAAAGTGAAATCCGGCTCTAACTCCCAAACCGGGAACTCGATTCGAGCCCCGTCTTCTCCCACAAGTCTCTCGTGCCTAGGCGGTCGTGTGTGCCAAGTTTCGTGCTAAACTGACGCGGTTTGGTGATTTTGGGGCATTAACTTCTCGAATTCAAGTTTCTTAAGGAACTAGTTTGCTTAAAGTGAAATCCGGCTCTAACTCCCAAACCGGGAACCTGATTCGAGCCCCGTCTTCTCCCACAAGTCTCTCGTGCCTAGGCGGTCGTGTGTGCCAAGTTTCGTCCTAAACCGACGCGATTTGGTGATTTTGGGGCATTAACTCCTCGAATTCAAGTTTCTTAAGGAACTAGTTTGCCTAAAGTGAAATCCGGCTCTAACTCCCAAATCGGGAACCCGATTCAAGCCCCGTCTTCTCCCACAAGTCTCTCGTGCCTAAGAGGTCGTGTGTGCCAAGTTTCGTCCTAAACCGACGCGGTTTGGTGAATTTGGGGCATTAACTCCTCGAATTCAAGTTTCTTAAAGAACTAGTTTGCCTAAAGTGAAATCCGGCTCTAACTCCCAAACCGGGAACCCGATTCGAGCCCCGTCTTCTCCCACAACTATCCATAGGCTTAAAAAAAAGTAGATGACTTGTGTAAATTGACTAGTCTCCTATAATTTTTTTTTTATTGGGCTACTTATGTTGTATTGATTTATATTTTAATAATTATTTAATTGTTTTAAATGTGGCCCGATCCACAAGTTGACTATGTGAAATCTGGGATTGGAGAGGCTGCTGTGAACTTATGTGCTTAATGGAACTTTTTTTGGGTCTAATACTAACAATCTGAATCGTTCACCTTTTAGAAAATATCAAATAGAACATATCTGCAACAATTCAAGTTAATTTTATCTAAAAATTGAATGGTAAATTTAATTATAAATCTGAATACAAACATGACTTGATGGAAGGGATACCGATGTTCGATTAACGGTTCAGATCATTGGAATAAGGCTCGGAAAAGGCCTCATTGGTTGCGCAACAACATTGCTGCACATCGCAACAGCACTGATGTGCATGGTGCACAACAGCTCCCCAAGCTCGTGAAAATCTACCCTCTGCTCCTAGTCACCTCCTTTTTCTTTGAGAAAATTATTGAAAAGTCTAAGCTAAGGAGTATATAAGGTATTAGGTCTTATGGATAGTTTTTGTTGGTGAGAGATCCATCATTTGTGAAATAATTTAGGCCTCGTTTGAGAACATACTTTTTTAGTAACTTTTTGGTTTTTTGGCTAAAATATGATGTAAAAAAAACTAGTATATTGGGATGACTTTTAACGAAAAGATGTGCAAAAAGTAGAGAGAAAAAAGAATTTTTAACTTTTTAGTATAGGTTGTTGGCTTTTTGGCTAAAAAAGCCACTTGCCAAACGAGGCCTTAGTAAAAGACATTTTGTTTCTAATTTTACCCTTTAATTTATCTATTAACTTTTTTTTATCTGTTGACTTTTTTTGACTACTTGTTTAAATTTATATCTATCTGTTCAAATTATTTTCTATTTGTTCAAATTTATATTTATTTGTTTAAATTTTTTGTTTATTTGTTTAATTTTTTTAACATATTTGTTGAATTTTTTTCTTATATGTTGAATTTTTATAATCTATTTTTTCTATCTATTCAAATTAATACCATTTTCATTATTTTTTAAAAATCTATTTGTCCAAATTTTATTAACTATTCAATTTTTTCTCCTAAATTCTGTGTTATTCCACTATCTGTTCAAACTTTAAGACAATTATTTTTTATCTGTTCACTTTGCAATATGTTTCATTATCATCATCAAAAACAACATTCTAAAAGAAAAAAATCATCATAACCACATCTCAATCAGTGTACACAAAACTAAAGGCATTTTTGCTTCTATTCATTATTACCAACACACTAATGGCAATCTTGCAACACACAAATGGGCTAGCATGCGCATAAATTTGTTTACGTTTGTACCAGATCTGATGAAACAAATTTGCGTTTTTGAGCTTTGAAGATGATGATGATGACTCATGGCACTCGTCGACAGCGAAAATAAGAGGCACTGACAGGATTTGAGAGCTAAGAGGTGTGATGGCGTCATTGCTTTGGCTGTGACAAGAGGACAATGGTGAGACAACAGGTGGTAGTGGTGGTGGTAGAGGCAGATGGGGGAGATTGTCGAGAATGGAGGCGGATCGCCCGCTATGAAGGTAGGGGATGGAGAGAGAGAGAACGATAAAGAGAGTGAGAGAATGCTTTGTTAGGGTTTGAAAACAATATATATTGGCTAGTTTGGTCATTTGAGAGGAATTTGTCCTTATAAATAAAGTATTTTAGAGTATGAATTTTTAAGTAAAAAATATTCAAAATTAAATTTATGGACTGAGTGTCCTTTTTCTTTTCCTTGGTTTGGTTGTTGGATGTAAGGGTAAATTAACTCTAATTTTATAAATGGAATAGCTTAAATTATACAAACACTCAATAAATTGGTTGTGAGGTGGTTTATTCAAAATAATAAGAAAAATGTATGCTTTGTTATACGATTAAAATTATAGAAATTTTGAAAAAATAATTTTTTTTCATTAAATTAGGCTTCAACGAATATTGATTTGTATAATTATTTCCAATTGAACTACATGAATATGAAAAACTTTAAGGCCCCATTTGTTTTCAGAGGTAGAATGGAAGGAATTAATAGTGAGGGGATTGATAGTAAGGGGAGTAAGTAAAATTGTATTTGTTTTGATGATAGTTGTTAGTGTAGAGATTGTTAAATTATTTTTATATAAAATAAATATAAAATAATAAAACAAATAAAAAAAATACAAAAACATTAAATATTAATGTTTTAAAAAAAATGCCTAACATGTAAAATTTTTTAAAAAAATAAAAAATTTCCAGAAAAAAATAAAACAAATAAAATAATGATTTTTACTTAACAAAAAATAAAGAAAATTAAATATTAATGTTCAAAAAAAAAAAAAAATGCCCGACATGTAAAAAAAAAAAAAAAAAAAAATTTTCTAGTCCGCTGGACTAATTTTCTAATACTAAGTCCTGGAGGTCTATTCGAATCTCCTTGGAGAGGCCTATCCTAATTTGGAACTCACTATCAATCCCCTTCCCATCTCTCCAAACAAACACAATATTAATGAGTCCCACCTGAGTACCAATCCTAATTCCTCTCTCTAACTCTCCAAACAAACGGAGTCTATGAACTATAAATATATAAAATTAATAGTTTAAAAATAAAATAGAAAAGATAAGAATAGTTCAAGGAATAAAAGTGAAATTACCTCTTTAAAAACTAACAACTTATTGTTGGGTTAATTACCTTTATTACCCTCGTACTTTAACCCAAGTTTTACTTTTCAATTTGAATAATTTGATTCATACATTTTAAGTCTAATTTTAATTTAGTCATTTTATCTAAATTTTTGTTAAATTTATCTACATTTACACCTTGTAAAATTGACAAGCATCTTAAAATTATTAATTTTAACCTTCAATTTAGATAGAAGAACTAGATTGAAACCTTAGAAAATTGATAAATATTTCAAAATTATTAATTTTAACTTTTAATTTAAACGAAAAGAGTAAATTAAAATTAGACTTAAAATGTAGGAATTAAATTATTTAAATTGAAACCAGAAAGATTAAAGTAAAATTTAAGTTAAATTATAAAGATAAAACTGTATGTAATCCTAAATTATTTAATTATTAAACTGGACAATTGTGGTAGGTAGGTGAAATTTTTTCTCTATTAAACGCATTTTCCGTGAAAACCGAAGCAGAGCAGAAAAAATGATGGCTAAATTGTTGCCAGTTTCCCAGTCGTGTGTTGTTGTATTGAATCCCAAACTTGGATTTCATGGCGGCGGCGGCTCCTCCACTGATCGCACCTTTGTACGTTTCTTGACCAGCAGCAGATCATCGGAGCTTGGCACATTTTCCGGATCAATTGGCGCTCAACAACAGCACCAAAAGTGGGTTTCGAGGAGGACTAGGGTTGTCTCTTCTTCTTCCGACTACAAAGCTCCGACTATTATCGTCGAAGAAATCCAACCAGTTTCTATTATTGGCGGAGGAGACGGTGCAGGTCACGGCGGAGAAGGAGGCGGAGGTGGAGGTGGAGGCGGAGGCGGCGGAGGAGACAATAACAGTAATAGTAACGAGGAGGAGGGTGAAGGAGCCGAAAACGATAACGTGGACAAGTCATTTTCCATGTCCATGTCCCAGAAATTGACACTCGGCTATGCTGCCCTGGTCGGAGGTATTCTTGATTTTTCGTACTTTTGTGTTCAAGGTTGATCTCTTCCTGGTGACATACAGGAAATGTATGCTAGATTAATAATTCATCATACTATGGTACCAATCACATCCACATTAAATATGCATAAGATAATCATAATCATAAGCGTCTAAAAAATTACGTAGTCAATAAAATATCCACATTGCATCTAAAAGGCTACGAAATCTTATACTCCTCACAAGTTTGGAAAACATCCTAGTAGCTTTAGTAAGAAGATCAATCACAATCCTACTAGTAGAAAGGCACTTTCCTAGAAATTTTCTATGCCTTTACAATTCAGATTAAAGCAAACATTTTTGGGATTGCTTTTGCATCTAATTGGTTTAGAAACAATTTAGTTCAAGTAGTGTAACTAGAACCTTAACTCTTTTAGTCATTCCACCAAATCAAATATTATGGGTGGCTTATTCACATTTAAACTAGGCTACAGTTCTTGTTTGGGTACTTGTGAGCAAAGAAACACAACCACATGTCTTTATCTGAAGCTGCATGATAAACAAACATCATTTTGTGCTTTACTGTGAAGCTTGTTTGGTTGCCTCAAGACAAGTTGTTTCTTGGAGGGGTGGTCCTGATGTAATAGGTTTTTCTATGAATACAGTTGTTGTACTGCTGTCCTAGTGTCAGTTGTGTCAGTGGATTAGCCCATAGTTATAGTTATAAATAAGCAGTGACTAATTGTCATTAATACTCAGTTTTGAATGATTTAGGGATTATAATTTCAGAGCTAATCCTCTCTGTACCCAAAATTTGGGCTTTTCTCCCTCTATTACATTGATATTCTAGATTTGATTGCATCACAGAGTTGCAGTGGGGGAAGGAGCCAAGGAAGGGGGTTGCAGGGTGTGGGGAGGGGATCTTGGTTGAATGTGGAGTGGATTTTGAGCAGCAGATATATGAGAGAGAGAAAGTACCTTTGAAATCTCTGTGACTCTGTGATCATTGCAGCCTTGTTGCCTTAGAGGAGGTGACTGACCATAGAGAGTCTTGTAGCCTTGGGGGAGGTTACGAACTGAGTTCGAGAAGGAGGTTAACGACACTAGAACAATTCACCCAAAAAAAAAGGACACCAGAACCGAATTGAGACTGAGAAAATCGGAGAAGAGAGGAGATGAGAGACAAGGGTAGACTGTCGTCTGAGTGCCATTTGAGGACTAAGAGTGATTGAATGAATGAGGAGTGGGATATGTTGAGTTAGGGATATGGGATTTTGAGGATTGATTGTGTGTGGGGAGGTGCCCAAAAGTTTCATGTGTAGTACTTACAAGGTATTGCGGGTTCGTTTGGTTGAAGGGAGGGGACCTACTAAAAAAAGTACTGCCAAACATCCCAAACTGTGCAGGTCAGCGTGGATTGGGTGAGTTGGCTGGTTTTTTGCAGTTCTAATGAGTAGTCCAGCTATGATGCCACCTTGTGAAATGTAGCATGAAATGGGTTGCAATTAGTGGACAAACTCTTTTTAGGGATAATTCTATATTTTCCTATCTTTTATCTTCTTCTTCTTCCTTTTTTTTTTTATTTTTATATTTTTATATTTTTATATTTTATTTTTTTATTTTTAAATTGTGAATCCATCATTCAGATGAAGCTTGCAATGATTTTCTTTAGCAGTTATCATCTGAAGTTCTTAAATCCCTTAGATTTTAAATATGTGTAACCCCCAAAAAAAATGTATGTTATTATTGCTTTGGACTTGCATCCTTGCATGGTTTTGTATCTTACGTGTTAATTTATCGTGCTCAATCCCATTGTTTTTTATTAATAACTAATGATGATAGTTTTCATGAGGCCACACATCTACATGCTATAATTTTTCTTATGATTGTTGTACGTTAGTGTGGAGTAGTAGAGTTTCCTTATTGTCACTTGGAAGGATTTGCTAGAATGAAAAAGGGAGTACAGAGAATTTTCTTAGAAAAGAAAAATAGTGCATTGAAACACACAATAAACTTAAGAATGGATTACAAGTTGAATAATGAATTGAGTTTATATTGAGCAGATTTAGTGATAATTTTCTTGAAAACTTATATTGGGAGAATCGCTTGTTCCAACTATGATTGTGCATAATTTAATCAATCACAGCAGCATGTCTTTCCATCAAAGTCCCTAACCCAGTATAACACAAACATAATTGCCCTTGATCTCCAATCCCTTTCCCAACATCTGGACCTCTGCTCTCATCATTGTGTCATCATCCTACTGTGAAGATGACCATCTTCCACCTTGGATTTCACAATTGCCACCTGCAATCATACTGAAGTTGACCCAAAAAGCCCTCTCTAACTTTGCTCGTGAGAAGGTTATTTACTGGAGCTGATCAGAATAGAACATGCACCCGATTGATGAGATCCTCTTCTACTGCACCTTCTTTTCTTCAACCAGCTTCTTGATTCATTTCCAAGGCTAGTTTAGGCTGACCTGATTAGAGCTCTATCCCACAATAACAATTTTAGCCTCGAGCTTCTAGACCATGCTTGGTTCTCGTTTTAACTTTGCAATTGTAAGCCATTTTCCATTTTGGCCCAATAGAATCTCTTCTCTAGTTGACCAACTGTGTGCCTCTCCTTTCATAGACCAATTCTCCATGTCTCCTCTTGCATAGATTCTTATCTTCCTCTCTACTTAAAACACCCAAACTGGCCTCTTCTTCTCACGCTCCATGGCCGCTGTCACGAACCCACCCACCCCCTCCCTTATTTGGAAAAAACATACGAGCATTGATCCTATTTTAAAAAAATTTCAGCCTTAGCTGGATAGGCCCTTACTAATATGACGCAACATTTCCTACCCTCCATCAAAACCCTTCATCCAGTTCCGTGCATCTTTGACACCTTGTCTTTGCCAGAGCAACAGTTTTTGCAAATCAAAAATTCTCACATTGCCCTAACTCAATTTGATTGAGACTGATTTTTAACTCTCTTCCTCGAGTGATAATTCTTGCCAATCATAGTTTGTGCCTCTCACACCACGTAAAATGCTTGATATGGATGTTCGTTATGAATGAATATAGTATGTTATTTACATTTGAAAATATATACAGGACATTCTTAGATAGTCCCAGCTACTAGGGGACATTAAGTTAGTTGCATATGTTGAAATCTTCTTTGCTACATGTGTGGGTTTGTTTAACTGGTAGCCAGTCTGGTTATTCGTTTGTTTAGCTCCATTGGATGTATGTTATCATCTTTTGGAAATGAAATGAATATGATGCTAATATGTTTCAAGCTAATTAAGCTGTTTGTTCAAGTATGTTATTTTCATAAGAATGAAGATATTCATTCTTATTGTGGCTTTGGTTTAATGTTATTCATTGGGTTTTGGCTCACCCCTCTCCCCCATATTTGTGTAGATGGTGGTAATAAGGCATGAAGATTTAGTATTTGAAGCTATGTGTATATGTGAATAAACATGGAGGCTTGTATGCCTAGTTGTCGAATGAAATGCTTGATGTTTGAAAGCTTTGTATATATTCAGCCTTTGAAATAACAAGTTGTTCTTCTCTTAGTACAATTTTGTACCCACCTTTGTGTTTGAGCCTGGGAAGGTATAAAAATTAATAAGGAATGTTTTATTTCACTTATTTACGCACTTCCTCTGAATGGATGTTGTCGGATAAATAGGTTACAAATTGAAGGCTTCCACTATACAAACAAATTTGACCCCAAATTTTACAGGAGTACTACATGTTTATTCAGTTAAGCTGTTGGTAGTCTATGACTACTGGTCAGTCACTACTCTATTTCAGTTTGAGGTGGGACAGGGTCGTGACAGACATAGTGCAGGAAAATGAGAAACTCTTTCTAGTCAAACACATCAATTTACACATCAGAAATTTGATCAGCTGTAACAATAATAGAAAAAGATGGGGTGGTGTGGGATAAGGAAAAAATAAAGGACTAATACTATTATATGTTTACCTTGACCTTAATTGTTTATTTGGCATTTGGCTTTTCTCCTTTATTTCTGACCATTTTGCTAATTTTTATGTTAGTGGGTGGAGTTATGGGCTATTTGAAAAGTGGCAGCAAAAAGTCACTGATAGCTGGTGGACTATCAGCATTGCTACTCTATTATGTTTTTACTCTGCTTCCCACAAGACCGGCTTTGGCATCATCCCTTGGATTTGGTAAGATTTGTATCATTGATCTTGCAATCTCCTACACCAATGTTACATAACAACCTTTGATTTTCGTGTAGAACAGTATCACCTATTGACCCCCACAGGTTGTTGTTTGTCAGTCGCAATAAAATATTTTTCTATGCCCTCTTTTCTTCATTTTGCTTAACTATTCTTCCCCTTCTAAATACTAGGAAAATGTGATTTGCAAATTAGATTTACGCTATCGAAGATGAGAAAAATAATAAATGAGTTGAAGTCTCATAGTCAAAGAAGTCCAAAACATTGCATTTTCTCTTGATTAGAGAAGTTAAAGATATTTTCTTTCAAATATTTTTGCATTTATCAGTATCAGATAAGGCTAAACACTAGTTTCTTTGTTAGAGATTTGACCATGTTAGATTCATTCACTATAGTTGTTTAGATCTATTGTTGCTCAGGTTGCCATCTTAGTTATGGAAAATAATGTAGAAAATAAGGTAATTGATTTTAATCCTTCTTGTCTTTGGCTTAGAAACTGGACTAGTCAAAATATATACTCTGTTTAGATCTGTTGTTGCTCAGGTTGCCATCTCTGTCATGGAAAATAATGTAGAAGATAAAGTTATAGATTAGTCTTTTTTGTCAGTGGGTTAGAACCTGGACTAGTCAATATATATATATATAGTTTTAAATGAAATAGCCATCACAAATTTTTTGGAATAGGTTCACAAAAGGTTGGGTTGAAGCATGCGGTGACAGTTGGGGTTTTTCTGTGAGACAAAAATATGATAACGCTGTTAATGCATCCCCGTTATTCCTTGGTACCTGATGACCTTACACAGCAATTGATACCATTAGGACAAGCAAAAAATTCAAAATTTAGGTTTTTGCATTCAAATTTAGATTATACTTATTGTTTGGAACGGGTGGAACACCCAAACACAGGTTCAATATCACAGTTGAGGAGGAACTTCCATGTTGTCCAAAGTACACCATTTAGCTGTTCAATAGTAAAAAATTCAAAATTTAGGTTTTTGCATTCAATATTTAGATTATACTTATTGTTAGGAACGAGTGGAACACCCAAATGTGGGTTCAATATCACAGTTGAAGAGGAACTTCCATGTTGTCCGAAGTACACCATTTAGCTGTTCAATGTTTTTTGGAATTCTGAAGCCGCGAAACTCTCATTTTCCTGCACCAACAGGACCTTTGCATCATTTTCACTTAATATTTCACAATAACTGGTCTCACTGATGTTTGATTTCTTCTAATTTCCAGGCCTTTCTGCTGCTCTTCTGGGAGTAATGGGCTCTCGATTTAAGAAGTCAGGAAAGATATTTCCAGCTGGTGTTGTATCTCTTGTGTCCCTTATTATGAGTGGTGGCTACATCCATGGAATTTTGCGCAGTCTGCACTGAAAATGTTTAGGTTGCCCTTGACTAGTTAATTAGTTTCAGTCGTATTTTTTTTTGTTTAAATTTTGTTTTTGAATGATGTTCGTTTGGGTTTGGTTTAGTTGCTGACTCTAATCCATATCTACTTATTAGCCTGGCATGTAATGTTAGTAATTTGGTATTTTGGTATATTATGAAATGTGGAGTTTTGAGGAATTTGTGTTTTTCTTTACATGCACTCAGATTGTTTACCAATTTTAAAATGGGACTGGATTTTCAGCTCAACTGAACTATCCAGTCTGGCCCATTTTGGGTCTGTTTCGATGATCTGAACAGTTTGATATGTAGAACTCGTCGAGTGCTTTATCTTTGCAAAAAATCATGTTGATTGGATATTGATAGCCACTTGATCATGTTACATTTATGTCAATAATTTTGTTAAAAATCATATTTACTGTTGATAGAAATGTGAACTGATCAATTGACTATCGATATGCGATCAACGAGATTTTTTGCAGGGAAAAGTATTCGGTGAGTTCTACACATTGGTTTGAATCATCGATTTGAACTCTGTGGTGAGCCCACGGAGGCCTAGCAGCATAGTCTAGTCTAATTAGGACTGGAGACAAGCCTAAGCCTTTTAAACTATGTTTGGTTTAAGAATTTGAGAAGATATTTGGAAAGAAAAAAAGAAAGTGTGAAATTAGGTGAAATGATGACATATTTTATTTATTTTTTATCTTTCATTTTTTAAATTCTTGAACGAAATACAGCCGTAGAATTAAGGGATATGCTTTGTTTTTGGAGCTTTTCTCTTGTCAAATTCACATAGTTTTAGTACGTGTTTAAATTTGATTTTGTTTATAATAAACCTTTCAAGTGGTTTGAGTTTAATACAAGAGAATGAGGCCATGCTGCTCTCAACACGATAGATAGAACATGTAGGAAGCACACAACTTCCACTTGAGACCAAACAAGCTCAGCTCAACCATTAATAGAGAGGAGAGAATATGGGTGAGACCAATACGATGAGTGACAGCCAAAGAGTTGAGACCAATACCATTGATCAATGTAACAACATAAAGTCAAAATACAATCACGTCTTTGGTCTAATGGTTGTGTAGTATTATCGTATAGTGTGAGATTTTTAACTCAACTTTTATGAACAAGAAAAATCTAAAAAAAAAAAAAAAAAACTATTGTAAACAAGCGGTTGATGGCCTTTGGTGGTAGATGGGTGTACTTGGTTTGTTGCCTCTATCTGTACTACTTGCCACCAGTTGCTTCTGCTTCTTAGCAGCTCCCTTCCCCACTCCTTTATAAATGGGCTAAATATATACATTGTACTTGAATCCTTTTCAAAATAAAAAATAAAAGCCAAAATACACTGGAGCTTTCCAAAGCCTTGGTTTGAGGTCCTTCAAGCCTTCCAACACATCATACAACAATTTTGAGTTAGTAATTAGAGTTGGTTTGGAAATTTATTTTTTTAGTAATTTTTTTTTGGCTTTTTAAGTAAAATATGATGTAAAAGTATAAAAAATGTTTAGGAATGATTTTTTTAATGAAAAAAACATGCAAATAGTGAAATGAAAAGAAGAAATCTTTTGACTTTTTTTATATAGCTTTGGTTGCTCGTCATTATTGCACGATAAAGCGAGAAACTGGAACGCAAAAGAGTTGCATTCGAAGTTATCATGCAATAAGAGTTGCAAGAGAGATGAGCAGCCATAGCAAGAAACTGAAACGGGGAAGAGATTAGTCCGGAACGTTTTCGTGCGATAAGGGTTGCAAGACGGAGACGGAAACGGCAAGATGCGATAGAGGTGAGGGGTGATGGTTTTTCACGTAGGGAGACTAAAAAGCATGGGTCCTATACGTACCTTATGTGGCTGTGCCACCTCCAAGGTGTTAGTGCACCAGTTGGTGTGTTGTGTAGTGTCTATAGCATTATTTAATGATTTGATTTAAAGATATAATTGTATTAATAAAAATATATGAAGTGTAAGATAGGGTGTCAAACCAAATTCTTAGACTCCTGTTGAAGAGTATTACTTTGAAATTGAAAAAATACATTATTATCTATACGTCATGACTTAGTAAGTAAGACTTTGTATGGTTGATGAATTTGTGTGATGTAATATCGTAACGTCATATTTAAAATTTAAAATAAAGATTTGTGAATGTGAAATTTTTACCACTATTGATAGATAATGCATGAAAGGGGAGATCTTTAGTGCATCCAATCAAAGTTTAAGATGTTATCATGCCAATTACTTTAATCAATGGTTGAGCAATAATCAAGCCCCCTGACTTGAAGGAAACAAATATTAGATGCATTTGGACCAAATGTGCTGGTAAAGAATGATCTTAATGGGGTCCATGAGATTCATTTAAAAACATAATTGATAGAAATTATGACCAAAATCACTCACTTGAAGCCAGTGGTGTAGGTTAGGTGAGGGCTTAGCTCCTCCTCCAACACAAAAACATTACATGTATGGGACATGTTTTCTTTTATGAAGGTGAAATTAAGTTATATTATATATATATGAAACAAACAAAATTATGGAAGGACTACTTTTCCAATAAAAGTGGATTCTTTTCAACCTCCTTCCTTCTGAGAGGTTTTAATAGGGAACATCATAGTGACATAGAGATATAGAAGGAATGCTGTAGTATAGAAGCATAATTTAGGGTAAATTACACTTTGCATTTACGCCAAATTTTACTTTAGTTCCTACACATTAAATTATGACAATTAACACTTTGCGCTTTTGGTCTAGTGTCAATATCCTTTTGTTATTTTACCATGTAAGTCTTTAACAAAAGTTAATAATATGACAAGTATATGAGTACGAAATAAAGGCAAAGGAGGAAAATCACCCCCATTTCCCACCTATACACATTTCGTCTCAAAATTTATATTAAATTATGACTGCATTCGGCTAAAACAAAACGTAGATTGTAAATAATTAAGGAGATAGTTTTGTAGAAATTGAAACCATGAAACTCTATATTTCACAATAACATAGTCTTCCGTCTATTCTTTTTTTTGCTTTTCGATTTCTCTGTTGCCTTTTTTGATTTCAAAAGCTTTGTTTTCTTACTTCTTCATCTATATATATATATATTATAATTCTCACATGTTTATCAAATGGAACAAAGTGTGTATCGGTTAAAGATAGGAATGATTTTTTTCTTTTCTCTTATTTCGTAGTCACATTTTGTCACGTGATTGGATTCTATTAAAGACTTAAATAATGGAATAACAAAAGGAGGACATTGACACTTGACTAGAAGTGCATAGATTGACTGTCATGATTTTATGTATAAAAACCAAAATAAGATTTGTTGCAAAGTACAATAATACAAGGTGTAATTTACCCCATAATTTAATTAATGTGTCCCCCTGTATTCATCATGAATCACACATCACAGTAGATTTTTTATTTTTTTATTTTTTTTGTTTTTTTTTAAAAGACATTTTCTTTTATTAAATTAACTAAAGCACAAAAGCACAACCCCACCCACTTATTACAGATTTGTTTTCCTTCTTTCCGTCCAAAAAGCGAGAATGAGAATGAGAATGGGAAGGGGTCCTGCTGCTGCTTGCCCATCACCACAGAATGACACTAAAAAAAATAAATAAATGAAAACTACCTAGCTAGCTATAGAGATAGCTGGGAAAGTGCATTGAATCATATAGTTGATGGGCTTAGACCTAACTTTCTTATTATTAATAGATGCCTACAATCATCTTTAATTAAAGACCTTTCGGATCCGGGGATCCTTCTCAGGATATTCAAAACAAACCACACACAAAAAGCACAAACAAATTTACAAGGTTCGGCCTAATACCTACATCTACGAGAGAAAAACTATTTTTCACTATAACAATGGAAAGAATATAGAAAGATTATAATGGAGGACGAGATTCTCTCTCACTCAACTCAACACTCAGCTCCCCCTCTCCTACTGAGGGAGTGCCCTCTCTGCCACAGAGGGTCTCTCTGTTTCTCTCTCTCTCTCTCTACATGTTTTGGTTCACTGATTTTCTCACCTTTAACTCTCTCCCTCCCTTCTCTACTTATACACCTCCAAGAGAAGTGTGAAAGCTTGGTTGGCAGCCGCCTCTTCTTTCGGCTGGACGGTGGCCGCCATTGTTGAACCATCTTAAAGCTTCCATTCTAGCACATGGTAACCCTCCATTCTTGACCTTCATTTGTTGCTTTCACATGGAGGAATGGAGGAAGGAAGAAGAAGGAAAAAAGAGGGTCACCCCTTTCACATGGGGTGACCTCACAACAATCACCTCCTCAACCCATGTGAGGTGATTCTCAACAAAACCTACTGCCACTCCTGTCATGTCCAATATCCAGCATAGTTTGCATCTCCACACTGAGACACCTGCACCCCCTGATACCCCATTATTCGAGTGTCCATGGTAGAAGTTAAAGATAAATACCAGAGGAATACAGAGATACAAGAGAAGGAGGGAATCCAACATCCTTAACTCAACTCACACTACTATATGATTCTCTCATGAAGAGAGCCCTGTTCAATCTTACACACATCTCTTCCACGCTTCCCTGTCACTGATGTTTTCACCTACCATGCTTGAACCTGTGTAACCAAAATATTCAGTACCGCCTAATTGGATGCCCAACACCCCCTGCCCGGGATGCCCTGCACTCTCTTGAGTGCTTTATGACACTGCAGCTTCTTTCCCTGAAATGCCACTATCCTGCCCATGCATCACCTTGTACGGTTAACATTGGAGCAACTGAAAACTCTTCGTTTGCTTGGTCAACGTTCCCGGTTCTCTTTGCTCGGAGCTTCCTTTGAACTATTCGCATTTGCCCTTTGCACTCCTGAACAACTTCCTAACTTTTCCATACGTTTGTTGTTTATGCCTTTTGTAATCCCTAATCTCTAGTTCAGTGATACGTGTTACCTACGCATCTCTCACTTGTATTACCAGACTGATGGTTGACAGTAGCTCTGTCACGACCCAAACTCGCCCCTATGGGTTTAGCACCGCAACCGGCCAGTAATCCGTGATTACCGAAGGCCTGCTTAATAAAGAGAAAAGAAAAGCAATGTGGCGGAAGCCAAAACAGTAATTAAACAATGTCCAATGAGCTGTGACAGTCTGTATGCAAAAAGACTTTTCAGAACATATGTACAATCAGTGCAAAACAGTATGTACAACATTTACAATCATTCAGGACAGGGACTTAATCCCTATTAAAACAGTACAGTAACAGTCTATACAGTCTATACAAAACAGAACAGAAGGGGGAAACTAAAACACCCCAAAGCCGTAGCTTGAACGGGCTCGGAACCTCACAGTGAGGCACAGTAGTTGGCTTTGACAAAAGGGAGTCTAACCCACGCTCCTAGCTCCGATCTAGTGCCTGAACACCTACATATATATATGAGCAGTGAGCTAAAGCCCAGTGAATAACATAATGCGTAAAGAGGTTAAGAATGAATGTCCTTTCGATGTCAAATAGTCAATTGATTCAAGCATCACTATTCACCATAATCATATGTGGTACATCCATTAGCATAGCGATGCGATAAGCAATGAGTCTTAAAAGACCGAGCGATCGATGATGCCATGGCCATCATAAATAGAAGTTCCAAGATAAGCGGCGAGATCTCTAATAAAGATGGCGATAAGATAACGATGGTTGCTAAGGATGCCACAATGTCTGATTGAGAATAGAGGACATACATTCATTCGATTAACGGTATCAATTGAAATAATGCGATTCGATTAACATTTAGAAAATATTCAAATTTGAGCATATCTTTACACAGTTGTTACTCACAGAGTTCTGGGCTACAGTTAAGCTAGAGCGCGTCTTCGTATGCCAACCCTACACAGTTACAGATTGAACACACACTAAGCTACATAGTTGGGAAAATAATAATTTAATCCCTAATTTGCCTCGGTGTGATTCTATATCTATATCCTCATTAAGATGCTTTAAACTAGGCCTAAGAATGCCTAGGATGGAATGAGGATGCAAAGATGCACTTTAAAAGCATTTTCAGAATTTTTAGAAAACAGAGGTCCCGCTTGAGCGTAGGTTACTCCGCTCTAGCGGAAATGCAGACAAAGGTTTTCGTTCGAGCGTATAATTATCCGCTCGAGCGCGCTGCAAAACAGTAAAAAATGATGGATGTGTGAAAATCACGCTCGATTGGGCGCTCGACACCCGCTCGAGCGTAAGACACATTGTCCCGCTCGAGCATAAATTACCCTGCTCGAGCGGACTTCAAAACAGTGCAAAGTTCTGGGAGCACGAATTTCACGCTCGAGCGCCAATAACCCCGCTCGAGCGTGAGTTCAAAATCTGGAATTCCCAGATTTGAACCTCAAGCTTAAATTCAACTTTTAAAGTACCACTTTCAATCCTCTTGGGCTAATTTTCCAGAAAACACTTCAAAACTCATAGTTTAACATGATTCAAAGCTCCATTGTAAAACCAAAGCCCCAAAGGAAGATCAATTCAACTCAATTTCAAACCAAAACTCAAGAACATAATTTCAATTGGACATGCAAGACTTTAAACAACTTTTAAGCTTCAAATAATTGCTCTAATGAGCCAATTGTTCCAAAAACAAGATGAATTCATGGTCCATTGTAAAAATATGAACATGCATGAGTAATTCCATGAACAAACACCTCAAAACTCATAAATGACAACATGGATGCATGGAATGAGCTTCAATTCAACATTATTGGCCATATCTTGGCTCTAATCTTCAATAATCCTCTAAAACATGCTAGAAGTAACTCAAATTAAACACAAGAAGGTAAAAGCTCTACCTTATGTCTTGAATTAAAGGTCTAGGAGCTAAATTTTGCAATATTCTCTTCAATTCCTTCAATTTCCAAGTATAACAAGATGAAAACCAACTCTCTTAGTTCTCTCTCTCTCAATGGTCGGTTGTGCTTAGAAATGAGCTGATGAAATGTGTATGAATGAGTGTAATAAGGCTTAAATATGGTCTAAGGTAGTGGCCCACTCACAATGGCATTTTGGTAGATAAAACCAACTTATGTGTTTTACATTATCTAATCTAATTTAATCACACTAAATCACATTTCAGATAAATATGCCATAAAATCACATAAATTATAATGATCATAAAACATCAATCGATTTTGATTCTACCGATAAGGCCTTCAATTCTTGATTTAAACATAAAACATGGACAGATAAGTTTAACAGTCAACAGATAGATATGCATTTAAACTAGTATATTCAATCAGTCAGTTCAGTATTTCAATCGATTCGATGACTTATCATAATCAGTCTCAGTTTAGCAGTAATCAGTGGTTAACCAGTAATCAGTGGCGAGGGTTATTACAAGCTCCCTCTGCCAAAGCAGCTTCAATAGGTCTGTACAAGTCACCAACTATGCAACATCTAGCATAGTATCCGCAACTATACTCCTTGAGTGCTCATCGTGGCTCCATCTCTCATTCTAAGCTCATTTGAGAGATTTGTAACTACTCTATCTCATCAAGAGGTGTGTTCACGGCCACAGAACCAAAACCACCTAGTGAAAACTAAATGCCATCTGCTGTACAAAACACGAACGCTCTTCTAAAAACACAGCAGACTCCATTGCTCAGAATCACATTAAGCCAATGGACAAACATGCAAAACCAATCGGGCTAGCTCTTCAATTTTGTGCAACTTAAGCTCCACTACGTTGCCATGTTCCGATTTCCATAGGTGCCAAACAAGTTGTCCTTGACAACTCTAAACAAATCATGGTGAGCAACTCTACTTGAACCATTGTTGAGAAAACTAAACAAGAGAGGCTTCAAATTCTCCGTCAAAGTAACTTCAAAAGTGGTACCATAAACTTCATGTCCGATCAACCATCGAACACAAAACCGCTCTTTTCCAGCTCGAACTAATCACGAGAGCCAAACAAATTCTCCGAGAACTGAGGCAAGTTCTCAACTAAATAAAACTGGACTGTGGATGCAATTAGGTTTTAACCAGTTCGGAAATATCATAACAAACTTAAGACAAACTAATAAAATACCAAGAGCCAAAAATTCTGAAGTGTTGAGCAAACTTCAAATTCTTCCAACTGCAATTCCAACCGGCAAACACAAGATGATGCACCATCTTCACAGTTGCCAAAATTGCCAAAAGGCACATGTACCATAGGTACATAACTCCAATAGTCCCTGCTGACTCCACTAGGTCAACACACAATCTATCCTCTCCAAATCCAACGACAGATTGAGGGATAGATCCCAAAATGTGAGATTCAAAATCCCCATCTTAACGTTTCTCCTCAATAATCTCTTTCAATCTTCAACGAACACCAACGATCACACCGCTTCCACAGAAGCAAACACCCGGAGTCTGAATCGTCACCTAGACTACCAATAGCTAATGTCTTCAAATATGAGATAGATTGAAAAAAAAAAAAGAATTCACAAACAGAAGAAATGATCAAGTCTCACAAACCGGAGACACCCCTGGATCTAATCAAACATGATCATAGATCCTAATTGTGATAGTGAATCTCAACAAACTACGACTTTGAAAAAGTTGCCAATAATTTGTGAAAGACTGCCAAAAACAATGTCTCCAGTAAACACTGAAAAAAAAAAAAAAAAAAAAACCAAAGCTCCACCAAGATTTGAAATAGTTTGCCACAACTTCTCTTTCAAATCAACAAATGCAAACACTAAGGCTACACCAGATGCGGATCTTCCAATAATGATCCATGAAGGATCTCCAATGCCTCCACAGAGGCCAATGCCAATAAAGTGCTATTATTTGGACTTATCACACTTGCCAAATCTTCGTAGTACACTCTGCCAATGCCGGTTCTCTCTATTTCCTAGAGAAATCCCAATGAACTGTGAAGTTCTACAATTGGATTGAGAGTTTACAAATGAACTAATAAAATTTGCAACTGACTTTGAAGGGTCATTAATTGGCTTCCAATTGGCTTCAACTAAGTGAACAAAACTTATTACCCCTATTACCCACATGGATGATAAAATGGCGTTGTATAGATACGCCTCCATTCTACCGAGCATCTGGAGTGTCACTGCTCTTCCTACTTGGAATGACTTCAACTGCCACATATGTCCTGCATGGCTTGCGCCTCTATTACCAAGTACTTGCATCCTTCAGTAGAATGTTTATTGTTTCCTTGTTGAGGTGCCTCCACTCAAACTTTATATGTACCCGTCGTGACTTCACTACCATGAACCAGATTCTAGACAAAGAAAGAGATTTGCCTCTCCATGGGTGCACATTGTTGTGTCTTATCTTCCTTAATTTCTCTGTCTAGAGCTTTCTTCTGTGAATTGGTTGCTATTGTCAAGCCAAAAATCCTACCTTTGCACCTTATGCGACTGCGGCATACTCTTCTTTGTCGTATGATGCACCTTGTACGACATTCCGACGTACTTATTTGTGCTCTCGTAGCCATGTGCTCCCGTGGCTTATGTGTGCACTTTTGCAGCGGTTGCTCCTCCACGTTCATATACCACTAGCACTATTTGTATTCTGTTTGACAGCAGCTTCAATTGCCGCAACATTTCCCTGAGCCTGTACTGGTTGCCAATCATCTGTCTACTGATAAAGTGGACTTTCTCCGATTGAACTAGATCTCCCAATCGCCTAGACTCAACAACCAGGAAAGTTTCCAGGAAATATTGGTGAGGCCACAATCGGTCCCACTTAGACAGTGTCTTTTTGACAGAACTTTCCTAGAAATTGTTAATCCTGAGATAATCATGCGCGATTCTCTGATCGCCCCTTGACCAATTCTGATCTCCCTTGATTCGCCACTTGATTAAGCTTGATCTCCTTTGGTCTCCAATGATCCATCTTCCGATCTGTCTAGTTATCCAATCTGGTCTGAATCTTGCCATTCTGACTTCTTTAGTGAATCTGCAACGTTCCACAATATCCAGCAACCTTCTTTAAATTATTGAAGATGACAAACTTAAACTTCTGGCAAACTTCAAAAATCTTTCAGAATTTCACCATTCTGATCTCGCGGGTGCATCTAGAACAGTCCATTTAGCTAGGACCAACCTTTGCTGCACTTTCGGGGGACTGATTGAAAATACTCCCCAAAACTTGGGGCAAAATTATAATTTCTGGAAAAATATGGGCCCTCCTGGAATTTCCAAAAACTTCCAGAGAATATTCCGTTATCATCAAGAATATTCCATCCACTAGTATCATCCCCGAGAATATTTCATTATATTAGGAATATTCTATCTACTAACGTCATTGTTACGTTACGGCGACATCATCGCCCAAGGACCCTTTTAGGCGGTTCGCCCGTCAATTGACCCATTGACGTCATCCGGTCGATCCTTCTAGGTCGAATCTGCTGGTATCATCTGGTTCGGGTCCGATCTCTCCTGGGTCGAGTTGATCCACCCGCTGCGTCATTCTTCACCTTTAAAAAAAAAATTTCAAGATGCTTGTGGAAGGATATGAACCCCCAACCTTGGGGTTAACTTGCACCTTATCTAGTCTGCCAACCAGAAGCTTGTTATTTATATTTTGCAAAGAAAATATATAATCAATAAAAACTAGGTATCTTCAACCATAAGCTTCTACGCGCCGGACTGAACTTTTCGGCGAGTTTCCTACCATCTCAAGCCAAACTTCGGGACGTGCGTGGTGGCGTGTGGGACCTTCTTTTGGGATGGTTTTTCTGGTTCTAGACTCCTCTCGTCAAGACGCACCTCCTGGTATGCTCAAAACTTGATTTCGAGGGACTTGATTTCTAGGCCATTTCTAAAAACACATTGTTTTTCCTAAACTAGGCTTTGATATCACTTGTTGGGATCCAGGGATCCCTCCTAGGATGTCTAGAATAAACCACACACAAAGAACCCAAACAAATTTAACATGGTTCGACCCAATGCTTACGTCCACGGGAGAGAAATCAATTTTCACTACATCAATGGAAAGAATACAGAAAGATTACAATAGAAGAGGAGATTCTCTCTCACTCAACTCAATACTTAGCTCCCCCTCTCACACCGTGGGAGCTCCCTCTCTGCCACAGAGGGTCTCTTTGTTTCTCTCTCTCTCTCTCTCTATACATGTTTGGTTCACTGATTTTCTCACCTTTAACTCTCTCCTTCCCTTCTCTATTTATACACCTCCAAGAGAAGTGTGAAAGCTTGGTTGGCAGCTACCTCTTCTTTCTGCTGTCTTGAAGCTTCCATTCTAGCACATGGTATGTTAGTCAATCTTCACTGTATTTAATAGATATTAATTCTATTGTGTACAAAACAACAATTAGAATTAATAGAAATAAGAAAATGAGATAATATGTTTGATTACAAAAATCAAACTTGAAATAAAAATAAATAAAACAAATAAAAACAGATTTTATTTTGTTACAAAAACAAAATTAAAATCTGATTTTAATAAACAAATAAAAAACAGAAAAATAATTTAATCAACTTACTTGGTTAAATACTTCAAATAACTTTCTGATCAAGTCCAGTGTTTAACTTGTGTCCTTAAGATGATTCGTCATCTCCAAGGTGCTTTCGAACTTGGGCGTCTATCTCGTGATGAAATGATCTTATCAACAATTAAATGCAGCACTACAATTTAATTGTTCGTCGAACACACTAAGTGTTTACACTCTTTCTTTCAGAAATAATATGCAGCAATATGGCAGAGATTTAAAGCAGAGAAGGAATACGAAAATTGATGTGAGTAATCCAAATGGGAGGCTGGTCTATATATAGATGTATTGGTGGCTTTTGGTTTTGAATTGAACAGGTATGAAACCTGTTGGTTTTGAACTTGAACCTGTTAATTCAAACAGATAGCAAAACGGGAAGGGCCCTGTTTGGGTGTGCGTAAATACCAAACAAGTTTATTTCGGGAAGGGCCCTGTTTGGATGAGCATTAAATCCAAACTAATTTAATTATGTTTAAAACTAAAACCGGGAAGGGCTCTGTTTGGATGAACAAAAAATCCAAACCAGTTTATTTGAATTAAATTCAAATGTTTTTGGCCCAAAAAGATTAGTATTGGGCCGAACAAGCCCAACCTCACACCACGCACCCGCGCCCAAGCCCAATTCGATTTGACGGACGGCGGCGTGTGTGTGATTTTGAGTCCAATGGGTCTAGCCCATTTTGCCCATAACCTCTCCCTCTAAAACACTTGGGTACCCCTTGGGGCACACCCCAAGAACCAAGCCCAAGCTTTATAAACCCTTTCAAAACCTCCCACCTAATCAATGTGGGACAAGCCTTATTCAATCAATAAGGAATTTCCACCAAAACTCCATTTCCATGGAGCACACTTTGGCTTCAATTTCCTATTCACTCGGTAATGGTTTTAAGCAACCAAATATACCACGTGAATCACGACGCGGCATAGAACGCGTTACCACTTTGACCCGTGTAAAACGACGCACGGGGCCCACCTAAAAATCAGACCAAATTTAGGATAAAATTCTGGTTTTACCCAGAATTTATAACCATTTCCAACATGGTAAGCCTCTATTCTTGACCTTCCTTTGCTGCTTTCACATGGAGGAATGGAGGAAGAAGGAAGAAAGAGGATCACCCTTTTCACATGGGGTGACCTCACAACAGAGGACCTTACAAGTCTACCTTAACTTACACAGAGTCAATAATTATTGATGAAAAAGAAAACAAAATAGAAATTAATAATGTCATAATGACCACATTTCCATATCACATCGATTGATTACAAGATATCTGTGATCAGATGGGACTCATTTAAACTAATATAGTAGTGACACATTAGATGAGATGAGATGAGATGATAAACAACTTTTGATAGATAATGTGATCATCAATGTAAGCTGTTGTTGCAGGTGCACACTAGTGGGTCTAAGTCTACCATAATAATACTAATAATCATGCTATTATTTTTTTTTTGACACTTTTTTTTTTTTTTTTTTAATACAGAAGTCAAAAAGAAATTAAGGTGAAGGAAAACATTAGGGAGATAATTTAAGGCAGGGTATAATAGTGTTATTAGCTTCAATATGCTTTGAAGAGTTGAAGCTGTGGTTTTCCAAGTCTTGTTTTTGTTCTTCTTCTTCTTGAGGCGAACTAATTGCATCATGATGTGTTGTTGGAGAAGGCCCAGAGGAGGAAAATGTGTTGTTGTAAGAAAACCATCTGGACCAGAAAAGATAGTTGAAGAAGTTGGTGAGGCTGAGAAGAGCTAGTAACCAGTAGAAAAGGTCTAGCCTATCTTGATTGAGGTCATTGTGACTGAGCCATCCTCCATGGCCAGAAGAGGTGCTTGAAGAGGTGATTTTGTTGACAAGTGAAACTAAGAGGGAGCTCAAATAGAAGCCAAAAGAGTAGGAGCAGTAAGTCATGGCTGTCAAAAAGGATTGCATTCCTCCTTCCAATGACTGCTTATAGAAGAACTCAATTAGGCCAACTGCAGTGAACATCTCTGATAGGCCGAAGATAAGAAACTGCGGTGCAATCCAAAAGATGGAGATGAGATTTGTTTTATTGTTTGATGAATAATTCAAAGCAGACTTCCTTCTCTTGTTCTCTATCATTGCAGCTGAAACCATTGAAAATGTTGCAATGAAGAGACCTACTCCAACCCTTTGAAGAGGTGAAATTCCAGAGTCCCTTCGCGTGATTTTTCTTGCTATGGGTACGAAAGCGGTCTCATAAAGAGGGACTACAAATATGAGCATGATGTAAGGGATGGATTGAAGAGATGCTGGTGGGATTTGGATTTGGATTTGGAACTTGTTCGTGAGCCAACTGAGACTGAGCTGCGTGTTCATGGTGCTTCCTTGTTGAACAGAGAATGTCTGAAGTTGTGCTAAAATGGTGTTGAAAATTATGGTGCACCCAAATATGGGAATCACTGACATGATTATCTTCACTTGCTCCACTTGGCTCACCGTGCAAAGCCTCCATGGGCTTTCATCACTCCTCCCTCCTCTTCCATCTTCACTTTTGATGCAGGCCTTGTCAAGGAACCTACAATTTTAATTAATTAATTAAATTGTAATGTATAAATTAATAATCATGTGTTGTACATATAATCTATCAATCATCTTTGTGTATATGTATAACCATATATATACTGACAGTGAAGTGTCTAGAAAAAAGGTCATTTTTATCTTTGTTGCATTAATGCATTATTAGATTTCATCATGCTATATATATATATATGTTTGAAACATTCAATTCAACCCACCCCACCTGAACCTTTTTGTGTGAAGCAGATTGATGAGGTTAGGTGAGGTATCAGAACCGCAACCACGATCTATGTTTTGGCTTCCATGAAGCATCTCTGGACTCGAGGGACAGATCTGCTTTCTCTTTGTAATTGCAGCTACAAAAACCTATAAGGAAGGGGAGGAAATAGAACAATGAAAAATGAGACAAATACCATGACAACAAAAAAAGAAGAAGAAGAAGAAGAAGAAGAAGAAGAAGCAGCTGACTTTATCAATGCTGTAATGTTCACAACTTCCCATTTTGATGGGATGAAGTACTAGAACTAAACTTTTCAAGGAATCATGAAACGTCAGAAAACATAATTTTCTTTTATTAGAAGAAACTTTATTTCAATAATATTCCCCTGCCTAACTTTCTGTTTGCCCAAGATAGCCGGTATCAATTTCCTAAGTAGCTAAATCTTTTAATCCTACTCCCCAACAAAATTCAATAAAACATTTTTTGACCAAAAATAAAATGATAAATATCATCTGTAAGAAAAATCATCACAAAATCTTAGGGAGGTCATTATTAACACAGGCAAACAAAAATAAAAAATAAAAAACAGAAAAGGGAGTAGTAGTTTATTAAAGTATGCTAAACTTGTAAAGGAAATTGAAAAAATGCAACTACAACTTTATGATTTTTCTTTTCTCTAAATAAATAAATAGGAAAGCTAGAGTAAGTAGTTAAAAGCTGATTACAACACTGCTTTCTTTGCACAAATAAACCTGCACAACAATAGGCCAGAGAAAGCAAAAGGCTGCTACTTTTAATTAGTTTCTTAAAAAAATGAAATAAAAAATTCCAATATAAAAGTCTCTTGAAAGAAATTGAGAGATTACTTGGGCAATGGGTGTGAAGATACTTCCACGAGGCAGTTTATTCCTGTAAACAAGTGTACCAGAAATTAAGCTGATCAAGCCCATAGTCATGGCTGCTGCAGAGACTCCAAAGCCAACATCCATTCCAGAATGTGTTTGTACCCAAACAAGAAGGGTGAGTGCAACAAGCTCGCCCATGCAGAAGGCAAAGTAGGCACAATTGAAGTAAGAAGAGAGTTTCTTGGAGTCTTTCTTTTGGAATTGATCGGCTCCGTGAGAGATTATGTTTGGCTTTAGACACCCACTTCCTAAAGCCACCAGGTAAAGTGCCACATAAAATACACAAGCCTTGTAACCCTTTGCTTCCACGCACCCTCCTCCGACCATGTTGCATTGGGGAGGCCTTAGTTGTGGGAGATGGGCTTGTACAGATAGTAAAATAAAACCCTGCAACATTATTATTGATCCAAAACTAGTGTTTGTTAACTTAGGATATATAATTAATAAGCCAGAATTTTTTTATTTATTATCATCAAAAATTTTTAATTTTTTTTAGTAGGCAGAGAGAGAGAGATACTGTAAGTTCCACAAAGCCAAAGATCAACATGGTCCAGAAGCTCCCAAGATAAGAATCAGAGAGGAAGCCACCAAGGAGAGAGAGGAGAAAGACAGTTCCGATGAAGTTTGTTACTATGTTTGCTGACTTTGACAAAGGAAAGTGCATATCATTGAAGACATAGGTTATTAGATTGTTTCCCACTGCAGCAATTGCCATCATCTCAAATGCTTGAAGTCCTGAAAAAATAAACAATAAATGAGAGCACCCTTCACTATCTATAAAACACAATTTCAAGTCAAATTAACTACTTCCGTCATCAAATTATTGATACAATAGATTATTGACCCACTTCACTAATATAACTATTTATAGATAGCGCTTCCAAAATAATGAAAAGAAGGGTGAAAAATTAGGTGATTAAATAAATCCTGTAGACTGTTGTAGAGTTAAACTACCAACCAAAACAACTGCTGAAACGTCCAACAGGTGTAGCAGAGAGACTAGAGATTAAAAAGAGTGCTCTAGACATGAAAGCATGAGCCATATATACAGTATGTTCCAACCAATTTCAATAACCAAAAGTAACAAAGTTGAGTTGGATGCCATGCATGGTCATACCTATATGCAACATATAGTATATTACATACACACATGAGTGAGACCAAGAAAACACACAAAGACAGAGAGACTCACAAACAGAGACAGAGAAAGAGAAAAGAGAGAGAGAGAGACCAAGAACAAAAGCAGCAGCAGTCATTCCACCATGGCTGTTAGATTTGCAAGGTCTGCCTCTCCAATCAACGGAGATCTCCTCTTCCTCCTCCTTCTCCAGTACTAGTGCACGACCAGACACAGTTTCTCCCTCAAGTTTCTTTCCTGTCCCTGCCCTATCCATCACCTTCTTCTGTTTTTATCAAAAGAAATAGTATTTGCTTGCTGTTTTCTTGACAGGTTCAAAAGACACTTAATTATACACTATATGTATATATATGGAAAACCAAAAGCTTTGTCTGAAGACAAGATCTTCCCAAAGGCTTCTTTGTTGATTCTGAGATAAAGGTCACAAGTGGATTTGCCTCATATTTATAATGTCAGTCCCTCATTTACTTGCCATCGTCAGCCCATCTTTCCATCCTTGGCGAGTCCACTCTTCTTCTTCTTCTTCTTCTTCTGCACTAGTGAGTGGCCTGGCTGGCCCACAAAAGCACAAAATTCAGCTCCATCAGTATTCATTCGGGCCCCTCCACCCCACAACCTCATCCACAGTCGCTCACAATATATTGTTATACTATATGCCCATGGACATGGACATGGACATAGACACGGACACAGACATGGACATGGACATGGCGATGGCTGAAAGAAAACAAAAAAGGAGTGAGCTTTCCAACTTTCCTCTATATATTGATAATCATCATCATCATCCCACTTGATATATAGCTGGGTGATTTGGGGTACCATGGACCGTACTTGTTCCCCAACAACAGCCATTCATGTGTTCACATTTAGGATCATTCTGGTTGGTGTGCCCTGCCATCTCTCAAGTCAAGTGGGACATCAAGTCAGAGGGAGAATGGAGATTGGAAAGATATACATATATATATATATATATATAAAATCCGGCTTCCACTACTTATTTGCTTGCTGTTTCCTGTACCATTTCATTATGAACTACAAGAATTTGCTCACTGCTTTGTTGCAATTTGCAAATTTCAATTGCACTCACTGTGAATCCCACGAAAACTCTGTATGTATTATGCCATGATGGCTGCTCATTTGTATTCTTTACTTTTATCGCCAAAAAAAAAAAAAATTCAGCATCAGTGGCTATATATATATATATGGCATAGGAGCATCTACATACATGGCATATGCACCAAGGGTTTGGCCTGGTCGTTAAGGCTTGGCGTGGGGGTGTGTTCCCTCCATAAATTCTCTCTGTTCAAAACCCAAACAATTTGTTGGGACCGGTCCATACGGGTTTTGTCTCAGCTTTAATTGAGTCCTGCTAGTGGATGGTAGGATTGAGCTCTCAAATTAGTCGATCTATTAGGCGGATATAAGTTAACGAAAAAAATAAAAAAATAGAGGTGCATCTACATACACTATGTGGAAGATTCGGAATCAAAATATTTTTATCCAAGTATTACAGCTTATATATATATACACACTACCTCTACTCCTAACACCTCTACTCCTGACAACAGAATTATAACTAACATTTGGTTTGTTTGGCTTGCAGACTTCCATATCCTGATACTGGAATTGTTCCTGATCCTTCATCTGCTTGTTCTTGATTATTTTCTCTAACATCCCCCCTCTTCAGTTCCATCCTTCATCTAACATTTGGTTTGTGTTTCAAAAAAAAAAAAATAAAAATTTATTTGAAAAATAGAAACTAGTTTGATTAAAATAAATATAAAAAATATAATTTTAAATTTTTAAAAATTATTTCTGACCTCCCATAAGCTAAAATTACTTAAAAATGATAAATATTTTATTTCTTTCTTTCACCGAATTAATTTTTAACTTTTTAAAAAAAAAATTTGGAAATCAAACCAAACATGACATGTTTTGTCTTGTAAGGTTTTTGATGGTCTATGACTACTAGTCAGGGATTGTTCTATTTTGGTTTGGGGTGGGATAGGGTCATGACAAAGAACCACCAACCATATATTTTTGTTGCAAAATGGTTTTAGTGACCAAAAACACATTTTCTGCGAATAAATTTTAGTCGGCATAAGTGTATTTTTTTGGTAGTGTTTTCGATCAGACTGTAGACATCTTCACCAATAGCGCTGAGTAAGGAATCCGAAATATCCACAAACCAAATTGGTCCAGTCCAATCTGACAGGTTAGGTTTGGTTTTTCTAATCTGTGGTTCAGTTTTGATTTGGAAAATTGGAGAATCGGTTTCTGTGAATCAGTTTTGGATTTAAGTCCACGGTTCCAGATTGGAATCGAACCGCATCGTATATAACTTAAGCCATATACCTACCATACACCCCGATGCATACAATCCTACCCCTTATATATAAAACCAAACCCAAATTCATATCGTTTCAGTTTTCTCTTCTCTTTTCTATGCCGCTAGAACTAATTTTTTTAAAAAATAATTATTTAGCATAATTTTAGTTTTGTAATTGTTGTTGGCACGACAATATTTATTTGATAGTAGTTTTATGCTTATTACATGTTGAACAATATGTTTAATTACTAGATATTATGTTTGTTTAAGTTAATAGTAGAACAATATGTTTATATTTTGAAAAATCATGAGGAAATTAACATTAAACAATGTTTGCTTAATAAAAGTTTGTTTGGTGAATGTTATACAATTTTTCTTGTGAACATATATGTGAAACTGTGATTTCAAACCTAATCGAACCATATTTAAATGATTTGGTTCAGATTGATTCTATAATTTAAATAGATTAGTTGGTTGTTTCCATGATTTACTTTCTAAACTTACGAGTGCATCTGTTGAACCAATTTGAATTTGAAGAGAAATATTAGAATATCTTAGAATATATTTGTGGAGGGGTAAAAACGTTGACCCAAAATCCAAAGGTAAAAATATGGGAGATTTGGTCAAAATCCTCTCATAATAAAATTTTAATACATTAAGGACAATCACAAAAAGTTTTCTTTGAAAAGTCCAACAAATATTACTATTATCAAAATATTAAACTTTTAAAATAATATAACTTTTGATGTAGATGTCGGTTTTTAATAAAATTAATATATTTAGAATTCTCTCATCAAGATCTATCAAATAAGATCTATGTTGATTATGAAATTCTTTTTTTTTTTAATTTTTTTTTATTGTTAAAATTGATGTAAACAGTAATAGTAACATGTTACTCTGTTTAACAATTACTCTATTTGACAGTAGCATGTTACTCTGACAATATTATCCAAGAATATATATATATATATATCTATTACTTTGTCCCTACTCAATTATGTGTTTTCTCCTTAGGGGGTTTATGAAGAAAAATAAATTGGGCTGTCCTTTTCACCAAACAAGGGTCTGATGGAGGGGTTTTGACTAAATTTTTCTAAAAATATTGGCCCAAAGCCCAAGTCCAGCCAAGCAGCCCGAATCAAGAGAAAATCCCAAATCATCGATAGGTCTGTCAGATGAGGGGATAGTGTCATGTGACCAAAGCCTGAGTAAAATCACCTTTTGGAAGGAGATCTGTAGAATGCAGGGATGCCCTTAGATTTATTCATAATCAATGGCAAGGATCACCATCTTCAGAGATAGGAGCATAGGCCCAACCAACTTAAACGACACAACCATCCGATGAACCTAATCAGATAGATGAAGCAATCAGCAAGTTGGCTACTAACGCCTGACATAATCTAAGCTACACACAACAAGATAATCCAACAGCAAAGAATCAAAGCAACCTGGCCATTTGCTTGACCTAAGTCTGGCAGTAACCAGAGTCCTTAGATGAAGATGTCAATCCAACGGTCGAGGCCAAGACAATAACACTATAAAAGGAAGAATAAGGAAAAGCGAGAGAGGTAATAAAGAGGAAAAAGAAAATCTTTCTTCCTAACCAAATATTATATGGTCGATCATATTTTTGACTTGATCGTTGGAGGATCCTCCTGACCGTCCCTGGTCGGGAGTGATCGTTGACGAATTGGTTTCTCTTTGCAAAGTAAAGGAATGAGCATCTTATCTTGTTTTCCTTGTGAAGAATCTTTCTACCTCCCATAATTGGCATCGTCTGTGGGAAGGACGAAGATGAGTATCCATTATTCTCTAGAAGAGATACCAAGCGATCATCAAAATGCACTGATTGGGAACATGGCTAGTTTAAACTTCGGCCATGATTCTGAGGTAGCACGCGAAGACTCAGGAAAGATAATTCCCTCCTCCAGATGATGACCACCAATGGACTCCACTCATAGATTGGTTGGTGGCACAAGTTGAGGCTTTCAAAGAAAAACTGCGCTTGGCCCAAAGTAAACTTGACGCCTGAGTAAAGACTGCTAATAATAGCAGGAAGACTGGTCCTCATGGAATCGCCAGCCAAACAACCAGCAGCCACCCTGATCAGACGTAGAGAAAATGCCAGGTCACTAGAAGAGAGGACTCACGGGATTACCAGAAGAATGACTTGCGAAGCTGACTTGATGTTCAAATGGGAGACAATCCTAAACCTGTTCGAAGAAAGCCCTTCACATAAGAACTAGCTTTGCCATTCTTTTGAGTGATAGAACGCGCAGATCCACCGAAGAGGTTTACCCTACCGAAATTCAATCTATACGATGGTAAAGGGGATCCGACTAGCCACATTCAACATTATACTCAAGTTATGACATTATGGAGCAATAATGGTCTAATCATGTGTTGAATGTTCTCCTCGAGCTTAGGAGAAATGGCACTTCGATAGTATTATAAAATGGAAGCCCGATCAATCAATGATTGAAAACAGTTGCAACGGAGTTCATCTCATGCTTTATCACCAACAGCTGTCTATCGAAAGAAGTGGATGTACTCCTCACAATGAAAAAAGACGACATGGAGAGCCTACGAGAGTATGCCAGTAGGTATTGGACGACTTATAATGAGATTGATAACACAACGAACAATTAGTAGTTACCTTATTCAAGTTGGGATTGTAACCTACAAGTAAGCTCTGACAGTCCTTAACAAAAAGCCACCTATTGACGTGGGTAGTCTAATGAGGCGAGTGTAACAACACTAAAAGATCGAAGACAACCTACGAAGGACCGAAGAGCCAAAACCTGCTCGACTCCCGTCAAGGCTTCTAAGAAAGGATGAGAAGAAGCCTTCTGACATCAAAAGAAAGGAATCAAACGCCATTTCCGAACAACCAAAACCAAGAAAAAAGGCTTTTCAAGCAATCGTCACCACTTTCACCGAGCCAATTTACTGTCTGATGGCAAAGATCTAGATTGAGCCTTACTTCTCTTGGCCTTCAAAGATGATTAGGGATCCATCTTTTTGAAATTGTAGGTTACGATGTTCCTACCATAAGGATTACGGATATCTTATAGAAGATTACAAAGCATTGAAGCAATTTCTGGAAGAATTGGCACAAAGGGAGCATTTATGATCTTAAATCGACCATTTCCCTGATTGAAAAGAGAAAGGAAAGGATAGAGGTGGTGATGCACAACCAATGGCAATTATCAACATGATATATTTAGTCCCCCTGAAAAGGCAGACAAGCCAAATGAAGGAAGAAATCAGGAAGTCGGCACATCATGGAGAAGTGATGGCTTTATCAGAAGTTCCCACCAAAAGAATGCGTTGCTGCAAATCAAGGATCACATTCTTTGATGAAGGTCTGACATGGGTTCATCATCTCATAATGATGCTCTGGTAGTAACCTTGCAGATTGAGGAATTCACTATTAAAAGGATATTGATAGACCAAGGAAGTTATTCGGAAATCATGTTCTATGAGCTCTTTAAACAATTAGGACTGTCCCTTGGAGCCCTACTCCCAGTTGATTCATCACTCTATGGTTTCAATTCTAGCCCAGTTTTTTCCTTGGAAAAAATCTTTTTACCAGTAAAAGCTGGAGCAACAGTTCAACAAATTTAATTTCAAGTGGTAAATGTGCCCTCCCCATATAATGCCATAATGGGAAGGACATGGCTTCACTAAATGGGGGTTGTCCCATCTATATTCTACCAGGTCATACGCTTTCCAAAAGGGGACAACATAAGGGAAATAATGAGAGATCAGATAATGGCAAAACAGCGCATGGCTGTGTCTACCACAAATCAAATAATTCAAGAAGTCCGAATGCGTGAGTCAGAAGAAGAGAAGGTCGGCGCCCAACCTAGTGATAAAAGAGCCGAAGAGCTTGAAAAAATTATGATCGATCGCACAGATGAGGAAATGATCTTCCTCTTAGAAAAGGGTCTTCCTTTAGAAGAAAATGAGTAATTAATCCATTTCCTATTTTGTTACAAGGATGTTTTCGCATGGACCCCATATGACATGAAGGGAATCAACCCAAGGGTGGTGTGCCACAAGCTCAGCGTAAATCCAAGCTCGAAGTTGGAGGTACAGCGGCATAGAAGATCGGCACCACAACACACGAAAGATGTAAAAAAAGAAGTCATGAAGTTGCTCGAAGCTGATGCCATTCGCGAAGTACAATACCTGGAGTGGCTGTCTAATACTGTTGTCGTTAAGAAAAAAGAAAAAGAAAAAAAAGAAGTGAAGAGTTTGTGTGGATGATATAGTAATGGATACAACATCCAAAATTGACCAGTTGGTGGATGCAACGTCCGGGCATAAGAGGATGAGTTTCCTAGACGTATACACAGGCTACCATTAGATAACTATGCATCCGGATGACTAGGAGAAGACATTCTTCATCACCCCCAAGGACTGTTCTGTTACAAGGTAATGCCATTTGGATATCAACGGTTGGTTACAAAGATGTTCAGTAAACAGATCGGTCGAAACCTTGAAGTCTACATTGATGATATGGTGATCAAATAACATGACTCCAAGATTCATCCAACCGTTCTCCAGGAGGCATTCAGGGTACTTCGAAAATACAAGATGAAACTTAATGCACAAAATATGCCTTTGGGGTTAGATTTGGAAAATTCTTCGGATACATCGTTACTCATCGAGGAATAGAAACCAACCCTGACCAAATTCAAGCATTACTTGATTTAACTCCTCCTACATTAGTAAAGGAATCCGTGCATCGATCGAATGACAAGGACACTCAACAGATTCTTTAGCCGATTATCAGATTGGTGTTGACTATTCTTTAATTAACAAAAAGAAATCTTAGTTTGAGTAGACCTCGAGTGCAATCTTGCATTACAAGAATTGAAAACCTATCTAGAAAAACCACCTTCACAAGCCCCGAGGTAGGGGAAAAGTTGTGTATATACCTAGCCGTATCCGATCATGCTATAAGTTTAGTACTCATTAGAGAATCATTAAATGGGCAATCATCGGTCTTCTATATAAGAAAAACATTACTCAATGCAGAAACTAGGTATTTGCCTTTAGAAAAACTCATTTTGGCACTTGTCATAACATCCCGGAAATTGTAGCATTACTTCTTGGCCTATCCCATCATTGTTTATTCCGAACATCTACTTAAACGGATCCTCCATAGCCAGATTCATCAGAATTTTTATTTAAATGGGTTGTCGAGCACAGGAAATATAACATCCAATTCAAATCGTGAACTGCAACCAAAGGACAAGTTCTAGAAGATTTTGCAGCAGAACTCTCCCCGCAAGAAGGAACCATAATAAGGGATGGGTTCTCATCAGGAGTATCATGGACCATGCACTGCGATGGGGCCTCCAACAATAGAGGTATAGGAATAGGGTTTATACTGACCATGCCCAACAAAGAGGCAATAAAATCTTCTGCTCGGCTAGCCTTCTCGGCCACCAACAATGAGTGCGAATATGAGGCTCTCATTAATGGGTTCACTATCGCAAAATTGCTAGGGACAGACTCTATAAGCGTTTAATGTGAATTACAGTTGGTCACAAAGTAGATGAATGGGGAATATGCAGCCTGCGATGGAAAAATGATGAAATATTTGGCTGCAGCTAAGAATGCAGCAGAGCAATTTTCTTCGTTCAAGATTTAGCAAATAGGATGGGATCAAAATAGTCATACGGACGCATTGGCTAGCCTAGCCACGATGGTTGATTAGAAAAAAGCTGAACAACTGAGGTCGAAACTATCGTTTCTTTTAGCATTACAGAGGGAGACGTGGCATATCCAACAGGGTGAAAGTTGGATGACCCCCTCATCATTATCTGCCTAAAGGAATACTACTAGTCGACAAAAAGGAAGCACATCGGATTCGCTCTAGGCTATGTGTTTCTAGATGAATGACTCAATCCAGCTTGTTTAGGAAGTCATATTCGTCCCTACCTCGTGTGTATCCATCCAAATAAGGTAGCAAGCACATTGGGAGAAGGGTCGTGTGGAGCTCATGCTGGAGGCAGATCTTTGGCACATCAGTCCCTTATCCAGGGGTATTGGTGGCTCTATATGCAGAAAGATGCTTGATAATTTGTGCAATGATGCTCGGTATGCTAGAGATATGTGCCGATCGTGCAGCAACCATCCAAGGAACTCAACCAGCTGTGAGTCCTTGGCCATTTGCACAATGGGGTTTGAATCTAGTCAGACCAATGCCTAGAGCCCTAGGTAATTTGAAGTGGTTGGTTGTAGCCACAAATTATTTTACAAAATGGATAGAGGCCGAACCACTGGCCAATATCAGGAACATGGATATCAGGCGATTTCTATGGCGCAACATAATTACCAGGTTCGGTATTCCAAGAGCGCTCATATTCGACAACGGCACGCAATTTGACTGTAGATTATATAAGGAATTGTGTGACCAATATGGAATCAAATCTTACTACTCTACACCGGCTTATTCTTAGAGTAATGGGTAAGTAGAAGCTTCGAACAAAACTATCTTGAATGGGATCAAGAAGTGGTTGGAAGCTTCCAAAGGGAGGTGGGCTGAAGAGCTCCCAATGGTCTTCTAGTGATACCGAACTACCTTTCGACGTGCAACTGGAGAACACCGTTCTCCCTCGCATTCAGAATGGAGGCTGTCATTCGATTAGAAATTGATTTCCAACATGAAGAGCTAACTTGGTAGAAAATGGGATAAACAAAAGTCTGATTTTGATGGATCTTGATCTAACTAAGGAAAGACGCAAGAGGGAGTCACTTTGGCTAGCAAGATACCAACAAGAAATAGCTCGGGTCTACAACAAGTGCATGAAACATCAGCGGTACACGATCGAGAACTAGTCCTAAAGAAGGTCCTCCCAAGCGACTGCAAGGCGATCGAAGGAAAACTAGGGCCAAACTATGACAGAGCATATTAAGTCACAGATTTGATAGGGGAAGGGGCGTATGAAATCGCCGACTAGTAGGGAAATGTTCTCCTGAGGCTGTGGAATGTGATGCATTTAAGGAAGTATTATTATTAACCTTGTAGCTATTATGTAATAATGCTTAGACATAAAGCATAATGAATAAACATAAGGTTGCAATGTTCACTTTGAAGGATGTTCTTGTTTCATTAGTTGTCAACAACTTTACAACTAGTATGAATGACATTTAAATGTTATTCCAGCAAATGATCAAAATTCTGGGCAACAATAGTCTGAAAAACAAGCTATCAACCCGTTCCAAACGCAACCAACACATCCCAATAGCCAAACTCAAAAAGAAGTAAGGGGAAACAAGACAATAACAATTGTATAAGACAATGAAACCCGAATCCAAAACATCTAATGGTTCAGGTCTAAACCAGAATCGCTATAGATATCCTGCATGTTCTAGGGATTCATGCCGTAAACTTTATGGGATATCGATTTTCAAGCTATGGTGCTACAACGACTTAGCAAATAGAAAAGCAAAAACAAGACCCCTAATCAGAATTCCAGCAACATTTCAACTCAATTTGCTCAATTGATCACAACTAATCTACTGTATACCACTGAAAGCTTGAACTTAGCCCCACAAACTACCCGAAACTAATATGCTTGAACCGCTTATCTAAATTGATGAATCTTTGTACAATGCATAACACATTGCAAGAAAGAGAACAAACACCCTTATGGGGGGTAGGGTTACATTGTCCTAGTTTTGAAATGATCTAGAGCTTCACTATTAAAATAAGTGGTATCATACATCCTAGAAATGAGGGATCATCTTGTCCTAAGTTGGGAAGGTGCTATAGCTCCCTATATGTGCAGGGTTGGTTCTACCCTAGGAGTTGAAGTCAAGGTGACATCACTAAAGTGTCATTTGGTAAATAGACAAGTAAGATCCCAGGAAGTTGGAAGAGTTAATATAGCCTCTCTTTTAAGTCCGATAACCTTTGATAGCGGAGCTACCATTTTGACAGATCTTAAGAGGTATTAATACAAGAACTCAAAAGTAACGTAGAAATAGTATAGTGTCACAAAAAGCTTGTTTGTGCTTCTACCAGGATTTTGGGCAACATAGAGACTTTAAGTGTACCAATGCATGAAATGCAATGAACATAAAATTGAAAATAAAAGTCATATCATGGAGTTCGAGTTAAGGTTTCTTAATATCCCCAGTAGAGTCGCTAGAAATTGTCGCATCACCTAGGGGTACCCAAGCGTGCTAAACAGTTCGGACTCTCGATTTCTTTGATCTAGTCTCATAAGTGCAATGTGAAACATAGATAAGGGTCCAAATCAAGAAATTTTTATAGAAAATCCATTTTATTGCAAAACTTTTGCCAGAAATGGACTACATCACTAGATCTCAGAGTCGCCACCTAATATTTTGGAAAAATTGAAAAACCCGTAACTCGTGCCAAGGCCACTGTTCGTTGTAACCAGAGATGTCTCAGTTCAGAACCTTAGGTATGAGGTAGGAAGGTCATTAATTGAGCACCCTCGCTCACCCAATCAAAAGATAAGCCTCTACTAAACCATGATTTGAATTTTATTAACTTTATATGTTCATGTTCCGAGTTATTTAGTCAATCTAGACATTACTATGTGAAACAAACAAGTATAGATTATGTCATTTATTTTGGAACGATTTGAGTTTATGTATTTTTGAAAGAGTTTTGAATAATATACAACTCAAAAGAAATTGAGTTCACAAACATGAAAATCAATATTATTTGAACAGCGCAACCTCCATCCACTGGCATTCATAGAAATATATCAAATAAGAAAAAAGCCTCATGGTAGAATGCTAAACATAGTAAGAAAAAACACACATAAGCAAGATGCTAAAACATAAAAACTTGTATATTTATTGATGTCCCGCGAACAGTTACAAAACAAAGTTGTTAAAACATGCATGATCCTAGATTTAAGATTCTAGATTCTAATGCAATGCATACACATAAATACAACTAAAAATTCGGCTACTAATACATGACATGTAAATCATCTCAAGACATGGGGTAGCACATAAAATCACATAGAAATTGATTAAACCCACAAATATAAATGAGACGAATTTGAATGCATGAAATGTGAATGCAAAGCATAAATATGATGAAGAATAAAATACAATACTTATTTATAGATATGGAAAGCGAATAAATAAAATGGATAGAAAGAAGTGGGGACGGTAAATTATTACAATATCGAATATTTACAACACCGAATAAAAGACGTGGGGTTTGGAAATTATTAACAAATCAAATATAGATATAACATAAACAAATATAGTAAACATAATAATAGTAGTAGTAGTAGTATACATATATTTGAGAGAAGTGTGCATGGTGGTTTCATCCACCACTGCATAGAAAATATATATTATTATTATAGTATCATAATATAATAATAATCAACACAATATAATTAATATATTATTATATTATTTATATTGAAAATAAAGAAACTACATATTTAAAAAAACAAAGAAAATACAAGAAAATAAATGAAAAAATTGTAAAAACTCACCTTTTTGAAAGGATGAATTTCTTGATTTATCAAACTTTCTTCTTTACACCCTCACGGTTCTGGAGTACGGTTTGAGATCTTAGCAAGAAGTTGCATGTTTAAGCTTTGATGAAAATTTTGGGTGGTATATATCAGTGGATAGAAAGGTGATAGAAAAGTTTAAGATTTGTTGAAACAAAAATTCTTTTTCCAAATTTGTCTCTTCTCAAGACTTGTGAAATTTTCTTTTTCCAAAATTTTCTCTCTTTTTGAAATAAAATTTTCTTTCTCAAAATTTTCTCTCTTTTTTTCCCATTTTTTCCTCTCTTTTCCAAACAACAAAATGAGGTGATATTTATAAACTTCCAAAACACTCAAAACACATGGCTAGCCATGTGGTATTTTCAAAAAACACATGGCTTGCTATGTGGTATCTCCAAACCATGTGGCTTGCTATGTGGTGTGAGAGCTGATTTGGCCAAAACAGGTGTAAGGTTGGAATTAAAGCTTAAACCAGACATTTCTATTAAGAAATTCGTAAAATAGCAATTTCCAATTTTCATTATTAGGTGTTCGGAAGAAAATGCCCAAGTCAGCACCATCAATAAAAAAAGGAGATGAAAATTCCCAACCCCCTGAAACCATAACTGCATCTTCTGCTTCTACGACATAGGTTCCAGGAAATAGCTAAACAAGTGACCTATCCTGATCTCGGTGATTGAATGCAAGAAAAAAATGCTCCTAAAGTGGATTGATAGAGGCTGTGATGATTGTCGCTCCCATTCACAATTTTGAAAAAATTCATATTAAGCATAAACGGGGGAACTCTATAGTGCGACAGGATCTCGTGAAGACGGGGATGAAGAGGAAACCCAACCCAGCCATCTACTATGGCTAAAACTAACCAAGGAACCCTATCGTCACTAGAAAACAAGAAATTATCATTTGGGCGATGAGGTTCTATATTCACCCTATCAGGAATATCACAGGTTATTCGAAAGTGAGCTATACCTTTGTAGACACTCCATTTTTGACGACCCTTCAAGACTTGGATGTTCTTGCAGGTACATCCGATGATGAGTTTGATTGAGCGCTTAAAGCCCTCAACGGAACGCCACAGGTTTGAACCTTTCGAACCCTGCATCCATTTTGTTTCCTTTTTGGACCATGCCTTGGTCTTACCAGCTTGCAATCTCTGGTGGCCTGCCAGCCATCTGTGAAGGCTACCGGCCAGAGCTTTTGGTCTATCGGCCATCAATGATGCCTTATCGACCATCATTGATGACCGGCCAGCCACCAGTGTTTTTTGTAGATATTTTGTGCCAGCTGGTTGCACAGATGCATGCATTTGTCCACACGTGGATGGTTGAATCTCCTCGTATAGAATTCATGTTTTCTATATATAGGGAGTCCCTCTCTCATGTTTTAAGGTTGGAAGATTTCAAACTCAAAATTTTCTCTTTCTCTCTCTCTCTTGCAATTCTCTACACTTTTGCCTACTTGCACTATTTCTTGCCTTTACTTCCTTAACCAAAATTGATCACCTTTGAGCTGAGGTTCTTTGAGGCCTTCTTGGAGCTCTACAAGTTGGTTTTAGCTTGAATTTTTTCCTAGAATCACTTTTCTCTTCCAGAGGTATAATATTTGCTTTGTTAACTTACTTTGCATATTTGTTTTCCTTTCTTTTTTTACTATTTCTGCTATTTTGGGCTATAAAAACTCTGTTAAAATGGGCTAAAATTTGTGGTTTGAAGCCATTTTAGGGTAGGGGGTGGTTCATCCTTCTTTGTACTTTGTTTGTAAGGCTTCTTCACTTGTGTTTCTCATTTTTAAACCATCTTTTTTTGGGCCTTTAAACACTGATTTTCAGTGGCAAAAAACATGTTTTGAAGTCTAAAATTGGAGGGGTTAGCCTCCCATCCTTGTGTCTTGTTTGCTAGCCTAGTTAACTCCATATGTTAACATGTTTTCCTAGCTTTTTGTAGCTTTTATCTAGCATGTTTTGCCTTTGTTTTAGACTGCTTTAGCTTTATTTTGGGCTGTTTGGGTCAGTTAAGTCTTGTTTAGCATGGTTGTCGTGTAAAGGTCCTCACAAAGATGGTGTTTTAGGCTGTTAGGCACCTCTTGTTTGAGTTGATTGCATGCTTTGGTATTGTTTTGCACTTCATTTCAGCACCAATCACCTTTGCAGCCTCCCTCCTTTCTTGGTTTTTCTTTTTGCTTTGATAGTTGTTTCAAGTCACTTGTGTGCCTAAGTGTGGAATTGAGGTTTCATACTTAATAGTTTAATCCCTTTGGGGGTTTTTTTTACCAATGGTATGAGACTTCTTTCATACCCAAAGTAGCTTGTGTTTTGAGCCTTCTTTCCATTAGAGGACTCTAACTCACCTAGTGGACTTAATTGGATTCAGGAATGGTTGGTAAGTTAAAATGAGTAACTAACAACTTGGGACTAAAATTGAGCAAGATAATAACTTGTGTGTTGTGTGTTCAATCAGACGTTAATTGAACACAAGGAAAATTGGGACATTTCATACCTAAAGTGATGAAATGTCTCAAGTTTCCTAGGTCTCCATTGCCCTTGATCATGCATGATAGGATGATGGTTCTTGAGTGTCTTGCCTTGCATTGATTGAGCTTGCACACTTTGAATCACAAGCCATCATGCAATGAAATTGCTTGAATTAGTGGTTTGTGGTTTAAGTTCACAACTCCTTGGATTTGTCCATAAAAAGGAGGGGTGAATGGTGCAGACAATCCTTGGGAAAATCCTTTTTTTGCTCTGTTTGTACTCTATTGCAGCATGGTGATCCAGTGCATCAGTGGCCGGCAGGCCACCATCCATGGCAGGCAATGCACTATAGATGGCCGGCAGACCAACTTCTTGGCCAGCAGATGGCCAGTATTATTCATCCATGGCTGACTGGCCACCGATGTAAACTTTAGTAAAATTTTGGTAAGGTGGAGCATAAACGTTTTGGAAATGTTCAACTCTGCAAACAGAGGCTTTCGAGAGCAAAACTGAGGTCTTTTTGAGCGAAAATCGAGCATGTGCATCTTTCCACTTCCCGAGGTAGAGTAGTGACAACATAATTAGAAATGTTAACTGCTTAGCCTATTTACCCTTGTGTTGTAATTTAATTAGTTAGCTTGCTAGTTAGTTCATTCAAGTGTTGTACTAATTAGTTAATTAGTTTAGCTATTTATTTCATTTGGTTTGTAATAATTAGCTTAATTAGCTTAGCCCTAATTAGTTGCTAGTTAGTTAGCTCTTATTCATTCAGACTCTCCTTCGTGAGAGCAAAATGTAATAATGTGTATGTCTTCCAACCCCATGTCTTTCTCCTTTTTGTTTAATCGCTTTTGTTGGTTAGATTAGGGACATTTTTCAATTAGCATACCCTATGCTTGCATCCATTCATTTTGTATTGAATGCACCGAGGCTCGGAACATCATTCAAACTGCATTGTTGTTCAATACTTCTTTGAATACCTGTTAACCGCATGTTATCAAATTAATTCATATGCCATATTAGTAGCCGAGCCTATTAAATTGCACATTGCGTGTGTTGCATTAGGCATCTTGTATAGTTAGGAAGCATGCATATTTTTCTAACTCATATTTTCTTAGCTTGGAGTACTAGGTGAGTTTTAATGCTTTAGCATACTTGCATGAATGTGAGTGATTGCCATGTTTAGCATGCTTGCCATGAGGCTAAATGCTTACTTGATAAACTGCTTGGACGCCTGTGGATGGAGGCTTATTGCTTGAATTGGAACGATTCAACGAATGTATGTTTTAAGCCCACTATGTTTGGTGGCAAATTCGCAAACTTTAAGCCCACTTGAAGTGGCAAATTCCAACCATTTTCACAAATTCCAACCCTTTTCGCAAAAACAAACATGAAGTTGAATTGTTCCAATTTAAGAAAACTAGTCTATACTTACTTGTGTGCACCACATAGTAAAGCTAGCCTAATAACCCGAGCAAGAGCACATAATGTTTATAAAAAATTATATCATGATTAGTAGAGGCTGGTCTTTGATCGACCGAGCGGGGGTGCTCAATTCATGACCTTCCCCTCTCGTACCTAAGTTCTCGAGTCGAGGCAACTTTGGTGTTGACGGACATGTGGCCTTTAGCACAAGTCATGGGTTTCCTAAATTTTCCCAAAAATAAAATATTTAGGTGGTGACTCTGTATTTGAAAAAGCAGTCCAATTTTGGCATTTTTGAACCTAAAATCAATTTTCCAAAAAGATTTGCTAAATTTAGACTCTTTAGTGTTTATCAATTTCACATTGCACATATGAGATTAGATTCATAACCGCATGATTCCGAACTATAGGGCTTCTTTCAAACCTTCGAAAGGGGGCGCGAAAAAGTCGAGCTACTACCTTCTATACTACTAAGAAAGTAAGCATGTTTCCCTATCTCTACACGAATCTATGGAAGCTAAAACAACAAGAGGAGAAGCAAAAAAAACTTACGATAGATAGAAGAGGATACCCAGGGAAGGCGTTTTGCTGAACAATGGCACAAGAATAGGTGTCAGCACCAGGCGTCGTTTTGGTCGAAAATGCTCTCAAAACAAATATCCAGATATCAATACAAATGATTTATATCTCTATATGTGTAAAGAAAGGAGAAACGATGTTCCGACATACATGTCGCTTTGTTCGAATAACATGCCCTCGTATTTAATGTCAAGTACTGATAGACGTTTCGAATCACTGACACGTGCCCAGGTGATGTAAATGCACAAAATACTGAAGCCCCTAAAACCCTAAAGAACCTATCCCAGGGATAGTATATTAGCCAAAAACGATGCTAATATCTTACTTAGGAGCAAAGGACGGACCTATGAGGGTTCTCCTACGAAAACTTGTCCTAGGGATAGTACATCGGCCAAAAATGATGTTGATCTCTTGCTTAGGAGCAAAGAACGGACCTATGAGGGTTCTCCTAAGTAAACTTATCATAGGGATAGTACATCAGCCAAAAATGATGCCAATCTGTTGCTTAGGAGCAAAGAATGGACCTATAAGGGTTCTCTTAAGAAAACCCATCACATGAACCTATCCAAGGAACCCTATCATCAATAGAAAACAAGAAATTATCATTTTGGTGAGGAGGTTCTATATCCACACTATCAGGAATATCACAGGTTATTCGAAAGTGAGCTATACCTTCTAGACAACTAAGCAAGTAGGCATATTTTCCTATCTCTATACGAATCTATGGAAACTAAAATAACAAGAGGAGAAACGAAAAAACTTGTGATAGACAGAAAAGGCTACCCAGGGGAGGTGTTTTGTTGAACGATGGCACAAGAACAAGCGTTAGCACTAGATGTCGTTTTGGTCGAAAATGCTTTTGAAGCAAATATCTAGATATTAATACAAATGATTTGTACCTCTATATGTGTAAAGAAAGGAGAAACGACGTACCCTTTTGACATGCATATCGCTTCATTTGAATAACGTGCCCTCGCATTTAATGTCAAGTACTGATAGACGTTTTGAATCACTAACACGTGCCCAAGTGATGTAAACGCATAAAAGATTGAAGCCCCCAAAACCCTAAAAGACATATCGTAGGGATAGTACATTAGCAAAAAATGATGTCGATTTCTTGCTTAGGAGCAAAAGACGGACCTATGAGGGTTCTCCTAAGAAAACCTATCCCAAGGATTGTACATTGGCCAAAAACAATGTTGATCTCTTGCTTAGGAGCAAGGAACAAACCTATGAGGGTTCTCCTAATGTCACGACCCCATTCCACCCCCAATGGAATGATGCCGTGATGGTCAGTAATCCGAGATTACCGAAGGCCAACTTACAAAGATTTACACAAACAGAGTATATATATGGGGCATACATGTGCGAAAGCATAAATTTAAATCTAATTTGTCCATAAGAGCTATGCATAAATTAAATGAAATGACATACATATTAACATGGTTTTGCAACTTGAATACAATATAAAATAAACTTAATATTACATCTTGATCAAAAGGCTTCTCAAGCCTAAACATACAAGACAAATGATCTATAAAGCTAAGAAGCATAATCTTCAAGATGAATACAAAAGCATAAAACAAAACACATCTTCCAATAAAGCTTAGGCAACATTGCCTTCTTGATCAACACCTACATATATATATAAAGGAGAAGGGTGAGCTAAAAACTCAGTGAATGATATAAGTAATAAAGGTTTGAATGAATGATATACGAGATTTTATTAAAACAATACATATCATAGCTTGTAATAAAACAAGGGATGAACCAAGTCCATCAATCAAAGTTTTTCAAAGTTTCAAGGGATGTTTACTAATATATACATAATACAAGAGATGATATTCATTGACAAAACAAGGAAATGACCGACCCAGAATTGATTAGACAAGCCCACCCATCGGTGGCAAGGGAGATATCTCAAACTAGGGTACTAGTTGTATTAAAGTCCCCTAGCACCCAAGGACCTTTCTGGAATGTCATCAAAACAAACACAATACTTGATACAAAAAATAAGGGATAATCATTCATGCTTGATCAAATACTTTTTCAAAGCAAGCAAAGCTTTTATCAAAACATTATAACATAACTTTATTAAAAAACACTCACAATAGCTCCTCGGATGTAGGGTTTAAGGCAAAGATCCAAGACCTACAAATACATGGCAAAGTCCATCAATGCACTTCAAGAAGACAAGGAGACGCTCAAAGATGGTTATGTAATGCACTCTCCAAACAAGCTTCAAAGGAGTAAATAGATCTCGCATTTCTTTCCAAAACCAAGTCAAAATAGAGTAAAAGATGTTCGAAGTCAAATCAATGTTTTTCTTATTGGAAAAGCATAGTAGGTACAAATTAGGTCTGAGAATGAATGCACAGAGATGAGTTGGGCCGAAATGGCCTAATTGAGTGAACTCAGGAGGTCTTGGCCAACGTTCCACACCTCTTGGCCAAGGTGTGGTCTCCTTAGCCGAGATGTGGTGCCCTTGAGTAAACAAGGTGTCGGCAAAGGTGTACTGTGGTTGGCCTGGGTGTGCATGCAAGGTAGACTAAGATGCAAGTGATCATGGAAGGTAGGCCAAGGTGAGACGCATTGCTTGGCCTAGGTGTGAGGTCTGGACAAGAGAGGGTCTCGATGACCACACTTAGGGAAATAGTGAAGTCTCGAGATCTGGGTTTCCTCTTAAAGAAAATGAAGAACATGAAGAGCATGAATGCTAAAATCATGATTTCTTATTCAAAATATGAGATTTCATGATATGAGTTCAAAAACATGGACCTGGGTACCCATATATGAAGATTTCATGAAAACGAACACAAAAACATAGAACTTGTTACAAACTTTTGGAGCAAAACAAAGCTTTCTTTTAAGAACACAAGAACATCACTTTCTCTCTCTAAAACAAAACTTTAAAACAATGCATGACTCATAAATCATGCAACATGATCAGATTAACATAAAGAACATCAAGAGTAGATCAAGAATCTAACCTCAAAACGCAAATCCAATGGTTCAAACTCTAATAATTAAGCTTAGAAAGTCTAGCTCTCTTACTCTAAGAACTTCTTCTTCTTCCTAGAGCTTCTCTCTCTTCAAGACAAAGTTATGGCAAACGATATGGGTTTCTTAATCATTAACTAACTTAAACCCACTCATCGGGACATGTGGCATCATCGATCAAGTCTCCTCAAAAAGGTGTCGAATGAAAAAGACAAGAGTAGGTCAAAGTGTATATAACAAGTAAGGTGGCATAGGCACTCTAATAAGGCAAGGATCCGGATCAAAACATAGGCTTTGATAGGTAAGGTCTCTCTAACCTCGGCCAAAGGGGTGACACTTGGCCCAGATGTGACACACCTCGACTGGGTTGTACAAGTCAAGGAACAAGATTGCTAGGTGTTGGCTAAGTGCCTGACAAAGGTGCAAGGTTCAAGGATTGAAGATCTCGATGCCTAGATGACACATCTCGGCCTAGGTGATACACACCTCGCCTATATGATGCACATCTTGGCCAAGATGCTAGGGTGAAGGTGGAGGTCAACCAAGACGGTTCCAAGATGCCCCTAGGTGTTGACGCTTAACGGCCTGGGTGTAAGTGGTTCAAATGTGTGACCTAGGTATGAGTTAACAAAGGTAGATAGCCTAGGTTCAACACACAAAGCAAGGAGCAAAGCATGAATCTAACACTTAGGCAAAAGCACATCAAGACAAAACAAGACATGATCCGCACTGCACAAAATATCAAAGTTCACAAGTTGCAAGCTTAACAAACCAAAATCATGTAAATTCTCATGAATATGACTAAGGCAAAATGAGGGTTGTTATACCTAAGAAAACCTATGACAGGGATAGTATATCAGCCAAAAACGATGCCGATCTCTTGCTTAGGAGCAAGGAACGGACCTATGAGGGTTCTCCTAAGAAAATCTATCACAAGGATAGTAGATCAGCAAAAAACGATGCCGAATCTCTTGCTTAGGAGCAAGGAACGGACCTATGAGGGTTCTCCTAAGAATACTTATCACAAGGATAGTACATCAGCCAAAAATGATGTCGATCTCTTGCTTAGGAGCAAGGAACGGACCTATGAGGGTTCTCCTAAGAAAACTTATCCCAGGGATAGTATATCGGCCAAAAACGATGTCGATCTCTTGTTTAAGAGCAAGGCATGGACCTATGAGGGTTCTCCTAAGAAAACCTATCCCAGGGATTGTACATCGGCCAAAAACGATACCGATCTCTTGATTAGGAACAAGGAATGGACCAATAAGGGTTCTCCTAAGAAAACCTATCACAGGGATAGTACATCGGCCAAAAATGAAGCCTATCTCTTGTTTAGGAATAAGGAATGAACCTATGTGTAGACACCCCATTTTTGACCGCCCTCAAGACTTGGGCATTACTGATGGTTTGCTCGGTGTTGAGAGATGCGCAGGGCACAGGTTCAATTCCTTCGGCAAGGAGAGAGGCAAACCGTTCAAAACACTTTGTCTAGGGGTTTGGAGTTGAAGAAAAGAGGAAAGGAGAGGAGAAAACTGGTTTGGGAGAAGTTCTAAGATAGATCCGGGTAGAAGGAATCGCAGCCCTCGCTAAATCGGGCTTATTCAATTCCATACTTGGAGTTAAGCTATGAGGCCACCATCGTTGGAAAAGAAGACTTCCGGGGCTTCACTTTGCACTCAAGAATCTCCCAAAGCCAAGTCCGGTGGAGGCGATATGATTGGTTGAAGCTGGGCATCATCCGGTTGGATCGAGTCTCGCGACTTCACGGAAAAGGGCATAACTTTTTGCACAGGAGGAATTTTGATGCAAGGTTTGCGCCATTGAAAGCTAACTTCCGGGGCTTCGATTTGCATACCCACCGGCCATGTTTTGACCAAGGAATCATCCATCGGTACTCTATTTAGCCGACCGGCAGAAAAGAGTGCCGACCGCACTTTATTTCGGCCGATGATCAAACCTTCGGCCGACTGAACCCTTTGCACCCCCAAGCTTGGTGCGTGCCAGTGTGCCTGGGATACACAGAACCGATCCGTGCATATATGTATCTATTTTGGAGCCTTTAACCCCATTTTGGCCTTTGCTCATGGCTTCTTGAGGAAGCCTTGACCCTTTGTCTTGGCTTCCTCAAGAAGCCTTACCCACTGTCCAAGCTTCTCCAACAAGCCTTGCACCCTTGGACCCTTTGAAACTTGCCTTAGAAGCTTGGTTCTTGGCCTATATAAGAGCCTTCTCTCCCATTGCAAGGGGTTGAAGGTTTTGAACAAAAAAAGAGATATATATGTATATCCCGATATATACATATATATCCCACCCCTCTCTCCATATCTCTCTCAATCCACCTCCAAACAACCTTGTTCTTGGACCATTCCTTCACCAACCCATAGCACAACACCACCACTTCCATTTCCAACGACTTGGAGGTCATTTTGCAGCTTAGGAGCACCTAAACTTGGATCAAAACCTGGTTCATTGGTCTTCAAGGGTAAGTGTCTATTTCCTCAAACTAGCATTTTCTTGCATCATCTCTAAGCCTTGCTTGCAAGCACTTTGGGCTTCGACCCAAACTTAAAATAGTCTTATTTTGGGGTCCTCTTCATGTTTGATTGAGGACCCCTTGCTGTTTGGTGGCTGCATCTAGCACCTATCTCAATATCCTCTTGTATGCCATGTTTCTTGCATAGAATATTTGACTTGTGTATGATCTGTTTCAGAGCATGATGTAAGCTAAGAATAGGCTTATTTTGAGCCCTTCTTCAACATTGTTGAAGGGCTCAACATTGTTTGGATACTCCATGTGCTACTTGCTTTGAAATCCATGTGATTTACCGTAAATTTGCATGCTTTGTTAGCCTATCTTGCTTACATTTTTGTGGCTGGTCATAAACTGAAAATGTGCTTGTTTTTCCATGTATAAGGTCTGTTTTTGGTTGTTTAGGCCATCCATGACATGCCTTATATAGTCACTTTGCATTTTGGCTTGCTAGCCTCAAGTAGGTGCATGTGTAGGATGCATTGCCTCCATGATTTCAAGGGTTTGGAACCCTCTTACATGCTATTTCAGACCCTAATCCATGCTCACATGTTCATTTTTGTCATCTCTTTCATGCTTTAAAGGTGTGTCCTTCTATGCCTAAGAATAGGCCTTGTGTATGCTTCCATGATTAGTGTATTTTGGGGCTGCCATGAGGGGGTTTTGGGTGTATTTTGCATGCTGAAAATCTGTTTTGGGTTGGTCAATGCATGCCATAATTGTCTTGCTAAGTGTGGTTCAAAGCCTCATTGGCTTGCCTTAATGCTTGGACCATTTGTATGCATGCTTAGCCTATTTTGTTGCTTGGTTCGCACCATGTTTAGCATGATTTTGAGCTTTACAATGCATGCTCATAGTCTATGTTTGGTCTCTTTAAGTGTGCTTGAGAGTTGCCATGTTTGTGCCTAAGTGTTGGACCACAATTGTATGCATGTGTGTGTGCATTCTAGCCTTCATTTTGAGCATGTTGGCTCTTGATTTTAGGCCTATTTGAGTTGCCTAAGTCATGTATAAGACCACCCTTTCATTGGTTTGCATGCTTGTCTTGAATGCTTGCTTGAACCCTTTGCATAAGTATGTTGCATAGTCCATGTTGCATACCTAGCTTCACATGCTTAGGATTGCCTTGCATGAGCATGCATACTTAGCCTCTTGAAGTGAGTGTGATAGAGGTTAAGTCCCTTCATTGGATCATTCGCATTGCATTTCATTTGAAATTAAAGTTGCATACTTGGTTCTTTGGGCCATCATGCATGGAAGTGCGTGATTGATGGCTCGGGAATCGAGATACATGTCCCTTGAGTCACAAACATGATAAGGGACTTGTTTGGTGCATACATATGCCTAAATACCCATGCCATGCCTTCTTTGTCTGTTGTTCTTTGTCAAACTGTCTCCTGAGAATTTAGTGCCGACCGGCACTCTATAGTGCCGACGGCAATCTTTTGTGCCGATAAGATCATCGGCCGGTGGTAAATCTAGCACGGTGGCCACTCACTCTAGCCGGTGATGTCTTGGAATGCATTTGGAAGGTGTTCGGGACTTTGGCAATTTTCGAGGCGGTGACGGTAATGAAAGAGATGCACTTGCAGTGCGGATTTCGGGCAAAGGCGGACATCGAGCATGCATCATTCGCGCATCCGGCAGGGGTAGCCCTCTTTATTTCACATTTATTTATTCAATAATTAGAATTTGTAATATTTATTCATTTATTCTTGGTGTATTATTATTTTGGTCCCTCGTGTGAGGCGTATTTGTAATAAGTGTGCGTGAGTGTGTGTATGTCTTCCAACCCCATTTCTTTCTCCCTTTTATTTACCTTAGGATGGTAGATTAGGGCATATTTAATTTAGCATACCTTATGCAATGCATGCGTGCATCCATGCATTTGTTGACATGCATCAGGCTCGGCACATCATACAAACTGCATCGTACTTTCAATTCCAAATTGAATACGTGTTATTTGTAGCATTCCATATGCCATATTTAGCATAGCCGAGCCTGCCTAGATTACATCTTTGCATGTGTTGCATTAGACATTTTAGTATGCTTAGGTCCATGCATGGATTTCTAATAAGCTTCTGTTTTGGCTTGGAGTACTAGGTGAGCTTTTATGCTTTAGCATATCGCATGTGTGTGAGTGTTGCCATGACAGCATGATTACCATGAGGCTAGCTGCTTATGTGATATAACTGTTTGAATGCCTGTGGGTGGAGGTTGGATTGCTCGAGTTGGGAATACTCATTGAAATCCGTGTTTTAGCCTACTCGCGAGTAGCAATTTCAAACTGTTTTCCAAACAAGACGGATATGCAATGCTTATTTCCAAATTGGGCAATCTAGTCTATACTTGTTTGCCGTGCGCATAACATAGTAATTCTAGGCTAATAACCGGAATAAGAACGCATAAGGTTTTCAAATTGGATATCATGGTTAGTAGAGGCGGTCCTTGGACCGTAGCGAAAGTGCTCATAGTGACCTTCGATCGTACCCAAGCTCAAAGCCAAGTCAACTTTGGTTATAGCGGACACGTGGCCTTGACGCAAGTCGTGGTTTCCTAAATTTCCCATTTAAAATATTTGGGTGGCGACTCAGTATCGCAAAGCATCCATGTTTGGCACTTCTTTTCAAAAATCGCTTTTTCTCAAAGCGATTTGCAGTTGGACTCTTTGGTTGAATTTAGAACCGTGACACAAATCGAGTCGGCGTAGAGTGAAGCCCCGCAGGCGCGTCTACACTATGATGGTTCTTTTAAGAAAACCTATCCTAGGGATAGTACATTGGTAAAAATGATGCCGACTTGCTTAAGAGCAGGGAATGGACCTATGAGGGTTCTGCTAAGAAATCCCATCCCAAGGATAGTACATCAGCCAAAAACGATGCCGATCTCTTGCTTAGGAGCAAGGAACAGATCTATGAGGGTTCTCTTGAGAAGAATCTATCCCAGTGATAGTACATCGGCTAACAAACGATGCCGATCTCTTGCTTGGAAGCAGGGAATATGCTTTTGATAATTCTCCTAAAAATTCGAAATATTCCGTCGGTAACTAAAAATAAAGATACCAATTAAATAGATAATAAAAACGATGCTAACAAAGAGCGTAATTTTAAACTACATTCATACAATCAAAACCCGTTCATAAAACAAACTATAAAGTTAATCCACAAAATCTTTCATACAATAAAAAGTATTCATAAAACAAACTACAAAGTTAATCCACGAAATCTTTTATACAATAAGAAAACATTCATAAAACATACTACAAAGTTAATCCACAAAATCTTACAAATAAATAAATAAATAAATACAAAAAAAAGAAAGAAGAAGAAGATGAAACTCTTCATCACTCGCCATCACTCTGCTCTTACCCTTTCTTTAGTCTCTCCACTTGGCTTTTGGGCGCGGATAAAGAATGTTCTTCCTCGATTCGGACTCCACTTAAACATTAACAACTTGAAGTGCAAGCGCCCATCCATCTTCAAACATCATGTTCTCCAATTTGGTGAATTTCATTTTCATAAATGGCGTGGCTTCACTACATCGGTCATCGTTGGTCACCTTGACCGCATCCTAAAGACTTTCCTTTGGCTGACAAGAGGCGTTAGAGAGTTGCTCATTCTCTTCCTTCAAGCCATTGATCTCCTCGCCAAAGACTTTAGACAAATTCCATCATCGATGCTTCTTTTTAGCCTCATGCATCTTCACCTCTGAAGTAGCGCCGAAGTTCGGCTCCTTCCCTCTCGTTTTGCTTGTCACTCAAGGTCTTGACTTGTCAATGACCTTGATTATTTTGTCATGGCGCACCATGGCCTTATAAGTGAAAACAGACCTATAAAAAAAGAAAAGTAAGGTTGACAAAAATTTTCTTTAAAAACAAAAAATGAACACCTCACAACAGGGTGATGATAAGCACTTACCACTAAAGAAAATTGCAAGATCTGTGAGAAGACAACCATATCTGATTGTTCAGCTAATCAAGTGACATCAGCAGGGAAAATGGAGCTACAGATAATTGAAGAGGCCACTTCAGCATTGCCTAGCATTGGTTATCTACCGATCCTTCAAGGCAGGCATGAGGATGATCTGAGGGCGACTATTTCCTTTAAGGTAGAAGTCGAGGCAAGCGGCAACGACAACAATAGAAGAATTTGATCAAATCTTCTTCCACACCTCTGCTAGTTAGTTGGTGGGATGCTTGCCCGATGTCTGACCTAAGGCTTAGGGAGAAGTGCTCTCAGTAGTAGCTATGACAGAGGAGGGAGAAGAATCGTCTACCACCACGATCGACAATCGTTTTGGCCAATTAGAGACATCAGAGACAGCATGGGAAACTGAGGTTGACTTACCATCTCTTTGATGCTTTTAGGCAGTAGCAATCTCTAAGAAATTCTTCGAGGGCATGATGTCTGAAATCGTTGCCTCCGAACTAGATGATTTTTCTTATGGTTGTTCTTCTTCAGGTGCTACTTCCTTGATATTCTCCCGAAGATAGAGAAGGATGTAAAATTGAAGCCGCTATCAGCACCAAGGTCTACACCATCTGTTGCAGTCATGGTACCATAATAGGGGACATAGGAAAGCGGCACATGTGCCTTGAGCCTTGGCCTTGTTGTTCTAGTGGCTCTCTATCGATAGCTTGTGGAAGAAGAGGGAGGTTCATGATCTTTCCACTCTCTTGGATGAGAAAAAACTTCAGAATTTGGAAAAAGTGGCGGAAACCATTAATAGACGTAAAATCATAAAGATGACATTACGGGCAAGTAGAAAGGCAGAGGATAACATAGTGAACTAGTGACCTTGGGAATAGATTAGATCCGATTAGCATTAAGGAATTCCCAATTCCCTCTACTATGACAAACACATTGTTGACACCCTTGCCAAAATCAGGAAGCATTTGAACAAGTTGACACTTCGCCAATCTGAACTTGAAGTAAAATTTTGACCTTTCTTTGGTAGTTGGGACAAAATTATAACAATATCTAATCTTATAAGGGCTTAGATTGATCCCTAAGATATTATTCAGAGCAATTACGCCCATAACAATTCTAAAAAAATTGGCTGAAAGCTGGGAACGAGGTACCCCATAGAAATAAAGCCCTTCCTAAAGAGAAGATGTAGGGGGCATCGACTATGTTTATCAAAGAAAGAGTAATTCACTCCTCTGAACCCTCTGTGATGCTATCGTTAGAAGAAGGAAAAGCGAACGACAAAATCATTAGGAATGCTATCTGAGAGTTCTAAACTTCGTAATACTTTCATTAGACTTAAAGAAACCTATTAGGTGATTCATGGTGAAAGTAAAGGAAAGACAATAGAAGAAGAAGTGGAAAGATGTGAACATAAATTCAAAATTGAAAGAAGCAAACGAAAGAAGAAACTTACAAGGATTACAAAGTAGGACTTGAGAAGGATAGAGAGGCATATAGGGTTTTGAAAAGACAATGAGCAAAGTGGCAAAGGGCAAGGGACAACCCTCAATTAATGTGTCTGAAGTGAAATGGCACATTGATAGATGAAATGACGGGTGTCATCATTAAATTTAAAACCACAGAAAAGACGCGTGTCACTTACAGAGGCAGCGATCCAGATTCCAATTAGGTCGACCATGATGCCTTCGACAATTCGCCACAAAATCGGCGAAGAGCCAATTGTGGAGGGGTAAAAACGTTGACCCAAAGCCTAGAGATAAAAATATTGGCCTAAAGCCCAAGTCCATCCAAACAATCCGAATCAAGAGAAAAGCCTAAATCATCAATACGTCCGTCAGACGAGGGAACAATGTCACTGTCATGACCTGAACTCGCCCCTATGGGTTAAGGACATAACCGGCCAGTAATCTTGAGATTACCCATGGCCTCAGACCAAAACAGACATAACTCATCAGAGTAAAGAGGCCAAACAAAAGCAGAAATTTAAAACTTTGTCCATAGAGCCGTGCTTATATGCACATCAAAACAAACCATACATATGTACGTTAATAACTCACAAACGAAACATAGTACCAGAAGGTTCTGTACAGACAGGATCATCCAACTAAGTCAACCCATGCAACTATATACAGACATGATCAAAAACTTTGCCAATATGACAAAATATAAATACATAACAGAAGGGTGAAGACGGGTCTCGTGCGTGAGACACAAGGGCTGACTCTCCAAAAACCTTTGTTGTTTCTCACAGACTTCACTGGGGCTGCGTTTGGACTTCTCTTGGCTCACCTACAAACACATGAATGAGCGTGAGCGATAGCCCAATAAATAATATCCAATACAGAAGTTATACAAACGATATGTAGAACAACATGCTCCAAATGGCCTTGGGCCCAATTCATATTTCTATTTAACATATATATACATAATTTAGGTCAAGTATTTGTGGTTCCAAACATCTTGGCCTTTGGCCCATTTATCTTTCCATAAAAAGCGGCCCTTGGCCCATTCGGACTTTGTTCATATCAAAAGCGGCCTCTGGCCCATTCATTCTATTATTCAAATCAATTGTTATTCTTGTCAACTATTACTTATATCAAACTATCATTAAGTGTCAAACTATTATTTATGTCAAATTATCACTCGTGTCAAGCGGCCTTTAGCCACTCAAGTAACAAATTGGCATTTGGCCCATTCAAATGACAAAGCGGCCTTTGGCCCATTCGAACTTTCATTCATGGCGAGAATGGCCTCTGGCCCATTCATTCATATCCGCTTGACCTTTGGCCCATTTATTTGTGTCAAAAGCGGCCCGGTTCTCATTCATGTCAAAAGCGACCTTGGTCCATTCATTTATGTCAAAACGACTGCGGTCCATTCATTTTATGTCAAAAGCGACTTGCGGTCCATTCATTTTATGTCAAAACGACCTTGGTCCATTCATTTATGTCAAAACAACTGCGGTCCATTCATTTATGTCAACGACCTTGACTATTCATTTATGTCAAAACGACTGCGGTCCATTCATTTATGTCAAAATGACCTTGATCCATTCATTTTATGTCAAAACGACCTTGACCATATTTATATCAAACTGGCTCATAGGCCTTTATATCAGACTAGCTCATAGGCCTTTATATCAGACTGGCTCATAGGCCTTTCAAACTTTTCAAATCAGACTATGTCCACCATTCAAATTAATGAACTTTACAAAACTTACATAGAAGTAGCGATTGGACAATAACATAAGTCAGATATTACTCACAGTGATTGGCTTGTGAATTTGCCCTGGAGCTTGACCCTAAACATCACATAGCACATATGGGTCACAAATAATTCAATCCGTTCTTTAATTCACATATTCCTCTTTAGGCTTCATTCTCATCCATTTAATTCAATTACAATGCTCAATGTATGCCTAAGAGTGTTTAGAAGTGAAAGGAGCGGAAAAAGCAGAACACGAGAATGCATTTTGATTTTTGAGCAGGGGTCCTCGCTCGGCGTGGACTTCCTCGCTTCAGCGAGACCCTTAAGGCTGCAAAAATCTTGGTTGCATGAAAAATCGCTCGGCGTGTAATAGGGCCTTTCGGCGAAAACTATCTAAATAGCTCCTCGCTTCGGCGGACACCAAGTCTGCAAAAAATCTTTGAGAACACGTTTTTCCTTCGGCGGCCATTACCCTTCATTTGAAATCAAATGCAGGTTTCCCAGTTGAGTTCTTGAGCACCCTTCTAACATTGACCCCAACATTTCTTCCATTTTCTGGCTCAAATTTCACATATACTTGTACTAACATGGTATAAACACCAAAACACATCATCATGGAGCTCAATTTCATGAATCAAACACATGCATGTCCCAAATTAATTCAAACTCAACACCAATATGCTCAATTTCAAACATTCAAGCCTTACACCCCCATGATTTGTACATGCATGTGGGAGATGCTCATCATTCTCAACTTAATTGGTGGAGAGGTGATCAAAACATGAGCTTCAATTAAAATTGCACATGGATTATACATTTTTATGCTCAAACATGCAATTTCAAGGTACTTTCTTACATGCATGTGCATATAGACCACCAAATCCACAAAACCAACTCAAATTCATCATGATCAATTCATTTTATGTTCCTTATCAACATTCAACTTAAATTCACAAAAATTACAAACTAATATGCAAATTCACTCACCTAGGAGCCTTAATCTTCGATTCATGATTAAATTTGAGTTAGCCTCCAAATTTCAAGCCTCAAGACCAAAATTACCCGATTCTTCTCTCCCTCTCTCTATAATCGGCCCTCTCTCTAACCTTGAGTTCAAATCGGCCAAATGAAGCAAAAGAAGAGAGAATAGAGGGTGTAGTGCCCTCACACAACAAATTCCACTAATGCCAATATAATAGTAATAAAGTAATTGGGCACCAATTCATTAATTTAATCAATTTAATCGACTTAAATCAATTCTCAATTAAATTTCACGTAGGCTCTAAAAATTATACCAATCACAATAAGCGTAATCAATTTGATTACATGGTGATAAGACCTTCAATTTAATTTTCAGCGATAATCGAAGAGATATTCCTCGGTGAGCAGATAGAAATCCAAAACCACATATTTTTACATGATGGCACACAAAATCATATTAAACACATAATCATACTCATAATAAAAGGCCAATTAACTGTCTGAGCAGGGGTTATCACGATCCGTGACCAAAGCTGAGTAAATCACGATACGGAAGAAGATTTGCAAAATGTAGGGATGTTACTTAGATTCGTTCATAATCAATGGCAAGGATCACCATCATTAGAGATAGGAGCATAAGCCCAACCAACTCAAATGACACAACCATCGATGAACCTAGTCGGACAGTTGTAATCGACAAGTTGGCCACTAACGCTGACATAATTTAAGCCGCACTTAACATGATAATCAGCGGAAAAGGATCACAACAACACAGCCACTTGCTTGACCAAAAGTCTGGTAGTAACTAGAGCCCTTAGATGAAGATGCCAATCCAACGGCGAGGCTAAGACATTGACACTATAAAAGGAAGAATAAGAAAAAAAAAAATCTTTCTTCTAACCAAATATTATATGGCCGATCATATTTACGACTTGATCGTCGGAGGGTCCTTCGACTATCTGGTAGGAGTGATCGTTGACAAATTAGTTTCTCTTTGCAAAGTAAAGGAATGAGCATCTCATCTTACTTTCCATGTGGAGAATCTTTCTACCTTCCATAATATTATATACACACACATATATATATCTTAGAATATATTGTTGAGAATATTATCTTTAGATTATATTGTTAGAATAATATCTTGGATTATATATTATTCAAATATATTAAGTGTATTTTTGTATAGATAGGTTATGTTCCTCCTTTGTATAAGGAGAGATCCTTGGAATCATTTGTGAATACAATTCACCTATATTTTTATTCTCTCTCATTTCTTGTTTATCAATCTTAATGTAAGTAAAGCAGAGTGACACTTGTCCTTGGAGACACTACACCCTCTTCTCAGGAGAGCAAGATAGTCTAATGGAGAGAAATTGTACATAGATGAGACAGTATACTATAAATGATAATTTTTTTTTTGTGTGTATAATTTTGATACATAGAAAGAGTTGTGTTAAGTATAAAAATAAATTTACACCATACACATAAAAAAGTTACATTATTATAAAAATATAATTTTTTTGTCATTACTCCATCAAAATGTAATTTTCCTAGTCTAAAAAAAGTCAGCAACTCCGCAAGCTTAATTTATAGACACCATTGACCAACAATTAATGCTCATATTTGAATACAAAAAGGCTTGTGCTTTGTAAGATTGAAATGCTTAACAAGCCTCCTGATACGTATTATGTAGTAGTTGGCCCGTGCTATAGATAGGATAAAATAATTAATTATTTAAAATGTACAAATAATTTAATACAATATATTTATCAATTTTATATAACTTATTGAGAATTTTTTTTTTATTATCGACTACCATCTATTTTTTTCTATATAATTATTCAAAAAATTCTTAAGTTATGTTTGCATCTGGAATTTATAAAGAAAAAAAAATTGAAAAAGTTGAACAAAATGAACTTTTATTTCATGCACAAATCTATTTAAATTATTTTCATTTTATACAAATCCAAAATTTTATAGTAATTGCCTTTGCACAAATTCAAAATTCCAAGGTCAAACTGATTTTTTACATAATCCACATCAATGAGTGTAATATGGATTCTAAGGAATTAGGTATTTTGATGGAGATATTGAAGTTGTGCGAGTTTCAAATTTTAATGAAATATTTCAATTTTAAATTTGGTTCGGTTTGGTTATATAAATAATAGAGGAAAGTGGGAAAAAAAAAAACATAATAAATTTTTATGTGTTTTTTAGATAGAGAATCCTCAAAAGTAATGGAAACTAAAGTTTTTGTACAACTCGGCTTATTGAATTCGCTAATAATTTCTTTGCAAAATATCTGAGGAAGATTTATTTTTCTATATTACTCTCCACAATGTTGATTATATTTTTTTCCATCATTTTCTTACAAAAATTTTCATCTATTTTATAACAATTACGGTTCTAACTTACTTTTATTGCTTTTGGATCCGAAATCGTGTATTTGTTGTGGTTGGTTTATTTCCATCTTCTTGTTGTTTTCCTCTTTGTTGTTGGTTGGGTTTGGCTATTGGGAGTTTTGGTTGTATTTGAAACGAGGTTGGGAAGTTAGTTTTCAAAGTGTTGTTCCCCGATTTTTGCTGTTTGCTCGAAAGATGCTTTTATTTCGGCGATCTTTTTACGATCTATAAAACTACTAAGAGTTTGATATTTGTGGTCGGCGATGCTTCTTGCTTTCGGCGGTCTTTTCTGATCTGTAAAACTCTTGAGAGTTTGATATTTGAACTCATTTGCGCCGTTTGCTTGAGTGAACTTTTACAAGTCTAAAGCTTCTTTGGGATGGGGTCATTATGTGCTCGGCGATGGTTTTAGTCCTTTCAGCGGTGTCACTTACTATGTACTTTGGCTCGAGCAGTGTTTTGATTGCTCGTGCAGTCTGCTCGTCTACCATTTCGAGAGACAACCTTTTTGGATCACCTTTTCATCTCTTTCTCTCACTAAACATTTCGAAACCTTAGATCTACTCCCTCTCTCTCTAGTTCTTGAACTCTAGCTCCACATACTCTCAATCCGTGCAATTCCTCACCCTAGTTCTTTTGGAGTAAAAGATAGATCACGTTGAGGTTTCGTTCTGTCGAGAAGTTAGTGTTTTTGGCTTTGCGAGTTCTACTTCTTGTTTCCTTTGGTCTTCTCCTTTAAGGTAGGATTTCTTTAAGTCTTTTATATGATTTTTAGCTTAGTTATTTGCTCTTTGAAAAAATGTTATTTATTTGGAAATTTTTGGTAAAACCTAGGGTTTGGTTTGAAATCAAGAGAGGTTTTCCAAATTGATTTTTGAAAATGGTTGTAGGAATATGGTTGTGGATGAGTTTTGTTGAAATAATGGAAATCTTTTCCCAAAATTGATTTTGAAAGAAGCGGGTTTGCCCTAATTTTTTGATATTTGAAATTGTAAAAAAATGGAAAAAAATGTTGGATAATGTGAAATTGGAATAATGGTTATGTTGATGATAATGGTGGAGTTGAATGTATCTTCTGATTGGAATTTATATATGGAATAGGAATATCTATTTTGGGCTATCAGTGGAGGATAGTCTTGATTCGTGTAGACATTATGCGAGAATTAGGTTGAATTGAAACAAATTTATCATCCATTGTGCATTGTGCATCATTATACATTAAACATTGTAAATGTATTTGTTTTTTAGAAAAATGGGTGAACATTGTCTTTGAATCTAGTTCGGAGGTGTGGTTGTAGTTTTATTATATTGGCCTGTGTGTCCTTGGTGAAAGTCGAAAAACCCGCACGGTTAAGTGCTGATCTTTCCGGTTAGTACTCGTAAAATGGCTTTGGTAGTGCTTGTATAGCCCTCTTGGCGGAACATGTACCTAAAGATTCCATGTTACGTATCCACTACCTAGTTTACGTATAAAAGTTATTTTCATGAATTGATATATAATCGGCATTGCATTGTTTTGAGATGGAAAATGAGAAGTGTTTGAGAATGGCTTGCATTGTGCATTTACCTTATAATTGTGCTAAGATTCATATACCGTGTTAGGGTATCTCTACTGGGCTTTGGCTCACCCTATGTAGAAACAACTTTCAGGTGCTGATGATATGCCTGCGCCATTGACATAGCTTGAGAGGACTTCGGGCTTAAAGGCTTCTTTGGTTTCTTGATGTAATTATTTTGTTTAAGCCTTGGGCTTTATGTGTATTAAGTTTAAATTCATTTTGTTGTAACCAAGTACCATCTTGGGCAGAAGTTAGCCAGTAGGGCATTACTTATTTGATGTCAATTTCCTTTTTGCCTTTTATCGATGACATATGCTATAGATTCAGGATCTAGGATTTGTGAATATATATTGCATATGCCACCTTTTTAATGATTAAAGCTATAATGAATAGAAGATATAAGATTGTTGATCTATTGTAACCTTTGTTATGTATTGGGTTATTGTTAATTTTTACGGGGCGTTACAACTGGGTATCAGATCAGCCAGGTTAGAATACTTTGGGATCGCTGGAAGTGGTTATTACCACAATAGGTACTTTTGCTAGATAATGTTAGAAGTAAACCAAGTATGCTATGTGATAACATGCTTAATCCTTTATTATTTCTAAATTTGGAACTTTGGCAATGTTCTTGAGCAGTCACTATCTAGAGAAATTTGTTTGTGTTTATGTGGTTATATGGTTTAGTGTTGTGAATTAATTGTTGTCCACCGCATTAAGGCGAGTGAATTAGCTTTGGCACATTTGAGAATGTGCTAATTTTTTGTGCTACATTTATTAGGATGTCGGGGCGTGGGCGTGGTGGTGGCGTGGTAGGTCTAGGCGGGAGGTGCCATTCTGAGGATGAAATTCGCAAGAGGAAAGAGTTGGTCGACCAATATGGCGAGCCATCAGTCGACAAGCCATGGGTGTTTGGCACGAAAATGGGCTGTGCTTTGAGGAATCCATGGACATTCTCGGGGTTGAGAATTAAGTCTAAACCATATTCTTTGAGAGCAGGGCCATCTTTTCTAAAGAGGAGTTCTTAGGTCGAATCCGGATGAGTTTTTGGGGGATCTAAAGGAGCCACGGAAGGAAGATGAGTGGGGAGAAGATGGTGAAGATGTTTAAGATGCTTGGCATCGAGGATGATGGTTTAAGAGTGACCTTGGCATCCTTCTGGTTGAAGAGATCTGGTCGATGGTGAAAGTATACAGCGGGCACATTGAGGTGACTTGGGAGGCCTTTATCAACACTTTCTAGGACAAGTTCTTACCTCTCCTTTGTTAGGGAGAAGTTGAGGGATGCTCAAGCAGCGGAACATGCATAGCGAGTTTGAGGCATCTTTTACTAGCCTCTCTAGATTTGCACCAAAGCTTGTAGCGGAGAACACCATTGTTTGGGTTTGAGAAGCGATTGAGGCGAACTCATTTTCAAGGGTCGCATCTATGATCGGGGATTCTGATGCGTCTTGTGGAGGTGGCGACTCATTTAGAGACCACGATTGAGGCGAGGAAGAGAAGATGAGGCTCTGGCGAAGGTTGAGGCGAGGCGTAGGACAATAAGAGCAAAGGATTCTACCAAGCGATCCCGAACAGCGTGGTTCGAGATCTACTTTTCCTATCTTGAGTTGGTTTTAGGAGAGGCGATCAAGGTGGGATCACTTGCTTTAAGTATGGCCGCTAGGCCTGAAGTCTTGATTTGGCGAGAAGAGGAAGGCTATAGTAGTCTGCCATGCATGGCTTATTCCTGAGCGAGTTAGAAGAAAAAGCAAGCACCTACATTATCCTTTGTGGGTAGTCGGGGCATGAAGAGGTTTTGTCCATGGCGATGGCACATCCGGTGCTTTTAGTTCGAGTGAACCACAGGCCATCCACTACCCGATTAGCTCAGGCCTCGAGGCCACACAAAAAGCATCTTGGCTCGATCGACACGATCTTATGCTCAGGGATGAATAGGTGGGGCGAGACCTACTAAGCGTGTGTATATTTGTTACCATCTTTGGATCGATTACCGGCGCCCTCTTTTTGAGAGGTAACTTTTTATTGTTCAATCTGATTGCTAATGTGTTGATTGATATTAGTGCATGACATTCCTTTATTTTGCCTACATTTGCATCGGTTTTGGGGTTAGAGATGGCTTTCGATTTAGCACCTTTGCTCAGCTGAGTCTCGATTGGGTGTAAGGTTGACTTGGATTGGGGATGTCATGGTTGTGAGATAGAGGTTCTTTGGACACCGACTTCTTTTTGTATTTGTATTGTTAGACATCTTTGAGTTTCGATGTCATTTGGGTATGGATTAGTTATCCTCGTATCATCTTTGTTATAGATTGTTACCGTCGAGAGGATTCGGTGTGCATCTAGAGTAGTGGCTGTTTTATTTTCTTGGAGACCGAGTTGATAGAGTCTTATTGGTAGTTTATGACCTTCGTGGTAGGCGAGCTTAGTTGTCTTCTTGTAACACTCCTAGGTAGTGAGAGTGATCACGATCGGAGTTGAATTGCTTGAGGGTAGTTTGCGAATACCAGATGTCTTTTCGAGGATCTTACTAGTTTGCTTACCCTCAGAAATCGAGTTCTTCATTGACTTAGTTTTGGCATGACACCAATTTCTATGGCTCATATAGGTTTGCACCCGAGTTGTGTGAGTTAAAGAATCAACTCAAGAGCTATTAGACAAGGGCTTTATTTGACCTAGTTCATGGCCTTGGAGAGCACTGGCTCTCTTTACTAAGAAGAAGGATGACACTTTGCAACTGTATATTGATTATTGTAAGCTGAACTGGGTAATTGTTAAGGACAAGTACCCATTACCTTGTATAGACGATTTGTTTGACCAATTAAAGGGGTCCTATTGTGTTTCCAAGATTGACTAAAGATTGGGATATCACTAGTTGAGTGTGAAGGAGGAGGATATCCATAAAGGCTGATAGGCATTTTGCAGCGGTATGGCCATTCAGAGTTCTTAGTGATGCCTTTTGGGCTAACCAATGCATGACTTCATTTATGGTTGATGAATCAAATCTTTTCAGAGTTTTTAGACTATTTTGTGGTTGTCATTGTTGATGACATTTTGGTCTACTCACAGGAGGAACACGAGGAACACTTGGGTGGTGGGTTGTACTTGAGTTGTAGAGCCACCTTGTTTGTATGCTAGGTTTGAAAAAGTGAGAGTTACGGTTAAAAAGTTAAATTCTTAGGCCTTGTGGTATCGAGAAATGAGTGACAGACTTAAGATAGAGGTAGTGCAAGATTGGGAACAACCTAAGAATGCCTTTGAGATCTCGGAGTTTCTTGGGCTTAGTCATGGGTATTACCCGACGTTTTGTGAAAGAATTTCTCAAGATTAGCCTCACTTATTGACTAGATTGACGAGAGAAAAGGGATGAAGTTTGTAGCCGGGTAGAGACTTCAGAAAAGTCGTTCCAAGAGCTTAGAGTTAGACTCACCACAGCTCCGTGTGTTGATTATTTTCGGTGAGGGGTTTAGGTTATTTAGTCTATTGTGATGCTGTCATGTGGTAATGAGTTTGGATTGTTTGTTAATGCAAGAGGGGAAATATGGTAGCATCTGATTCGCGACGATTAAAAACTCATGAGGGAAGAAACTACCTACTCATAACCTAAGAACTAAAAGTAGTAATGATCTTACGCACTGTAAAAGATCTAGATGTATTATTTATCGGGGTGATAAATTAAAGGCGTTCTCCGATCACAAGAGTTTGAAGTATCTATTTTCACGAAGATTTTAAATTTGAGACGCGAGAGGAGGTGGATGGGTTATGGAGGGATTATGACTTGAAATTTTGCACTATCATCGAGGTAAGGCCAATGTAGTGGCTAATACGACGCCTTGAATAAGAAAATCCATAAGCTTGATTAGCAGTAAATGTAGTGCTATCCGGGGAAATGAGAGAGGTGTTGGGTGCTATTGGTGAGTTTGACTTTGGCAACGTAAGCGTAGTCCCAGTTGAGTCGACCATTTTGTTTACTATAGTTGCACAACCTACATTTTTAAACCGAGTTATAGAAGCCACCGGAGGGTGTGATCTTGAGGTAGAGGCTATCCGAGGAAAGATATCTAGTGGGAAGGTAAAAAGGACTTGAATATGTATTCCAAACTAGGAGTGTGGCAGGCACTTGGACCGTGCTGTTTACCTTGAGAATCTTGTAGGGAGTGAGGTATTAAAGGAGTTCCACCATTGCGCGTATGCGGTACACAGGAGGCACAAAGATGTACCATGATCTTAGTCGTTAGTTTTGGTAGAGGGAGATGAAGAGAGACGTCGCCTTGTTTCTTTCGAGGTGCCTTACTTGTCAACAAGTGAATGCCAAACATCAGCGACCAGTGGGTTTATTGCAACCCTTACCTATAGCCAGGTGAAAGTGGGAGCATGCTACGATGGATTTTGTTGTGGGTTTTCCTAGGACCCAATGGGGTAATGATGGCGATGTGGGTGATAGTTGACCGATTAACCAAGTTCGCACTTGACAAATGTAACTCCATGCCGTAAGCACTAGCTACTCCGGGTAAATTATCTTACCGATCTTTATGTTAGGGACATAATTCGACTTCATGAGGTCCTGTGACTAATGTATCAAATAAAGATCCTCGCTATGGCTCGGCTATGGTAGAGCTCTCAGAGTGCCTTGGGCATTATATTGACATTTAGCACCGCTTATCATTCTTAGACTAATGAGCAACTCGAGCAAACCATTCAAATCTTAGAGCACATGTCTCAAGGTTGTGTTCTTGATTTTAAGGAGTCATAGGAGAGACATTTATCTTTATAGAGTTTGCCTACACAACAACTTTTTGGGTGACTATTAGTATGGCACCATTTGAGGCCTTGGTATGGTTGATCGTGGTAGATCTCCAGGTGTTGGTCAAGGTGGGGTGACGTGACGACATGTTAGGTCTTGATCAAGTTTGGGAAACAAATTGAGAAGGTTGCACTAATCTATAAGAGGTGACACGATGTCACCTCAAAGTCACTAGGAAGAACTACAGTCGGCCGTGACGTAGGAGGAAACCTTTTGCCTTTCGAGATGTGGAGATCACGTGTTCTTGAAGATATCACCTGAGACTGTGGTTTGATTTATAGATTCGGGGAAGAGCAAGAAGGTGTCTTAGATTTATTGGACCCTTTTTGAGATTCTAAAGTGAATTGAAAAGTAGGCTTATCGTTTGGGCCTTGCTGGCCCAAATCTTTTGGGGGTTCAAGACGAGCCTTCATATTTGCAGATGTCTGCTATTCAACAGTACCTTGTTTCATCCTTTACACGTGTTAGATTGGACGACTCCAGTTTGAGGTAGACACCGATGCCTCTTATGAGGAGAGACCAAAGCATGAGTTTTAGACTCCTAAGTGACCAAGTCTTGTGAGTAAAGACTATTCCATTGTTAAGGTGTCAGTGGCAACACCACAGGTTAATGAGGTGACTTGGTATAATGCTATATGCAGAGTTCCGTGAGAAGTATTTCTTTGACTTATTTGTTAGATGTTCAAACTTTCTATGTTGAAAATTCTTGTAATCATGCTATACTTTTATGAACATTGTTTATGTTTTGAGAAAGATTGAACTTTGATGGCTAATGCTGACTAAAATTGGTGTCTTTGTTACAAATCTAGATGAGATATGGGAATTGTTTCAATTTCTTTTTAAATGTTAGTTGATTTTAAATTTTGTGGACAAAATTCCTTAAGGGGAAGATTATAATGACTTCCGGTTCTAACCTTTACTGACTTTTTATTGCTTTTTAGACTCGTGAGAAACTCGTGGTATTAGACCGTGGCGGTTCAAATTTTATTTCTCATCTTTGGCTGTTGTTTTCTCCTCCTCATTATTGGTTGGGTTTGCTATTGGAAGTTTTGTGTGGTTGTATTTGAAAACAAAAGTGTCGGGAAATTAGTTTTTTAAAGTGTTGTTATGCTCAAATTTTTACTTGTTCGCTGAGCGATATTGCTTCTGGCGCCGAGGCGGTCTTTTACAGCTTTTATAAACTACATCGGAGAGTTTGATATTTGCACTTGAGTGACGCCCATGCAAGCAGACGCTTATGTGTCCGAATTACCAGGAGGGTCACAGCGCCGACAGTTGGTTTTGGTCACTCGATTACAACTGACCGCAAGTGCATTATTAGTCCTAGAGAGAGAGTTTTTTTCTATCTCTTTCTCCCACTAAACATTTGAAAACCCTAGATCTACTTCCCTCTCTCTAATTCTGGACACTAGCTTTCCACACATACTCTTTAACTCCGGCATTTTCTCACTCCTAGTCTCTTTGGAGAGTAAAAAGATATAGCATGTCGAGGGTTTTATTCCCTAATTAGAGAAGTTAGTGTGTTTTTGGCTCCATTGAGTCTTCTACTTCTTGTTTCTTTGGTCTTCTCCTTTGAGGTAGGATTTCTTGACTCCTTTTATATGATTTTTAGCTTAGTTACATTACTCCTTGAAAAAAGATTATTTATTTGGAAATTTTTTGGTAAAACCTAGGTTTGGTTTGAAACTAAAAGAGGGGTTTTCCAAATTGATTTTTAAAAATGGTTGTAGGAATATGGTTGTGGATTGAACAGGTCAGGTTGAAATAATAGAAATCTTTTCCCAAAATTGATTTCGTAAGAGAATGGGTTTTATGCTTTCTAATTTTTGGATATTTGAAATGTGTAAAAAAGAAATGGAAAAGGATGTTGGGATATTGTGAAATTGGAATAATGGTTATGTTGATGATAATGGTGAGTTGGGATATGTAATATCACCCTTACACTGTGAATTGGATAAAATATATCTTTTGATTGGGAATTTATATGTATGGGAATAGAAATATCTATTTTGGACTATCATGCAGGATAGTCTTGACTATAGAGACATTTTGCATGAGTATATAGGTTGAATTGAAATAAATTCTATCATCCATTGTGCATTGTGCATCATTATACATTGAACATTGTAAATGTATTTGTTTTTAAGAAAAAATGTGTGAATCACCGTGTTGAATCAAGTTAGGGGAGGTGTGATTGTGATTTTATTATGTTGGCATGTGTGTCCTTGGTGAAAAGTCAAAAATCCATCAATGTTAGGGTGCGCTCGATCCTTCCTGGCATATCGGTAAAATGGCTTTTAGTAGTGCTTCAGATAGCCCATTATTACACATGTACCTAAAGATTCCTGTTAAGTTCAGATGCATTGCCCTCGTTTATAAAATGATTATTTTCATGAATTGATGAGTATAATCCGGCATTGCATTGTTTTGAGATGGAAAATGAGAAGTGTTTGGAAAAATGGTACATGCAATGGGCATTCCACTTTTATAATTTTTCTAAGATTCATATACTATGTTAGGCATCTCTGATCGGGTTTTGGCTCACCCTTATATGGAAACAACTGGTTCGTGCTTTCTGCCGGATAATATACCTCTACCAAGAACACAGTTTGGGAGTGACTTGAGTTTAAGGTTTTTTTGGTTTCTTGATGTAATTATTTTGCTTTGAAAGTCTCTTTAGCTTTGGTGTGTATTAAGTTTAAATCATTTTGGTTGTAATCAAATATTGTCTTAAAGTTGTAAGTCATTAGGGCATTTCTTATTTGATTCTCAATTTCTCATTTTGTATTTGTTTTTACGACATATGCTATAGATTCGGTAATTTAGGATTTAAGTAATATATATTGTATACTTTGCTTCACCTTTTAAAATGATTAAAGGCTATAATGAATAGAAGATATGAGATTGTTGATCTATTGGAACATCGTTATGTAATGTGGTTAATGTTACATTATTTCTGCAAGTTACATATTTAAAGTGCATGCATGCAAGAAAATAATTCATTTTTTTCCTTTTCTTTCATTTCACTTTCTACTATTTTTCATTTTCTATCATCAATTTTTTTTCTGGGAAACAATTGGGGCCTATTTTCTACTAATAATAGTTGTTTTTAAGCTAATAGTTTTAAAATTATTTTAAATTTGGGCACAAAAAAGCTTACGATTAAAATTCGTGCCAACAAATAATCCAATTAGGATAGTTTAATTAGTTAAAAGAGCTAATTTTCTAATGATAGTATAACCTTCATGGTATTTCATATCAATTTTTAATGTGTAATGTGACTTCTGAACTAATATATATAGTATTTAATTATTTCAGGCATATTGATGAAGGAGCAAAGGAACTAAAACAATAGATTTTTTTGAGTAATTAAAATTGAAAATTTTAATTCTGAAATTTTGAATACTTTCAAAACTCATTGATTAAATTTTTTTTTTAAATCGACAAATTTAGTTTGAAGTTTGTAACTCACATAGAACTCCTTCTCTTTAAGATATTCCTGTGCATACCTTTATATAATTTTGATTTTTATTTAATTAAAGTATGTACAACTACAATCAAAATTGAATAAAAATTCAAAAAACTTTTTTTAGTAATAAAAAAATAAATGTTTAAATTCTAAAGATAGATAACAAAGAAAAGATTAAAAATCAAGTTTGTACATTATAAAAATCAATTTTGTACATTAATCTGGGAAATTCTCGCAATTTTTCTACTTTTTTCTTATCTCCTGATTCATCAAAGCCACCATCTTCTTTCTTCTTTCTTTCTTCTTCTTCTTTCTTCTTCTTCTTCCTTTTCTCTTTTTTTTTTTTTTTTTTACCCAACACTCAACTTCAACTTCTTGTGATGATAATTCATACAACACTGCCATCGCTTCTTCTTTTTTTGTCCAACATCTTTGAAAAAGAAAAACACCATGAAAATGAAGAAATGATTGAATGATCTTAAAAGTGGTTCAGAAGACACACAAAAATAAAAAATATAAAAAACACACAATTGAAAAAAATGTCGAGAAGAAAAAAAATCAACTTTTTAACTCTTATCTATAGATTAATTAATGAAAACAAAAGTAAAAAAGACACAATAGAATCCTTTAGAATGGGAAATTTGGGCAATATAAACCCTCTTTACCTTCCTTTCTATTGTTAAGCTAAAGGACTAAGAAAAAAAATTATATTTTCTAAATCTCTTCATAATTATAAAATCTTTAAAATAAATGATACAAAATTTATTATTTAAATATTTTATATTTTACTATTATACTTCTCAATTAAACTAAAAAAGCAAAATCAATTAACTCAAATCTAACTTCTTCTCGTAGGAGTGTATGGGGTAAATAATCAACTCTCCGAGAAATGAAAAAGGAAAGAAGAGAGGTAAGAGAGAGAAACCTGAGGAGGAGAAGATAAACTTAACTAATGCTCTGCATGAGGGTTAAGAAGGATACGAGGAGCACAAGAGGAAGACAGCAGCTTAACCCTACTCACTTAGGATTTGAATCTCTCCACAAAAACAACTACTACTTCCTCCCTAATGATCCTGCCTTTACCTTTGCTTTTCATTTGCTCGATCAAATTAATTCTAATAATTTATCTCTCTCTCTCTCTCTCTCCTAAAATTCGATAGTTTTTTTCTTCCGAGAATCTTTGTTGTTGATGTAGAGAATGAGAGGAGAGGAGTTTCAAAATTCATGAAGAGTAGTGTTTTTCTTCTAATCTAAAACAGTTGTTGACTTAAGAGAATGAGAGTAGGAGAGCTCAAATTCGGGAGTAGTGTTTTTTCTTTCTTTAGGAATTCTTTGTTGTTCTAATATATATATATCTATATATTCCGATTCTCTAATCTATATATATATATATATATATATATGTGTGTTTTATGCCTCTTAAGATCTAGAGATTTGGAATGATTAATGTACGATTTTCTAAAGTAAACATCAAATTTCATTTGATAGGAACCAGAGTAAAATTTTACTGAGTTCTATTACTCGCTGCTTTTTCATTTGGACATGTTCGCAGTAAAAATTCTTACATTTAGTTTCTTACAAAGATAAAATTTTACCTCATTCCGCAGTAAAATTTTACTTTTATACTGAGTAAAATTTTACTTTAGTTGGAGAGTAAAATTTTACTTTTCATCTTGGCAGGAAGTAAAATTCTTACTTTCATACAGAGTAAAATTTTACTTTAGTTCAGAGTGTAAAATTTTACTTTCATGCGAGTAAAATTTTACTTTCATCTGCAGTGCAAAAATTTTACCTTTCGACATACGTGATGAGAAGATGGCATTAATAGAAGAGTCTGATAAATATGAGGGTAATATAGTAAGAAGAAAACAAGTTTTTTAAAATATCGCGGGGTTTTGAAGAAAGTACTTTATATAATTCTTGTCCTTTTTGAAAGACAAACTAGATAGTGAGGGGGAGCTATGACTGGCCAAATTACCCTTTTAGAATTTTAGTAACATACTATCAAAGCCCTCTCTATAAATAAAATTGTAGATGATGACCGTTTTGAACTTGAGTTTTTTGGAAAAGATATAGATAATTATTCTTTTGTTGTAACAAGAGAGCCCGTGCACAAGAGTTGTGAGTTTTTTTCCCACACTTTTAGTTTGAGAATAATACAACTATTTATGGAGATGGAAGAACAATGTGGGAGAAGGTTTTTTAGATTTTTTAGAAGAGATATGCTAAGAAATAACTATATGGGATTTTTATCTTTTTATTATTTTATTATTTTTATCTCTTGGTTGTCATTATTATTTTTAAAGTTATTTAACAAAGAGATAATGATTATATTTTGCTTTTTTTTCTTTTTATCTATCTCTATTATTACTTATTTTTTAAAGTTTGTTTTAGGAAAGACATAACGAGGATAACTATGCGAGATTTTATCCCTTTTCATTATGTGGGATTTATCCTTTTTATTTTTTGCTTCTTCATTTTTATTTTTTTATTTTTATTTTTAACTCTTTGGTTATATTTTTTCCTTTTATTTAATTTTGTTTTAGCAAGGTGAGGTAAAATGTAGAATGATTGTTTTTATTATATTAAAAATTGAAAATTAGGAAAAATGAGGTAGAGACACTCCATGAAGTGCAAACGTAGGAGAGAAAACCCATGAGATATTAGTATTGGAATTTTTGGGGAATTTTAAGAAACACATTATATTTGCTTATATATATAGTATAGATAGTTTTAGATAGAGCAAATTATAAATATATGTTATGAGATTTTAAGTTTTAAAATATAAATTATTTTCTGTAATTTGAAAAAAATTATAAATATCTCACTATCATAATTTTTATTTAACAAAATTAGTTAAAAAGTAAAATTCTTAATTGCTCTCTTTATATAATAATAAAATTATTTGAATTATTAATTGAAGTCATCGTATTAAAAACTGTTAATTGACTCTTTTATAATTTATTAATAAATGAGTTATTTGTTATGAAATTAGGAACTTAAGAGGTTGGATATAATTTTCAAAATTATATAATAATTAGTATTTAAAAAATCTTAAAAGCATGTTTGTAATTTATCGTGATTATATATATATAGGCTTGGGGGTGCTTTTTGAGAGTATGCTCCCTCCATAATTTTAAGTTCAAATCTCTTCTAAATTAGTGGAGTAGATGGTGCAAAATTGGTCTCCCATATTGGTTGCGATTTAATGGTTCTGAGTTATAAATATACATATATTTATTCACATATTTGAGATTTTTAATGAAAAAGTTGACTGATTCTATTTTGATTTTTTTGATTTTGCTAGCTTTGGGGGTAATGCCAATAACAAGTCACATGGAAATGTAGCACAAACTCATATATACACACATTTGAGATTTTAATGAAAAGTTGACTGATTCTATTTTATTTTGATTTTGCTAGCTTTGGGGTAATGCGAATAACTTGAGTCACATGGGATGAAGCAGAAACTCATTGAAGAGCAGGGTTTGACTTTTATACTTTGTTGTTGTAGTGGAAAGTCATAATTCAGCTCCCCAAGTTCATCACCAACATATCAAATTATTAGAACACAATAATGATTACTTGAATAAGATAACCAAACTGCCTCCTCAACAATTTGACAAAAAAAATAAAAAATAAAAAAATTATTTGATGGTCTTTAAAATATTATTCCACATCATTTATCATTTTACATTTAATAAATCATCCATAACTTTTTATTTTGTTGACTTGAAAATAATCCTTGGGTTCCTCTATACTTTCCATTAGTTAATATGTTTAAAATAATATTATATAAATTAATCAATTTTTATAATTTTTTGAATCAATGTGACATTCATTTCAAATTATTCACAAATGAATCTTGTTTTTGATTCATTTTTATTTTAATTTTTAAATTTCATATTACTTAATTTAATAAGAATTTATTTTAATATTTATTAATTTTTTATAACATTTTGCATACATACGTATGCAAGACAAAAAAGTCTTGTGCTATGGAGGTGTGGGACAGTATGTGGGATAGTATACAAGAGCTACTCTAAGCCATAAAAGATACATTTTATATTTTGTTCAGGCGTATTCTAATAATAGTACTTTTATTTTTTTAAATTGATTTGTCTAATTTTTAAAATTATCCAATACAATCCAACCAAGAGATAATGAGATAAAATACTAATACCATGTTGTCTATTCAATTCGAGCTTCATTATGTGACAGGTCCGTTTTGGGAAACAAGTCAGAGAAGTTGTCACTTTGGGTTCCGAAATATTAATTAAAAAAGGCTTTAAAATTTTGTTAATTATTATATTAGTCTATAAAAAAATCTTATTGAATTTAAAGGGGCTCAACAAAATTTAGTTATAATTTAAAACTAATTGATGTGGGTGAATTATTCAAATTATTGAATGGCTATTTTCTAAATATATGAATTATATATAGAATATGATGAATTATATCCGAAGTTTAGGATTTACTCTTTTCAAATTAAAATTGATTAAATCTTTACATTTACTCAACTATACCTTGATGAAAGATTAAATGAACTACCAATTTTATCCATTGAAAGAAATGATTTAGCTTATAAGTTGATTATGTGCAACTAGATTAGTAATTTTATAGCTAAAAATGTTAATAGAATGATTTTAAGTGATTCTTGTTAAATTCCTATATTTACTTTTATTTGATACTTCATATTAGATTATTGTTTTGATCAATTTTCTTATTGTAAATTTTAATGTATATTTAAGTAAATTTTAATATAAATATACATATATATATATATATATATATAATGGAAGTAACTTTTTATGAGTATTGTCAAATATCTCAAAAAGAAAAAATTAGGCACATAATTTATTATTATTTTTTTTTAAAAAAAATGTATGAAGGCCTCAGATATTGAGTCTGAAAAAGTTGTAGAGCCAATACCTCTCACATGTGATAATACTAAGTACAAAATGTCAAAAATCATTTTAAAAGTTGTGTTTATATAATAAATTTGGATAGTGATATGGAAAAAAGAAAAGAAAATGTAAGAAGAAAATGAAGAAAAATATAACTTATATTTCATTTACATTTTTATATTTTTATTTTTCTTTCATTTAATCTATATTTTTATTTAATTTAAAATTCATACCTAAAATTATGATATGAATCCAGCATAAATGCCTCTCGTGGATGCTCTAATAATTAATAGAAAGACTAATAACGGCTAACTATGGAGTGCAGAAGGTGAGGCAATCCAGATCCGTAAACAGTGTGCTGCTAGTGACACCCAACATCCGAGCGTGCGAGTAAAAATTCAGTTTAAGGATATTATAATAAAAAAATAAATTTATATGTAAAGGAGTAAACTTCAGTTTTTAAAATAAAACTATTTTTATATATATATATATATATATGAGAATATAAATGGTAAAATGTCATTAGATAGTGGGACAACTCTTTTAAAATATGTATTATGCGTTTCCAATTATGACTTTTATAATATTTAATGACCTATTAAAATGCTACTTATAACTTGGGTTATGTATTTAATTATATATATTAACACATGACTAATTTTGATATTGGTTATGACATTAATACTTGATTATCATTCAAAAGATCTTTGGTTATAACTCCTGGGTGATGTTTAATTATGACTTCTTTTTTTTTATTATTTTAATTGTGATTGAAAAAAGATCTAATTATGACATTTGGTGCTAAATAACACATACAAATATCATAACTTGCAATCGGGGATAGTGATACCAAGCTTGTATTGGTAATATTTTTTTTTCCCCAATATATATATGTATACACTAACGGTTGCAGTATGTTTAGCGATAATCTGTACATGATTTAAATAAGTAAACATAAAATAGTAAATATTTATTGTATGTTATAGTCTTCACTTAATAGTAAGTGTCTTTTTCATCTAACTCAAAGTTCAAGAAGATTTGAGTCTTCAATTTTATCCTATCTATCAACATAAGAAGGCAGCTTCAAAGATACCACACAAGAGGTTCACTTTACATATAGCAATGTAAGATATATATAGATAAAAGTGTTCGATTTGATAACGCAGATGAGACCCAATTGATTTATTAAAATATTTAATTTGATTTGGTACTATTGGTTATAATATATTTTCAATATATTATAGGTGACTCTTGGAAACCCAATGAGTATTTACTAATTTGTTTGGCGGAAGTGGTTTAGGGTTTTCATAAAAAAATCCAAAAAAACCAATAATATATTCATATATATTGTTTCTTCCGAAGGGTTAACGACGAGATACACTAGATTATTCTCGGTCACTTCACCCAGTGATTGGCTTTTTGAAGATTTGACAAATCAATTGTGAGTGGTTTTTTGCTTGGGTGAGATTCTGTCTACGTGGTGTGTTTAGAATGACTGTTTCAAATGCACATATTTGATATAATTTAGTTAAGTCTTTACAACCTGTGTTTTCGGAAAGGTTTTTGTTTATTTATTCTGTATGAGATCTTTCCTTATTTATTCATGATTACTTGTATAATTCACTTTAAGAGTGATTTTATAAGGCACCATTTTATTGTGCTTGTTTGTAAACTGTAGTTTAAACTCATTTACATTAGTGAAATCCTGATTTCGATTCCATAGATTTATCTCTTATATTGTAAGGTAACCATGTAAAAATTCTTGTATCATTATTGATTTAATTTTTTCGCAGCATTAGTTTTATTCCTATTGATTGATTTATTTGTAAGAAATCATATATTTTCCCTAATAAAAAGCAAGATATATATATATATATATATATAGATTTAATCATAGGTCCTTTTTGAATCTTTGGATCATTAGGTCCAACTCTAATATTTTTAGTCTAAAAGACATAATTTGTCCAAAAGGACAATTATTTGTTGAAACCAATCAATCCATCTCTGCTGAATCAACCTGCCTCTTTATTAAATTTACCAAACACATTATATGTTGGAAAATGTGATTTATTTCACTTATTCAATATTCTATTCGTTAAATATCACACATTTCTTTACTCACTACCAATCTTCCCTATTGCTGCGGTCACCATTGACTTTTCCGTTAATTTTTCTAGCAACTTTTCCAATCAATTTTCAACGACTTTTCCGATATATGTTTATCAACAAATAAATTTTCATCAATCTTCAGAAAATTTAGGGTTTGAATTACAATGGAGGTACATTTTTGATGATGTGGCATGCATGCATATCTCAACACAAACATATCTCTACGAGTCAACATGGGAGCAGTAAAGCCAATACCTAACACTATCAATTCCACCACTACTGCTGTGGTTCTCCACATCACCCGGCTTTGGCGGCACACAAATAGCTGCTTTTAGACCATACATTATTATTTTTTGTGGAAGCAAATCTGTGTGTGTTTGATTGTTTTAATTTCATGCTATAAATTATAAGTACCTAACTCAGAACTCATTTGTATTTTATCCCTTAAATTTTAAAATTTAATAATTAGTCTTTTTAAAATTATTATTTTATTATAGTTAATACTTCTTTTTTTTTATTAGAATTCTATTAAAATTTATATAAAATCCAGATCATGTGCTTTTATATTATTATATATTTATTAAATTTTTTAATAATATCTTTATATAGTGATTTCATTTACACTTTGTTTCCCTAAACTTAGTGGCAAAGTACAAACAAAAATCATTATATAAAGATATTATTGTTACAATAAAAAAATTTAATAAATGACATGTGTTTTACACGATTTAATCTTTGTATAAACTTAACAAAATTCTATCAAAAGAAATTAATTAAAATAAGATAATATTTTGAGATGGTTAATACGTTAAATTTTAAAATTTAAAAGGGCAAGAAATACAAAATGACCCATGACCCTTAATTTAATTGTTCTTCTTTTTAAAAAAATAAGGATTCAACAGATAATATTTTAGAAGATGGTGCTCCAATTTATAAAAAGTAATTAGTAATTTTTATTTTAAAACCCGTGTGTATATGAAAAATAAAAGATTCAACTTGACTTCTCCTCTCATTATCTCTCTCTCTTTGGCAATTAAAAATTAGAGACCTCCATTAACAAATGAGTAAAGTTCGTGATATTAAATTTTATTTAAAATTTGACACAACACTTATAAATAAGTGTGAAATTCACACCTATGTGAGACTCATACTCACGTAAAATATTTGATAAGAATTTTAATAGAATATTCAGTACGCTTCAAAACATATTTTGTTAACAAATTAGTATTTTTTAATAAGTTTTGCAACAAGCAAGATTTTCAACCCTTCTAATAAGGTTCTGGCACGCCAGTAAAAAATATATAAATAATCATGATGATTGGCAGGACGACCAGGGCCTTTTCTTTTCTTTACTTTTTCTTCTCTTCTTTCTTCCTTCACTCCACCTTTCTTTATTTTCTTTCTTTTTTGCTTGGGCTTCAAACGCTGAAAATAATTTACCTTCAAACAAAGTTCTTAGGCCTCTCGCTTTTGTCGGTGTTGAATTTCATTTTGTTCCGGAAGGGTGCAATAAGCGTTGAGTCCTAGAGTGCTTTCGGGAACCGAATCGAAGATTTTATTCCAAACCGGGTCGTGGCCATGCATGTCACGGGTCTTAGGCCACACGCTTGAGATGAGGGGCCGCATGCGCCATGGGAGGCCAGCCCATCGCCGTGACGCAACAAGGTAAAGAGGCTCTTCAAATTGGTTGCCTACTTTGCTGAAAAAAGGCATGAGCAGAGAGTCACGGAGAGGACTTCGCAGACGTCACGAGGTGAGGGCCAGCACGCGCGGCAGCAAAGGCGGCTGCCTCAAGACGTATGCAGTGAATGGATCACGACGTATGCACTCACGTGGGTAGCCAAAACTCGTTTTCTTTCTTTTTAGTCCTAAAAGTGCGTATCTCATTTTGACATTCTTTTCTCTTACTCTAAAACATATTTTCTCATTCTCTCTAGAAAACATCATCAAACACCCAAAATACTTTGATTCCTTTGTAAATCTTGGATCTAGATCATCATCTTTTTTCTTCAATTTTGAAGATCAAACTAGAGGCTCACTCTTCGGTGTTATATGGGAAAGTTGGAAGAATCTTTCATCAAAGCTAGGTTTCATCTTCTCTTTCTCCATGAAGCTTGGAGCAGTAGGGATTTCTTGAGTTATATATACATGTTGTGCTATATATATATGATATTTCTAAAGCTCTCTTTGTAGTTTTTGTGTTGATTTTGGTTTTGCCCCAAATATAGAAAGCTTTTGAGGAAAGGGTTTTTGATCTAAATCTTTTTCTATCCATGAGAATGTTTCTTTCACAAACTCAAGAAAATGTGGATTTGAAGACAGAGTCTCACTAAGAAATGGAAGGATGTTAGGGTTTTTTGATGAAAACACTAGAAATTGGGGATTTTGGAAGACAAAATAATGCTTATCTGCAGAAATTGTTTATTTTCTCTGTGTAAAAGAGGATGAATGAGGAAGTGTAAATATTATTATGTGTTTTTATAAAAATAGCAAACCTTCTTGATATATGATCCATGCGAGTGATTATTTTTAGCTTGTTACTAAATAATTGAGTAATGAGTAGTTGAGAAATGATGAAATCATTGTGCACTATGGATTGCGTAAAGTTACTAACCTTTAAGAGATTCAAGGGTTAAAAACACATCTTATCTGAGCTTGAAGGGTTGTTGATTTGATTTGTGCATGATGGGAAATTGTTGTTGTGTGTTGAAGACACATGTAGTTTATTTTGAGAAACAATATCGAGGTTAAGAAATGAGAATGGGTGTTGCTTATTATTATTGTTGATATTTGAAATTGGAGAAGTGTTATGAAATGTGGAAAGATCATGACATTGCATATTCTTCTTATTATTATTTTCTTTGCATTGTAACTCGACCGAAGATATTTATTTCATGAAACAAAATAATGTTGTAATAAGAATTAAGGAAATGTGTATGGGGTAAATACGCCAGGTAAGAATCCAAGTTAGAAGTGTAGATGAATTTGAGCAAGTTGGCTCGGAAAGTGTCCATGTGTAGAAAGACTAGAAAGACGCAAATGCGGATAGGTGTCAAGCCTCTTACAGTTAATGCTCGGTAAAAATATGATGTAGCTTTAGTGATACTCGTGAAGTCTACTTATATGACACTAGCTTGTGATTACTTCAAACAGTAGTATTTACCGCTCCTATTGATTAAAATTGGAAGTTTGGAATAAAGTTGAGATGGCTGGCTTTTATTGAAAAAAAATCCGAGATTGCTAATTTTTTTATTGAAATAGAGAATTTATGAAAGAGCATGAAATGAAATCTCTTTAAAAGAGTATGGCATGGCATTGATTATTTTGCATTTTATTGAGAATTGCATAAGCTGTATATATTTTTAGTTAGAATTCTCTCTTTACCGTAGTTTATGCCTGATCACCTGTGGGACCTTGGTCTGATGTGAAGACGCAGTGATCTCACCAAGTTGAGCGGCTAGGATAATTAGCAACCAAAAGAGTGTGCACCAAGCTCTTATTTTGTTGGTGTGGATCATCTGTGGAGTCATAGGGCTAATGTGTTTGGGTCCAGAGACCATTCTTGTGTATGTGGGGCTATTGCTGTGGAAGATGTAAGCCCATAAGGACATTTTATTTGTTTTGAGATTTAGATGTTTCATATGCTATAAATTCATGTGTTCTTTTAATCTAGATTTGAGTGTATAACGTAAGTGAAACTTTGTATTTAATTCATTTTATTATGTATGAGATGATGGAAGGGATTATTGTTATAGAGATGAGTCAATGTTCATTAGTATGGTAGTTCATAGAGAAATATTTTGTGCATGCGTTACAATGATTCTTTTTACATAGGATACAAAGAGAATTAATTCATAACCTAATGACATGTTTAACTGTGTTTTTATTTTAGCTTAATAAAACAAATAGGTCATATTATTTGGTTTTTGCTTTTTCATAATTTTTTGGAAAATTAATTTGATAAAATAAATATCAAAAAGAAACACCTTTTTAAAAAAATTTGAAATTTATTTTGGCCTCTCAATAGATAAAGTTATATAAAAATGATAAGTATTTTTAATTTTTTTTTAAATTCTTTCACTCAAATTAATTTTTAATTTTTAATTTTTTTTCAAATAAGTTTTGAAAATCTAACTCAAGCAAGTTTTTTGAATTTTTTTTTTGAGAAAGGAGTTTCATGCTTTGTTAGTTATTTTAATGTAAACTAAAGTATCTTTGTAGTTTTGTCATTTATGTTTCACTTTGATATTTTATTGGTGAAGAGGTCTGGAATTTTAATGCAGTCTTCAAATGTATTACACATTTCACCGAAAAAATATTTTATTTTTCATATTTTTGGGCGACCATTCAATTCAGTTCTCTTTGATAAGTTTTATTGGTAAATTAATTTACCAAATTGTATGATTTCAAATTTTTTTGAGGACAAAATTTTTTAGGACAAAATAAATTAATTGTCCAAAGTTTTATTGTAATATTTTTAACGCATTTAAAATTAAACATTTTAATAATGACTTACTATTCTATTGGAGACCAAAACTTTCGAATTTTAAAAAAAGTGAACATTTTCACAAAAAATTAGATTGTATGTATTATCGATATTCTTAAAAATTTTGTCAAGCTAAAAGATATTTTTTTTCCCATGACAATTCAATGGCATTAGAATTGAGCCTGAATATTCTTTGCAACAAATTTTTTACTTTTTAAAGACAAAAATATTGGATCCTTAAAAACAAAGATTTGGAGGGTAACCAAGGATCACTGGGATCCACGTATTGTAATACCAAATTTGAATTTGGTTTACTAGGAAATTTATTATTTAAAGCTTGTAATTTTAGTTCCATTTTTTTTTTTTACAAATATCCACATCTCTTGAGTAATAGAAACATAATAATACATGTTCTCTTTTCTCTTCAAGCCATGAATACTATACTTACAAACTACAAATAAATAATTGCAAACAACAAAGATACATTTATTTCACTCCTTTCTCACATCTATGACAGAAATTATACATAAAAGTTGGTATATAGATCTCTTCATAATCCCCTCTAATTAATCAATCCAATTTCTTCCAAAGAATAAAACAACGCAGGGTGAGTACTAATGCTTTAGTACAGAATCTCATAGTTCTACAACAACAGCTAAATAAGATAGATAGAAATGATCATGCCTGTAGATAATATATAATAAGTGTGACATTTAAAAGTTCAAAATATTATACTTAAGAGTATCTTTTCTTTGTACACTTGCCTGAACCTTAAGAAAACTCC